>JBBYHK010000015.1:6140663-6154608 GCA_038382065.1 Adansonia grandidieri | reverse complement strand
TTTTTAATATTTAATTACGTTATTAATTTGCCCCTAGTTTCGGTTGCGTCTTTCGGATTTCTTTTCAATTTTTCCTTTTTGTTTTTTTATTTGTTTGATCTTTTTGCTTTCTTTTTTTTTTTTTTTTGCTTTTGCTTTTGCGTAGGCTTTAAGCAAGATCGCATGTAACAGACTCCAGAAAGAGCTAGTGGAGTGGCAGGTTAATCCGCCTGCTGGATTCAAGCACAAAGATACCGATAATCTCCAAAGGTTTTTCAAGCACAAAGATTTTTTTTTTTTAGTTCTCTGGATAATTCTTTTAGTTGGGGGATTAATTTGGGATTTTGGTCTTTAATTTTTTTTTTTTTTTGGGTGGAAAGATGGATAATCGAAGTCAACGGAGCCCCTGGAACGCTTTATGCCAATGAAACTTACCAGCTTCAAGTTGATTTTCCTGAGCATTATCCTATGGAGGCGCCCCAGGTGCCCCTTCTCTTTCCGTTTCCTTTTCGTTTTGTTGATTAAATTGTGAAAGACAATGGAATTGTAATCATTTGTTTGCCTTAACGATTGCTGTTGTATTTACGAATGAAGATTATGGTATTCTTTTATTGATTGAGCAGGTGATTTTCGTTCCTCCAGCTCCTCTGCATCCTCACATTTATAGCAACGGACATATTTGTTTAGGTAATCTTTAATCATTGCTAGACTCGAGATTTGTTAAAGTTAATTTGTTGTTCCCCTTGTTGCTAACTACAATTAATTTTCAAACAACTAGTCTTTAAAAAAAAAGTTGGCATGATGTTTACAGTGATAGATACTGGTGATTGTGTGAAGTTTTCTTGTAATCATAAATGTTGTGCATCTTCTTCTTCACATATCAGTTTGAGTTTCCTGTTGCCCGGTCATGATCTCATCTTTATGAAAGTAGAGTCGGTTGTCATGTGGTTTTAGTAAAAGACAAATAGTGATAGATTTTAAGAACTGGCATGCTGGATAAGTGGAAGGTCCTCTAATGTGTCAAAGAAATAGCATACTGTTGGGGTGCTTTCATTTGATGTGAAAAGGACTATGTGATGGATTTGCTACTTTTGTCATTGTTAATAGTACTTCTTTAGCAAATTATTTATACGTTGGATCTATATGCTCCTGCTGTGCTGTTGTCATTTTTATCATTCATTTTTCTACTCAAGATTCGAGGTCAAAACTGTTAGGTACATAGTTGGTGCTGAATAAGTAAACATCAGAAAATAATTATAACCCTACAGAGTGATTTGATAGATTCGCCCATGCTTGTCATTCAGATGTAACTTGCAAGGGGGGTTATGCAATTTTTGTTGCTGTCCTGTACTTGGAGACACTATATAGTCTCGTACATTACTGGTTATGGAAGATGTCTAAGAGAGATTGTTTGTTCACTTGATGGAAATACTAGTAGGAAAATATGTATTAGAAGGTGTCTGAGAGAGATTGATCATAGTTTGTATTTAAAGAGAACAATTATTGGTAAAATACTTGGTTTCAACAATTCATCTCAATCCTGAGTGATTCTTGACCGAATAATGTTGTATGTATCTTACAAGTGACTAAAATTTGGTTCATCCTGAAAGTTTGTCTTTGTCTGCGGGCTCTAGATGTGATCCTCAAGGTGTTGATGATTTGGTAAGTCTCATGTAGATGTTGAATATGGCATTTTGTTCCTAACTGTTCTTTCTTTGGATGTTTGCTTAATTGTAAGCCTTTTTGGCCTTAAAGAATCTGCTACGGGCTCTGTTTCATGCATCGGTTAGTATTTTATTTGTGAATGTGCCATTGGTGTTTGTGCTTCATCTATGTCTGAGTTTTCATTTTAGTTTCTGGTGCTCTCATGTTATTTAGTTTGCTGGTTAGCAATGCCAGGATAGGATGATCCACGACGCTATATGGTAAATATGTTGATAGTAAAATGTTGTGCTTTTTTCATGTATGTATTTAGACCGATATGGGTTGCAGGAAACAAAAAACATTGCAAGAGTTAATGTGAAAAACAGTTAGGTACCTCGAGTTAAGAATAATGTAGAAGAACAAGGCTGCTTGGTGACTAATATCTGCTTTGTACCTTTCTTTTTCATACACATGTGGTCAATTTTGTAGCCAACCAACATTCAAATTACATGTTGTTCGTATTTTGCAGATATTCTGTATGATAGCTGGTCCCCAGCCATGACGGTCAGTTCCATCTGTATCAGCATTCTCTCGATGTTATCAAGCTCAACTGTGAAGGTTTGTTGGAATTGTTAACAATTTGACCATTTGTTTTTGTTCTCCAAGATCCGGTCTTATCCACTCAAGGCTGGAAATGCTAAATTCACTTCTGTCATTATGCAGCAACGGCCAGCTGATAATGATCGATACGTGAAGAACTGTCGGAATGGCAGGTCTCCCAAGGAGACGAGATGGTGGTTCCATGATGATAAAGTGTAATGATAAAAACCTGTTATCTATAATTTGTGTATAAAAATTGAGGGCTTTATCTGGGGCAAATGGGAAGGAGATGATGACCCTCCCTAACTGCCATGGTAACCTTTTAGATTTGTGTTGCTGTGTATGAAACTGTGTATTAAACGTATATTTAACTTGAATGTGTTTGCCTTCTCCAAGCGGCAGATTGGACAATAATCCAATATAAACCCTTTTCCGTTTCTAATCATATTAGACACCCTTTTGTTAAATTTGGTAGGACTGCATGGGAGAACAAGTTACGTTATTGCAGGTTGATGGAGTACTTAAATGTATGGCTAACATAAATCTGCGGAGACTGAAACTTCTGGCAGGATGACGTTGCGAAGCTTTAAGTTAGGGATTGGATGGATCTTTAGAGATAGTTAAAGCCAGCAAGCATGACTGCATGAAAGTCTATCTGGGTTATTCTTAAACTGTTGAGAGTTTTGCAGGAGTTTTACGAGTTCTTTCTACTTTACAATGATCGTAGCTGACATCATGGTCCTAACGTTATAATTTTACAAAATGTAAGGGAAATAAGAAATAAGAATTTTAGATTTATATGCTGCTGAGTTGAATTAATTGACTTTTACAATCTTTATGGTCAAAAAGGAAGAATACAAGAAAGAAAATTACTTCAAGGATAATGGGCGAGCGAGGGACAAACAACTTGATGAAGGGCCGGGTTGGGCTGGGATTTGGTTCTCTGCAGGTATGGCCCTGTATGATGGCCGAGTTGGGTTTGGACCTAGTTCTCAAAAGATCAAGCCATGTCCGTCTGGTCTTGGACATGTCATATTATTTGAATGGGTCCGGTAAAAGCTTAAACGTTGAAGTGATGATGCTGCTCCGACGGCTGACTTCAACTGCCGTTTCCGTCGCAACCACCGACATTTCCGCCTTATACTTTTCATCTGCTCATCCCCGCCACCAATCCTTCAATTCTTTTTCCTTTTACGCTAAACCAAGCCTCCATTCCTTTATTGACCTCCCAAATTTTATCAGAAATTCAGGATTCACCGACTTGATCATCGAACAATCCTCCAAATGCGTAAAGCGTCCACTCTTTTTCATTTTTTTTCTATTCCTTTTGAAACTTAATTTGGAAAGTTAATTTAATGCAATTTTTGTTATTCCGATGGCAGGGACCTGAACTTGAGCTATTTTCTGTTGATCAGTTTGATGCCTTTCATTTTGGCTTTCCAAAAATTCTGATTGCTGGGTTTTTAGGATTTCAGTTATCACAAATTTAATGATTCTTAAAGAGAACAAACGGTTTTAAAGAGATTAGAGCAACCCGGCATCAGTGATCCTGGCACGAAACTGGTTAGTATGTGCATCCTCATTCGCTGAATTGCATAAACTACTACCTGACGCAAATTTTAGATGAAATAGTTGTTTATTTTTTGTATTTGATGAGGAACGTGATGACTAATTTTTAGATTTTCGTTTTAGGAGAAGAAATGCGTAGTTGGAAACATTCCTGTTGATTCCAACTCCTGGACTTTCTGCCTTCTTAACTGTTCTTTCTGCCTCGGGGTTGTCCAGTGATGAGTTCACTTTTGGAAATTCTTTCAAAAAATAATGTGGTTGAACATGAATGTTTGCAAATTTCGACTCTGATATCACATATAATGTTGCAGTTGGGTTTCTTCTAAAACATGCTGGTTCACGGAAGGAGAGGCTTAGGGCTTCTGCAAGTGAAACGGCAATGCAAATATTCTATGTTCCTCCTCTTAAGCTTTATCTGTTTCTTGATGAAAGCTCCCCAATTTTTGGTGACTCAAGGTGACAGTACATCTGCCCATCTTCCATGAATGATGATTTGTTTACTATCAAATGGTGATAGTCAGAATGAAAGGGTAGAAACAGCTTTTCATTGTTGGTGATGAGATTGAGCAGAATAATATCAGGAATCTCTATCAGCAGTTCCCTAGTCAACGGTTGATTGGGCAACTTTCTGTCTTCTTAAGAGAATGAGCCTCCTTTGTCCTGATTGCCATTATTTGCTTTGTCCTAGCTTCAGCTAATTATCTGCCGTTAAATACTTTTATAAAACCTTCTCAGTTGCTTTTATTGGCATCTTTAATGTATTAAGTGGAAATAACAGATGACTCTTCAGGGCTTATTATAACAGTGAATTTAATCTCATTGCAGACATTGTGGGATAGCTCGGGAACTAACAAAAACACATGAAGAGGTTTGTATTGTTTTTCTCATTATGCCTTTCTATGCTACTTCATCAACTGTTTGGGAGATTTGATTTTATTGCTGCCTAGCATATATGCGTATAATAAACTTAATGGCATCAAGCCATCAACTGTTCAAAGATAAAATAGACTTTTTTTTCCTTTCTTTAATAACTAAATTTTTAATATTTATAAAGCATGTTCTGCTTTTTATCACTTATGGAATGCATCTGGTCCAAAAGCAGATAAAGAGAACCATTCCCTAAATGTTTTACCTGGACGCAACTTCGGCAAAAATTTTAAGAATAGGCTTAATCTTATGAGGCCTACTTTTTTTATTCAGTTTAAGTGAGCTTTACTGAGCTAGTGTCATTTTATTTGCACTTATGTCATATGCCCTATATGATAGGGCTTTATGGAGCCATATAAACAGCTTTTAGACTATAGAAGTAGTTTCTGATGATTGAACGTTGAGTATTGAGTTTAAGAATGGAGAAAGTGTTGGTTTTTGAGAATTGAGTTTTTTTCTTTCAATTTTCTTTCCATTCTCTTCAAGCTTTTCTTCTATTTTGTTCTTCACGCCCAGACTGGAATGCTCTACACCTCTGCAACTAGGCTTGCTTCGAAGACTGTATGAAAAAAAAAAAATTCTGAAGGGGCCATAGGTGTGCTTTACTGTTAGTAACTTAGTAGTCTATAGGACATTCTGTAAGGTAGAAAAGAGATGCAATCACTGGTACTCCAGAATGAGTTGAAGCAGAACTTCGTTGTCTTAACCCTTCTTATATATGGTTATGACTTATGATTTGAACGTTGGTGCATAAATATTTCCACGTGACTTTTGTTTATGGAAGTAAAATCAAGAATTTTAATGAGTGATATCCAGTTGTTTGGCATCTGTGATCAGTCTATTTTCGCCTCAACTTTGTATTTTGGTGCTTCTTGGTCCTCTAAGATCGGGTTTGTCCAACATTTCTGTCAATGAGTTGGATTATATCTAGCTGTGTTGATTTCTGGTTTTCAGATGTGCAACACTTGGAAAGAAGAAAAGGCAATAGTTTGTGAAATTATTGACAGTGACACTAATGGTAAAAAACAGGACATGCCTAGAGAATGGATTTATGGGCTGTAGAAGACTAACTTATTGACAAGATCGTGTATTTGCTGTATGAAGTGCTACTTTTGCAAGCCTGTTTGATTTAACAGCTAAGCATTCATTCTGTTATTGATCTTAGTCTCCATTTTGGGTGGTTTGACCTAGAAATTTGAACCTTATATGTGGGGGTTGGCCCATTAGCTCACCAGTCAATGCCACTTGGTGTAATATTCCTCATTCATTTGACAATCATCTGACTGCGATAATTTAAGGGTCTTATTTTCAGGGATCTACAATGAAAGTACCTATGTAATAGATGCTTGAGTAGGCATGCCAACCTTTTTTAATCTAGCAATTTTGGATGAAGTTGTATTTGTGCTAAATCTATTAACCAGTGTGTCCTTAATTTGCTTTGTGGATATTTATTTATACAATCCTTGATTTAGTGATGATGATAAATTCTGGCAGTTTTGGAGGGGCACTTTAGGGAAAGCAAAAGAAGCTTTTTCAACTCACTAGCCAAATGGAGAAATTACACTCTTGATTGAGCCAATGCAAATTGCAGTGTGGAAACTCCATCGAAGTGTCAGCTAGAAAATGACCTGAGAGAACTGATCCCAGTGGCCGTAGTCTTTCTTCACTAATGATTTCTTTCACTGTGTGTACATTTTATCAGATTTTAAGTTTGTTTGTACAAATTTATATCTTGCAAAGGCATGATGTAGATTCCATTTGAGTGATTGTGTGGCTATGAAGTAGATTCCATTTAGATATTATGAAATTCTCAGAGCTTTAATCTTTATGAGTGTTCCAAAATGTTGTTATTGTAAATAATTGAATATGATGTGCGTTGCAGGCAGTTAAATTGGTGGCTGAAGTAACATCAATGAAAAGAAAATGACATATTCACTTGCCCTGAGGAATTTTGCAAAGAAAATTGAGGCAGAGAATTCAAGTTAATGTCAATTATGCTGTGAGTGGCATTATATGCTTGTTGCTTTAAACTTTCTGTGCTAAGATTAAAATAAGGAGGCTTTTTTGATGCCTTGAAAGTAGAAAATTTTAACTCAAGTTACCCCTTTTGACCTCTGTAGCTTCTTGCTTGAACAGTGTAATCCAGTGCTAGACTATTTTTTTTTCCTTACTCGATCCGGTATCCCCCACTCATTTTTGGATTTCGAAAGGGTGCCGTGGTTAGAGCAAAAGATAAAGATATTTTCTACAGAGCCGGCCATATCGAAGTTACGGAGCAGTAATCTGAAATGAAGTACTATCAGTTTGGCGCAGCTTAATTTTCAAGTCACCGATCCATGATATCTGAATTACTATTTCACCTGTGACTTTTTCTGATGATAATAGCTGTATCTCCAAATTGTTCACCAGTGGCTTGGGTTATATTTCTAACTCATAATACCATGTAACAAGCACAGAAGGGTTTCAAACAGCAGATTAATTTCTTTTTCACACCTTTAAATCTATCTATAAGTATGTTGCCTCCAGCTTATTGTTCATTTTCATTCTCTTTTATTTGTTTTGTGGGGGAAAAGAACAAATTGACCATGTCACTTCAAAAGTCACATTTCTATCATGTCATGTCTCACGAATTACAACTGCTTAAAATTAATTTTTCTCCCTTTTAAAATTTTTTTTTTTCTGATATGATGTTGCCAATCCTGTCTTGTTCGCAAGTGTGCATAGGGAACGCGACAAAGACTTTGGAATCAAGTGAATCCTGCAACTAGAGGAAAACATGGGACATCCCAAAACAAATATGCTTGCAGGTCTACTACTCTGTAGTCTATGTCATCCATCCGAAACTTATGAAAGACATTTTTTTTAACAAACTAGTTTTAGAGTTACAGGTCTTAAAGAAAAGGGTAAAAACAGCAAATCGCCAGTCCACGCTGGATGGAACTGGAACCAGCTGTTCCAAGAAGCTGCACACATGATGCAGAAGGTAATCAGTCGGGGCGTTTGGGATCACGAGCACCGCACTTTGTAATCACATTAATACCAACCCTCCAGGGTCTAATTCGACCCTCTTTTCAATTTGGTTAAACCAAAATATCATCATTTTCCCTCCTTGCCCCTTTTACGCCATTTTTTTATGTACAACAACAGCAAGAATATTCCTAAGTACGTTAATATCCATTTCTAGCTTATTTTGTATCAATGGTCATCGCCATGAAGCCATATTCGAAGAGGAAAGGAAGGTGGGTTTGAAAATCTGTTGCCCAGGAGCCAAAATGTGCCTCGGGTCAAATTCCATTTTCATTTGATGGAACCGATCCCACTTATTGCCAAAGTGGTCCATCCACTCCTCTTGCGTAGTGTAATGAGGTAAATATTGCTTCACATTGATCCCAGCATCATCACAGAATCTGAGAATCTGACGGTTCTGATTGGTTAGGTACTCCAAGCTCTGGGTCTCCTCCCCATTATCCAAGGCTGATCTTAGCAATGCCACCAGGTAGAATACATCCTCATCCGGCGTCACCACGGAGCTCCTATTGTCCCATCTGCACCATTATCACAAACCATGCACGCATCAAGCCCCCAATGCAGCAAAAGCATATATATATATATATATATATTTTGCATAGTTAAAAAAACATGGTTATATTATTTGTATGGTAGTTGAGATTCGATGGTTTTGAACGAATCAAAGGGACCCAGGCTTCGCAGGGTGATTGGTCGTTAACTTGTACTAACGGCCATGTTTCTTCTGGAACTACTTTCCAAAAAGACGTGGATACTTCCTAGCAGTGGGTCCCTGGGAGAAGATCTCCTGACACGAGAATCTTCCCATTTGGATGATCTTATTGATTACCGTCGATTTGTTGGGTTCCAGTCAACAAAAGAACTAAAGTGTTCATCCATCCTAGCTGGCCTTGTACACTAGAAACATTGATCGGTTGGCGTTGGGAAGCATCTGCATGTTCCCCCACGTGTTCTCCTTTCTGATGTACTGTTATGTGTCGTGATCCTATGGCAGGACCACCATGGTCGAATTACTTATGGTGCTACCTGATTTTTTTTCACCCCCCCGCCCCTTTCCATTCTTATCCCTCATCTTCTATTCTACATGTGGAATCACGGATTTACTTGGGGAAAGTAGATACCTCTCCTTTTCGGAAGGAGACCTTGGTTGTGAATAGGGGTGTTCCTTGCATCGAAAAGTGAAAACTCCAGGCCAATGTAAATTGATATGCGGTTGCCGACATCGACGATCTTTTCTTGTCCTTTAGTGCAATATGTGGGTGATTCATGAGACTTTTTCAGGATCGCTAGACTTGTAGAAATGCAAGGTATGGATGGATAAGTTTTATCCTCAGAAGTTCTATACATACATATTTCCCTCAATTATTTAGCTAGAAGGATTTTCAGCTTCATTGTAATGTATGGACACGTCAGTTAGCTTGCATATATACATATATATTTGATCTACAATAAAGTTAATGGAACTGAAATACTACTATATTGGCATAGTAAAAATTATGTTAAAAAAGGAAGGGTGACTTCGACATCATGATGCATGACCTAAGCTATGGTGGCAAGCATGGGGCCATAAGAACTGAAGATGATACTTGCATGTTTCATGCATGTAAAATGGATTGCATGGGGTGTATTATAGGGCATGAGCAATGATAACAATGCATTCTCGAAAAGCTTACTTGTTTTTGTTCATCGGGTAGATGAGAATTGGCCCACTCGTCTTATTACCCAAAATACCCTTGAAGACTCCCTTGTCAAAGTCACCAATCTTTGATCTGGGGACAAAAAGGTTTAGCCACGGATGTGGAACATCCCATAAACCCTTGGACCGGAGCTTCAACTCCGCCTTGTGGACCCGGTCCAAGAAATCCACATACAGCAAATCAGTTGTGAAGACTGATGCCGGTATGAAATTTAATTTCTTCAACAAAGAGTCCACTTCCTGCATTAAAACCCCATCCAAAGCTTCAAAATTATAAAAACAAAAAAAAAAAAAAAAAAGATTCCTGCTGTCATTTTAAAACAATAAAACATTAAATCTTACACGTCGATTAAATTTTTTAATTTAGATATATTAAAACAGATATTCAATCCGTTTTAGAATTATTTAAAAAAAATCATAAAAAAGGGAATTCTAAAACAATAAAACATTAAATATATAACCCAAGTACATAAAAAAAGAAAGCTGCTAGCGAACCAAAAACAGTTGCTTTTGTGAGGATAAGTTCGATTGCAGTCAAGTTTTCAATTAAATCCAGAAACAGAGTTTTGAATTAGATCAGAATAATTTGGTGAGTGGGCCATGGAGATGGACGGGTTAGATTTAGTAATATTTAAAATGTAATATACAATTAATAAAGTAGTCATCATTCTCAGGATTAGATGCGATGATAGATTACACAAGATCTTCCATGTTTTCTTGTATATGTTCCCATTACATTTATTTTACTATGTTATTCTTCATAAAATATTTACTTCCACAGAGTAATACTAATAATCTCATTCACACAAATCTAGGAAAAACCCTTAGGTGATACTGGTTTAAAAATAAAAAAATAAAAAAACAACTAAATCCATTGACTTTGGATTTGCACAATAATTGAAATAGAAGGACAATGATGCTGGTAGAAGATTTCGTCCTAACTTCCAAATAAAAAGCATTCATCAAGTACGTAAGATTTCTATTGAGCAAAAACAAACAAAGATTAATTATTTAATTAATTAAACAAGGAATATGGTAGTTGTTCAAATACAGCTTGAATACGTATGTCATAGAAGAAACAAGAGAAATAGTCCCGGTATTAGTTTTCTTCTAAATGGATGATAAGGCCACCCACTTTGGATTGTCTAGCAAAGTGAACAATGATGAATGCTTATTAATCAGAACTATATATGTTCTTTTAACTTTGTATACTTTAGTAATAATTTGTTAAGCTTGACTTAATACTTAATACATAAATAAATATCATTAACATATAATGATTTATATATTATCTAGTGACAGTATATAAATTTATATAATATTAATGAATTAAATCGTTAAAAAATAAATTTATTTTGTATTTAGTTTTAAAATGATCCCTTAATGAAATTTATATTAAAGTGGGATAAGGCTTATATATATATATATATATATATATATAATATGTGTGTATGTACCTGATCGATGGTATCGGCAGTGGATTCATGGTAGTTCTTGGTGATTTCCAAGCAATACAAAACGCCACCATCAGCACCAAGGGAAGAAATTTTGACAGGGTTGCGAGGGGAAAAGAAGGATGACCTCCAATTGTTGATGAGACCTTCATCTACAATAACGAAACCTTCAACATAGTCGAATTTTTGGCTAGCTGGTTGTGCATGCAGGGAAATCAGATATTCTTGGTCCCTCGTAAAAGCCGAGAAATTGGAATACAGTACCCTGATCCACCTCACCTAGTATTTTTTTTTTTTTTTTTACAAAAAGAGGGAAAACCCAAGAAAAAGAGAGAAAAATACCAAGTTAGAGGCAGAAACGACAAATCAAAAACCGTTTTGAAACGGGATTAAATGGCTGAAAATGGACCCAACAGCCTCTCCCTTCTAACTCTTAGGTCATGGTACTTTTCTTTTTAGGTTTTTGACAATAAACGATACTAGGAAATTATAAAAGTTTCGTGTCCCACTCTGGAACCAACCAAAAACCATTTTAAACTGGTTAAAATTTTACATAAATAATGCTCAGAGAGAGAGAGAGAGAGAGAGAGAGAGAGAGAGAGAGATACCCTTTTTGGAGCTGGCTCAAGGGAGATTCTAGCTCTGGTGATAATTCCAAATTGTCCTAAACCGCCAAGAACAGCATGAAACAGCTCTGAGTTTTGTTCCCCTGAGCATGTCAAGAGCTCACCTTTGCCTGCTTCACCAAAAATATAGGTCAAATAAAATTAAAAACATAACCAAAACCCATCATGCAAATGCGGTATCAACAGTTAAAATTTTTTTTTTAAAAAAAAGGCAAAATCACTCGAAAAAGATTAGTTTGAAAAACTTGTAAAGAGTAAAACAGTAAAAATTATATGCATATATACAGTGCCTTACATTTCTGTAAATGATGCTCAGGAGTCTAGACAAAACAAACTCAATAGTGCTTCATGTCCAAAAAATTATAAAGGAGCAATATTTTAAATCCCAGAATTAAGACAAAATTCACATAAGAAGACATTGAAAAACGTTAACAGAAAATCTTTTGACCTACGAAAATCTACACTCTTTGGAGTTTTGTAATACTATATTTGTTTTTTTAACAAAAATGACAAAGGAACTGTGATTTGAAAAAAACGAGCATTCAAGGTTAAAAGAAATGAACCTGTAACAACGTCAAGCTCGTAGACATTGCTAATTTGTGGACCATGATTGAAAGCTTGGCCGCTAATTCCAGCGTTTGACAAAGTCCCACCAACAGAAAGGTACAAGTAATCAGTCCATGATTTTGGTGCGAGTCCATACTCTAGGGTACTCCTCAACACGTCTACCCAAAGCTCACCACCCCACACGTCCACGAACCTTTCTCCAGCCCAAACTCGAGGTTCAGGTGGCTTCTTGCTGCCGGAGGCCAGCCCACTTCCCCCTTTCGACCCACTCATCTGAATCACGACCCCGTTTGCGGTCTGCGCCTGACCGTTTATAGAATGGCCATGTCCCCTAGCAGACACGGTGAACCCGTAATTTGACCCGTAGGCTTCTTTGACAAGTTGAGCTATGTCCTGAGAAGAAGCCGGATGCAAGACAGCGAGCGGCTCAGCTCCTGTGAGCAAGCCAAAATCGAGTGAAGCGGTTTCCACGTCGGTGGGGTCGACGCTGAGTTGACCGTCAATTCCCAGGAGGTGAAGCTCCATGGGATCCAAGGTCAATCCCACAGTAACAATCAATCTACAAATAGCGAGCGTTACAAGAAGCTTAGTTGCCATATAAACAGAAACAATGCTTCTTTTTTCCCTTGTTTTAGCTGCCGCAATAAATGGTTTCTTTAGAAAAATGAAATGAATATATAAAGAGAAAGATATAGATAAAGGCGCTGAAGGAGGGGGGGGGGAATAAGGAGGAAAGTGATGAGAAGAGGAACAAAATCTTTGGTGGCAGAGAGTTAACGTAAGCCCAGATAACACTTTAAAGATTTACTACACAACAAATCAACATGCACAGATTCCTCTCCTGTTATTTACTTTGCCCTTTTTTTTCTTTCTTTTTTCACGTTGTGTGCATAGATAAAAATGGTGGGGTTTCAAGGCAAACGGGGAATTTCAAGGAAAAGAAAAGGGGGAAGTTTGTGGAGAAGAAAAAAGGTCTGAGTCTAAAACTATATGTCGCTATTTTCTGTGTCAAGTTCTAAATTTGTAAGACAAAAAGGGGTTGGCGTGACGCTGAGAGGGAGAGACACATGCTATTCACGTGCGATGGGTGGCAAAGACACGTGGAGGGAGAGAGAGAAGGGTTGGTTCTGGTGCAGGGGTGCCCCCCCTCCCCTCTCCTTTCTTACTACAAACCTCTGGGAGGGGGAAGGGGAAGGGGAATGGGTGTGGGGTCCAGTTTTGGATACGGATGATTTTAGAATGGGGTCCCCAGCACGACTTCACGTGCCTGCTCAGCTCGAGCCAATGCCTCCATCTTGCCAATTAGTTTCCAGTCAAGCATCACCCCCCCCCCCGCCGGCCCTCACCACCACCATCCAACCCCCCTTACCAAATTGGCAAATACACCACTACTAGTACCAGTAAAGATTCTCTTATTTGTGACTTCGAAATTTAACCCGACTGCTTCATTTGTCATTATTTGTAAAATAAGAATATTTAATATATTTAAAATTTAAATTTTGATATTTTTTATTTATCTCTTAAATAATGATCATCTTCGTCAAGTCAAAATTTTTGGAAGTCAATATTGTGGATATTACGGTTCTCATAAAACTCTGGATTTTTTTAACTACAATAGAACCCCATGCCCAAAATCACCACCACCTACTTACCTACCAATTTCATTACTTGTAGTAGTATTCCTAGTAATAATAATTTATACTATTTCTGATTATTCCTTTCCCATTATGGAGTATAATAAGGGTAAACAACAAGTGGGCGATGTGTTTAGTGGTTACTACTGATCAATTTAATTATTTAGCTTTAGTAAAATCTTGTAGGGTTTGCCAATTGACTTGCATGGCCCATGCTAGATT
>JBBYHK010000015.1:6122327-6135528 GCA_038382065.1 Adansonia grandidieri | reverse complement strand
ATATATTTTTTATAATTAAATTTAAACAAAGAAATTTTGTATTGTTCAATTGTAATTTGAGTCAAATTTGGCCAATGAGATCTATAAAAATGTTATATCAAAGGCTGAACCTATGGACAGCTTTACATATGGCTAGTGTATGGTATGAATGCTTAATTTTTCACTTATACTTTCATGACTACAGTAAAATGAGTAAACAATTTAGGCATTGACATAGAATTTAATCTAATTGATTCATGTAATTACTTCTAAAAATAATATTCAGTAAGTTTAAAATTTGAATTATGCAACCCCTTCTTTTATTGTTAGATTGCAACATTTTTGTAAAAAAAAAAAAAGGTAAATATAAGGGTTAAAAGTGCATGCTTGCAAATCATAAATATCGAAAGACATAACCAAGCAAGTTGAACATTTATCCGAGCTAGTGGATAGATCACACCACGTCATCGACCCTTATAAATGACTCCACTAGTAAAGGTTGATTGTCGAAAAATCAAATCGGCAACATTTAAGGATGATAGTAGCAAACAATCTATATAAGATTCTGTCTTTCTTTATACCAAACGCTTTTATAATTTGCATTAATTATTTTTATTTCTGAAACCTTGAAACTCATGCATACACCAATGCAATGAGACCCTTTCTTTTTTAGTCTTCTCTCCTTTTAGCTTTAATTGAAAATATTGTGATGTATGTATATATGGTTATGATATTTACGTACAGATTTGTTTCTTATTTGACATGTCCGCAACATATATGTCCTTGTAGCTGGTGCTTAATGTATAAGGAAAAATTGCAGGCTATGAAAATTGTGTGGAGTTCTTTTAATATTATTGATGATCTCTTGGATATTATAAAGGAAGGCCAGATTAGGAAGGTCTGAGTAATCATCGGTATTCTCACAAGCGGCGTGAGAATTGGATTGTGTTCGATATTTATGTTGGTAATAAGTTTGTAACGATGTTTTTGACGGGTGTGTGTTGAAATGTTGATAGTATTGTGCATTCTAGAGTTGTACTACTCTGCTTTTTTTATTAGTTAAATGATCTAGCTTAGAATATATATATATATATATATATATGCCTTTGTAAAGAGATGAAAAAAAAAAAAAAGGAACTAATCTCAAACTGTGAAAAGTGATCAATGTGGTGTGCTAGCTCCTGCATGAAAATCAAATTAAAGGAGGTAGGCCATAGGAATAAAATCTAACACAAAATCTTGTTACCATTATTAAGGGGTGATAATAGTAACAGACAGATGATATGGTTGCGACATCATTATCCGTAGAAGATGGGGCCCTTCAATCGTTTTCATGGAGTTAACGAATGTGATCCCCTAGTATTCCTTAAAAAAAGACCATAGGAAATTGGAATCTGGCACCCACTCTAATCATTCACTTACGTATACCCTATACAACAATTATGTTTCTAGCGAGTTTTTCATGTTGTCCACTTCGTTCTTGTTAAATATGCTTTTGGGCAATTTGCAATCCCCCTCCACTCCCCCAACCCCACTCCCCGGCCGGCACCACATATACATCAATGTCATCAGTTCATTTCTTTACTTAATTGTTAACTAAATTTTCTAGATTTTTGTGGTAAAATTTGTAATGTTTTCGGCATTTCTTGTGCAAATGTTGGTTTGCCCTCAAAGAAGAAAAGTAAGGGAAATATAGCTTTTTTTCTGTATGTGCCTTTCAATTCCTCTAACTTGAAGTTCCTTTAACTTGCGCAAGTTGTTGAAAGTATTTAAAAATTGTTATCCAACATAAACTTAATAATATTAAACACAATTACACGAATATGATATGTATAACATAATATAAATATATTTTTAAAATCTATACAATTGAATTATTAACATATTAAAGTTAATATAAATATAAAATCTTTAAATGTGATTATGACACAGCAAAATATATAAACATAACATAAATACACAAATTATTACGTCTCTCCACTAACTTAAGATGCCTAGTAAATTCAAGAATCTATTAAAATAACACAACTAGTGGATAGGACATTACTTTCAAACCTCAAGATATTCATGATCTAGTGTTCATTTGATGTTTAAATAGTACCTTCAATGAATGGTAATCGAAAAGATCTGTTGCTGGCTCCCAATTATCTTCCATGGGTTCCACCTTCAAACCCAGCTGGTATTATCGATTGTGTTTTTCTTAGATTCATATATCAAAAACCTCAATTACTCATCAATTAATGATACGAAAGGTTAGTTTATTGTGTAGATGTCTGTACCTTATATGGACAAATTTCATAATTGCAAATGATCACTCCTATAAACAATGGCAAAACTAATTTAATCTTGTCAAATCATAATCTAATTAATCTTTTCGATTTATTTTTAATCAGATAATTAATAGAGAACAAATGCAACGTATGGTATAATTTTGATGGGACATTGAGAAAATTTTTAGTAATATATGATATATGATTGCAAGGATTTGCAATCTTGAAGGTTTCTTTAGTTAATTAATAAAAAATTATGCGTAAAAGACATAAGATTTGCAACACTTTTAAAATGTGCATATACAATTCAAAATTTTCAAAATACTCTTTAGCCCTTATTATTTTCTATTTGAAACAATTTATATGCCTATAGCTTCCAAACAAATACATTCATATACATTCATATATATATATATATATATATACTAATTCGGGTTTGCTTAAAGGATTCGTCTTTCATTTTTTTTTTCTAATAACGCTTAAGTATCCCAGCATCAAAACTCAAAATATCGATTGTGGAAGCTATAAATAAATAGAAAGAAATAACTCTGGACATTGATAATAAAGTTTTTTAACTTTACAAGTAAAGTTAAAATACTGTCATTCGAAAATTTAAAAAAATACAAATTAAATAAACATAATATCTGGCAATGTTTTAACCCCACTTGTGGAGTTAAAATGCTCTGCTGTCAGTGTACTAAATAATTATTCCAACAAATATTCATATATATAATTCTTTCTCGACCTATACTCTTGAATACTTATCACATTAAATTTAATTATTTGAGAAAGTTTAATATCATACACTTAAGCTATTTAGATGCATAATTGATAAATAAAAAAACTTATTTAATCATTTTGTTCATATTTAATACACAAAAATATTAACCTTTTTGCATGCAACAATAAAAGAATTAAGTTTAATTATTTAAGTAAATTTAATATTGTACGTTCAAGCTATTTAAATGTGTAATTGAAAAAGAAAAACTTATTTAATCATTTTATCTTTTAACTATTTGAAAATTATCTTGTACATAAAAGGAAAACCTTGTCTCCATGTAATAATAAAGAAATTAAGTTTAATCATTTAAGTAAATTATATATATCGTATACTTGAGCTTTTAAATGCATAGGTAACAAATATCAAACTTGATATGATCAGGTGATACTAAATATTAATTTTAATTAAGGTCCATGTAAAGCAGCCCCATTGCACACCGCAAGCAAATAAAGACACGACCGGATTACGAGCTTCCAAAAGGCTTCGATAAGTAATTCAGGATTGGGGCCGCTGGAGTTAAGATGTGCAGCCGAAGAGGCCCATAGTTAGATGGCATCTTAAATATTTTCCTTCTTCGTGGATTCCTGTGAATGCATTGGTTCAATTAGATTGCTTTAGGCTTTAGGGGAGTTTACTGATTTTGCTGCTGAGATGATATATTTGGAAGTATTTTGGGTAAAGGAGAGTCTTTTGGCTTTCTTTTGTTTCTTTATCCTTTTAACAAAATAGTTTGGCTTACCAAAAGAAAAAGAGAGAAAAATTACTTCTAGTATGAAAATTACAGTTTATTTCACAAACATAGTTATTTGATCAACTCAGAGTAGAGATTACAATAAGAATCACTCAAGCAAAAGAGGGCCAAAGTGAAACTGGAACTGGATTGAGCATATTATTGTTTCTTTTTTTTTTTTTTTTGTAGTCAAAATAGTAATAATTCATTATTTTGGTAAAGGGTTTTATCTCAATTATTAGACAAAAAGAACATCAATATTCAACTGAATATTTTGAAAAGAGACAACTTTGAGGTTCTTTGATTTCCCAGCCAGTGCTGCATATGAACTCCAATGGCATCCAAGTAAGAGCTGCACCTCCCATGGAACCCGACCACCTTCCCTTCTGTTGTAGTTGAAGTGAAATATGTGCCTATCTCCTCACCAAATGGACCATACTTTCCTCTGCTGCTATAAAATGTTAAAGACCTTATAACTTTGGACTTCTCGTCATTATTTACGGTGCCATAATAGCCAGATAAGCAAATGAGTACCTCGTGCGGGTAATCCAATTTAACCTGCGAAATCAAGATTATCGTCAGTTAATAAAAAAAGGCCAAGTAAGTTGGAATTTGGTTATTAAGATATTAATTTACTCGATGAGTGGCGGTTCCTCCTTGACCTCCATGTTTTACAGACCAAACAGATTGTCCATTTCGATCATACTCGATTTGAATTGAGCAAATAGCGTTGGATTTGGTAATAAATATTTGCTTAATCCCAGAATATACTCCATCGTCCCAGGCTTTCCCTCCATCCCCTCCCCAAGGACCAGGTCCGCATGGTGACGGCTCTTTTACCACACCACAAGCAACCTGAGAAAGTTAATCCAGATCATGTATACAATACAGATTTCATTTTCGAGTACATATTTAGAATGAAATATATGATGAATTCACCTCTTCAACTGGTCCACGCCTGGCTAGTACTAGTTTGTTAGACCATGGAGAATTATCAATCTCAGCTATGGTCCTTTCACTTGGGATGATTGCTTGGGAAATAGGTGGTTTTGGAGGTGGTACTTTCCCTTCCATTACATGTACACCAATAGCATCCAGGAACAAACCCTCTTTGCCGATGAATCCAACAATCCTGCCTTCATTCATTTTGTTAGAGAAAGAGGGTCCTTGCTCATCTCCATATGGCCCATGTTTTCCTTTGTTGGTGTGGAATGTAAGTGACTTTATTACATTAGGTCCCATGTACATTAAAGGCCCGAAGGTTCCTGTGATGTGTGTCAAAATTTCTGATGGAAAATCGAAGATTATCTGCAACGAAAAAAAAAAACAGAGTGAAATTGTGTCTCGACCGGCTAAAAAGGCTAGCAATATTGATATGAATTCTATAAGAGAAATCCATTCTCACCCTGTCAGTTTTGAATCCTCCAGTGCCTCCATGTTTGCTTCCCCAAACTGCTTGTCCCTCCCGATCATAACAAACCTTTATTGATACAATTCCAACATTACGTGATAAAGTGATTTGCCTTATACCGGTATAGGTTCCATCATCGAACTTGGCTCCACCATTGCCACCCCAGGGTCCATAAGTTATCACTCCTTCCGGTAACTTTGAACGAACTTTCTCAGGAGTCTTAAATGAAACCTTAAACCACGCAAGCAAACAAGAAGAAATTAAATATCACGTGCATATAAAAAAAAGCGAAACCAAGAGTAGATTTCTTAATTACCTTGCTTTTGGTTTCTACATCACTTGAATCGTCAGAGCTACTAGAACTAGAAGTTTGCCTTTTGAGTTCCCTCGGCGGTGGATTCCCAAATCCATCCCTTTGTCTCACAGCTAGAACTATATCGTAGCTTTCTCCAACACTTCCCTGGATCACTGAAAAGCTACCTTTTTCGGCTCCATTAGCAGGGAAACTTTGAGCATGAATGATAGGATTTGAGGGGTTTAGTTTCATGATTGGCTTCGAATACATTCCAATTGCATCCAAATACCAACCACTCCTGCCATGAAAACCAACAACCTTGCCCCTAGTCATTGAGAAGCTTGTTCCTTGTTCAATTCCATAGGGTCCGTATGTTTTCCTGTTGCTATGGAAAGTTAGTGATCGAACAACAATTGGTCCTCCCCGTTCGTTCAGGCTCCCATAGTACCCATGGACTGAAGTAAGAAACTCATCTGGAAAATCAAGTTTTACCTAAAGGAATTTATATGACACAATGAACATCAGTTAAGTGAATTTCGCCGTCAACTATATGTAAATAGCAATCTATAAAAATTAAGAAGATCTTCCACGTAATGTTGAACTTCAAAACAGACTTTTAATGAATTCTATGCATTTTAAGATTCTCCAGAAATCCCAAGAAAAAGCTAAATACGGAAAAGAAACCATAGCTTTCACCTAAGCTTGATAAAGAATGTCAGTTTTTGCATGGTTATTTTGAGAACCAAGTATGGTTATGCATATAAAGGAATGATTTTACTAACAAATATCGTAAAGACACTTATTAAAGTTGGTTAAAGTACTATTGAACGTAATATTTTATGTTAAATAAAGTGAAATGTTAGCTTTAAAAGTGCTTAATTAGGAACCTGTTAGCAAAATCCATAAGTGAAACTAACCTTATCAGTCTTAGAGCCTCCATTTCCACCATGCTTCCTTGACCAAATAGAATTCCCTTTGTTATCATAGTCAATCTGGATAGAGTCAATGCCGGCTCCATGAGCTACCACCAGTTGCCTTACCGTGGTGTAAACTCCATCATCCCAACAGGACCCGCCTTGGCCTCCCCACGGCCCAACCGATGCCGGTTTCTTATCATCCTCAAGACTCTGGCAACATCATCAGGGAGAATTTAACTAACCAGAAAAAAATCAATAAATTGGAAATCAAATAGTAAAACCAAAGGAATGGTTACCATTTCTCAAACAAGGAGCAAAGATTTGCAGATTAAGGTGTCGGGAAGTAGCGTCAGAAGTTGGTTTAGAACGGCACTGAGTAACTGACCAGGAGATATGATTTGAATTTATAAGCAGAAAAAAAGAGGTATATTTTTAAGTTGAATATTACTGACCAATTTTCCAAAGTCTGTACTGCAGAAGAAGCTTATTCTGTTTTCCACTTTGAAGGGAAACAATTCAAAGGAAAAGGAATCAGATGCACCAAAAGCAATGCCTTGATGAAAAGAGCTCTTATCTTTTGCCAAGAATTGTTCCTCCGTTATCTGACGGTCGGGATTTTGAGTTTTGAAATTTCGGGAAACTGTAGATGGTGGAGGAGAATCATGAAGTCCCCTAGTAAAGGGCATTTGAAGATGAGCTAGTTATTCCCCAATACCCGCATCAGCTATCAAAAACGTTAACAACTTTTTATTACTTCTTTTTTTCAGTCATGTCAAGAAAGTTGACAGAATCCCCATCCATCAACGCAATTCTTTTGATGTTATTCGAGGCATGCAACTTTCATGTACTGAATTACCTACATCAACGCACGTTGTTTATTGCTTGTTAATGGTTAAGCTGCGGATTTCTGCTGTTTCAAAGCAAGTGCATTCAATTCATGCATCTTTTTTTTTTTTTTTTCCCTTTCCATTTCAAAAGATGGTATTACGGTGATACTTACGAGGAGCTTTCAACTTTTGCAATGAAGGTGATAAGACCGAAGTGGCTGCGATTCTAACAGTGATTTAAAGCAAACAGAACTTTCTGTACTTACTTCTACACGCGTAGCTTGCTATTTAGATTATTCAAGAACCTTTAAAATTAAGAAGTGATTTTAGAAATGAGGCAAATCAGCTAAACCTTTTTGTGTCCTGGTCGTTATTGATAAAGTTATTGTAGCACCAGCATCTTCTGCCAGATTGCATTGCCAGCTAAGGTGGAACTAAGCATCTTAGTATCGACTCAAATAGCAGGCTCTCACCACCCTCTAATCAAATTCCAAGTCTATCATGCAGGGCTTTGCTTTCTTATCTCTGCCGCAGCAAAATATTCTTGGAATTTTTTTTTGCTCGGGAAGAAAAACTTTTCATCATTACAAGCATAGGAAGACCACAGAAAAGAAGCTTTTTGGTGTTATCAAATATCGACACTTCAGTTTTCATCTGATCAGCCAATATTGGAAAAAAAGGAAGTGGTGGGATTGGAAACGAGCAAATGTTCATACAAAATAGCTTGTCAACCGAGACTATTTCATTAATGATTAGAACCCGGTGAAAGATCGATTTCATGAGATTACAATTGCAAATTCATCAATTATAATGGAAAAGATAAACGTGAATCTTCATACGAATAGCCGAAGTTTAAAGCCAAATGCAGGTAGCACAACTTTGGGTATGCTTCAAACAACAAAGATAAATTTCACATCACCTTGACAAGTACCCTTCATTGAGCTTAAGGATATTGTTCCTCGTTGATGTAAGCACTGGTGGAAAATATGATGTGCTTTATGACTGTAGATGCTCTACAATTGGCAAGGCCTATTGCAAGTGACAATCAAAGTTTCCTGTTCAAATGGCAACAAGGTGTTATTAAGCCCAGTTCAGAATGCATTCATTGTGTAAATTAAGGAGACAAGTGCACACCGTGCATACTTGTTAAGATCTACATAATAAGAGCCGAAATAAGCAGACATGCTCTACTGTAGTAATTAAGCTGGAGCAATTCGATTTCCAAGTTCTTGCAGGACTTCTGAAGCTTATGCAGAAGCAACACTTAAATTTTAAGTAAATGAAGTCGGCTTTAAAGACTTTTAAGTGAGAAGAACATGACAAGGATTTCAACATTGAAATAACCAATGGCATGCAAAAAGATCTATGCTAGAAAAGGGATTATACAAAAGTTGCGATGTATTCTGGCAAAAGAGTAAAATCCTTGTAAATACTCTACACCTTTACCTGCCAACAGCAGGACTTGGATGGGATAGAAGAACATCTCATTGTCAGCCACTCATGCGTGTAAATAAATTTAATTCTCCAGTGGCCGGCATCTCATCAAATCATCAACTTACGGCTTCTGCGAAAAGCTGCACAATTATATATATATATATATATATATATATATACAATATAATGATATACAAATTAATGGCCAGAAAAAGAAACATGATATACAAATTTCTCAAAATATGTGGCAAGGCAAAGTCGATAATCAAAAGAGTCATAGTGAGTGCACCTTTTTTACATGTGTGCTCTAGCGTAGAGAAGATTGCTGTAGTGTCCAAGAGGGTTTCTATGCATTCTAAGAAGACGAATCCATGCAAATAATTCCTACATCCAGCACATTTACTCTACCAATAATCTCCACAAGAACAGTGTCCATTCTTAAAATGGTGCAAGCACTTTGTATCACTCAAATATATCTCACACCCAAATTTCAAGGTGCTATATTTGGCAGTTAAATGGCAGTTCCCACACATTCTGGTGTTTTTGACAATTCTTATACTTTGAGGGGATGAAGGTGAGCCGATTAGGGCAAAAGCTAATGTGAGTTTTTCACTATGAACACCACCAATTTCCTCGTTCTGTTCTTCCTCTATGAAAAACCCACCATGATGATCATCTATGTTCACTTCTCTAGCTATGCTTTTCACCCAAGAATACAGGAGGTTTGAGCATGGCTTAGACTGATCACCAGTAACAAATGTATGCACTGTATTTCTAACTTCAATCCAGCTGCGCCCAAGAGATCTTCTCAATGAGTTCTCTTTTTCAAGCTTTCTTATTTTTGAAGAGTCATCCAATTTCCCACTCAAGCCATATATATGAAACATTAATTGTTTAACCACAACATTTCCTGGTTCTAAGTCAAGTAATCGTTCCCCTGCAAGGACAGCCAAAGCAATATCCTTATGAATCCTAGAGGCAGTTAGTAAGGAAATCCAAACAGAAGAGGCAGGCTTTATAGGCATGTCTTCAATAAACTCCATTGCTTCTCCAAGCCGACCGGACCGGCCATAGAGATCTATCATAGCTGAGTAATGTTCTATGGCTGGTATAATCTCATAATTGTCACTAATGCTAGAAAAAATGCGCTTTCCTTCATCCACCATTTTGGCAATACCATACGCAAGGATAATACTTAAAAAGGTACCTCTATTAGGTTTTAGTCCCAACTTTCTCATCTGATTGAAGAGATCCAGGGCAGCATCAGAACAACCATGTAAAACATAACCTCCTATTATTGAGTTCCAGGAAACTATATCTCCAGTTGCCATTCCATCAAATATGATTCTAGAATATAATAAATTACCTGACTTTGCATAAGTGTCTATTAGAGAATTTGAAATAGAGAGTACAAACTCTAAATTCCTGCGAAAAATACAACCATGGATCTCTTTCACTTTTTTCATAGCAATTAAATTTGCACAACCAGGCAAGATACTCAATATAGTTACTGAATTTGGGCTAATGGAACATGATTGCATTTGTCGAAAAACTCCCAATGCCTTGTCTATAGCCCCGAGTTGCACATAACCAGCAATAAGAGCATTCCAAGATGCAGTATTTCGCCTGATCTTTCCATCCCGTTCAATCCGTTGAAAAAGATCTATGGCTCGATCTTCATCTCCATTTTGTATATATCCTGAGATCATTGTATTCCATGTGATGACATTAGGCTTCACATCTGATTCTTGCATTTTGATAAAGAGTTCATATGCCTTCCCGCAGTACCCAGCTTGGTGATATCCTGCAACCATTGAGTTCCAAGTATAAACGTCTTTCTCTTCAATCTTATCAAAGACTTGCCTCGCAGCTTCCAGCTCCCCACACTTAGAATACATGTCAATAAGGGAGTTCCCAACAAGTACATTATAAATTATACCCATCCTAACGGCAATAGAATGAATTTCCAGCCCCATCTTTAATACTCTCAAGGATGCACAAGCAGAAACTGCACTTGTGATAGTAACACCGTTAGGCTTAACCCCAGCCAAAAGCATCTGTTTAAACAAATACAAGGCTTGCCACCTCCTACCATTTTGAGCAAGCCCCGAGATTATTGAGGTCCAAGTAAAGACATCGGCACTTATCCTAGAACTCTCCATCTCCTTCATCAATCCCATCGCCACATCACATTGACCTAACTGATTATAACTATTAATCAATATATTCCATGTAACAATACATGGTTCAATTCCTTCTCCCCACATCCCATTAAACAATCTATAAGCTTCACCATTCTCCCCCTTCTGACAATACGCCAATATCAGTGAATTCCAAGTCACTCTATCCCTCTCATTCATGTTCTCGAAAAACCTCCTCGCAGAACTCAATTTCCCACACTTTGCATAAACAGCTAAAACCGAATTACTAACACGCGTAAAACAAACCATCCCCAATCTAATTACTAAAGAGTGCAGCAATCTCCCAGTCCTAACATCCCCACAATTAGCACAAGCTTGCAAAATTTTCGGAAACAAAAATTCATCAGGCAAGCCACCATCTTCCATCATCAAAAAGAAAAGTTCCACAACTTCCTTCCACCTCGACACTCTGGAGCACGCACCAATCATAGCAGACCAAGTGTACAAGTTCTTTTCACTCATTTTATCAAACACTTTACGAGCATCAGCAAAGGACCCACATTTTGCATACATGCTAACAAGTTTGGTTTCAACGAACGGGTCACTTTCTTTAACTAAATGAATTCGGGCATGAAGTTTTCGACCCAGTTCAAGAGAACCGAAATCAATGCAAGCTTGAAGCAAATCAATGAAGGTATTGGGTGTTACCTGGGACCCACTTTGGGCAAATGAATCAAGAACAGTTATGGCTTCAGTTAAGCGGCCGTTTCGTGAAAGGTACTTTAAATGGTTGTCGGTGATTTTTGGGTTGCTGGCGTTTTTGGCGTTAGAAAAACTGAGTTTGATTGGGGTTTGAGAGAATTCAGATAAGTTTTCATGTTTTGTTGGGATTATTACAGGAGGTTTTGAAGTACAAGTAATCATCAAATTCTCCATTTCTTAAAAACTAATTTCTAAATAATCTCTGCTTCTCTCTATCAGACCTTTTCCCCTCCTTTTTTTTTTTTTTCTCTTTTAGTTTTTCATTTTCTTTGAAATGTTTTTGGACTGATAAATGATAAATGAGATGGATTTTGAAAGACTGCAATTTGCGGAGGTGTGTGTGGAAGAGGGAGGTTCATGCTGAGCATTGGATGTAATTGTCTGCAACCGGCATCTTTTTAACAGAGCCACGTAGAAAGCTGAGTTTGGGTGTAAAGTTTCCACGTCGGACTTGATGGGGGAAATGGGGCCTCTCAAATCCGAAACATAATAGGCCCAATTCAAGCCTGCCTCAATCCAATATATATTAGGCCTAAGCCCATACAAAGCAGTTGTGTAAAGGATTTTTTACACCCAAATCAATATCAAATATTATAGCGTAAATGGTGTACGGATTAGATATATAATTGACTTTTTTCCCTCAAAATATTACCTAAAAGTCACATTAATGACGTTTTTTAAATGTTTAAAACTTAATTATGATTGTGACTTAGCATTTAGTCTAATCTTAGCATTTGTGTCATGTTCATTTATTTTCTTAAGTAATTATTATGTTTAAAATGTTATGTACTTATAAAAATATTAATCCAGTAATAATTTATTTTATATTAATTTTTATATATTTATATATTTATATCGTATTTGTATTACTTTTTATATTTATTATGTTCAAAATTATGAAAATTTTATCAAATTCAATTCAACAAAGGGTGATTCACTGATTTGGTAGCTTGGTTTCACTTAGGTGAGCAATTAAAGCAACAACCCAAGTACCTAACATATGATGAACACTAATATAATTTTATATGTGGCATATGACCCGTGTAAAACCTATATAACGTATGTCTTAAGCCTAGAGGTAATTAAAATGTTGACTAAACTAACACACAAAAAAAAAAAAAATCTTGAGCTGAATTTGTATCAATGGTGTTATGCTAGCTCTTCCCCAACTGTGTTGGTGACTACTTAAGATATGAGACAAAGTCACTAGTCAAAGCTCGTAAAGCCCTTTTCAAAGCGCATGGTACGAAGAGCTGAGCTTAGCAAGGTTTTATAATATTATTAAAATATTTTTTTTATATATTTTTATAATTAAATTTAAATAAAATTTTTTATTATTAAATAATAATTTAAAAGAGATTAGCCCAAAATTATAAATATTTTATTTAAAGCACTGCCTCCACAGATCGAGTAGAACGGACTGTAGCTAAAGAGGGGAAAAATCGCAATTGAAAGGAGGGTTATTAAACTTACTTAACATGATCCAAGGATCGAAGTAGACTGTAAGATTTGCGAGTATCAAAGTAGACAGATATTTCAAAACATAAAACAAAAAAGGTGGCAAATATATATTTTTCTTGAATATGTTGCTTTCACCGACGTAAACGGAACGGAGATCTAGCGGCACGCAATTTCATGCCCTAGGAACACCTTG
>JBBYHK010000015.1:6026119-6049925 GCA_038382065.1 Adansonia grandidieri | reverse complement strand
TTCTAAATATTTGCTTATTTGGCATGTTTATTAAGTAGCATTGCAAATTTATAACTATTTTATTCTAAATAATCTTTAATGGAACACTGACTCTAAACTAGTTGAAAAAAGTAGCTAGTTCTAGAGTAATAGTGTAATTAGATATTAATTAGGCAAATTTTTTTGTTGCATGGTTTATACTTAAAGAAATTTTGAACTTCTTTATTACTACATCATGCCTACCCCCAAGTGTAGTAAAGCAATTTATGAATAGGATTAGAGTTGGTTTAGGGTTTTAATTAAACTCATTTTCAAAAGTTCATTGGGACCTCATCGAGCCATTAAAGAAAAACTTATTAATCTTGCAAGTTGTACTAATTTAGCTTCTTTTTTTGACAATGGTTACTTTAATGTAGAGATTAGGGAAGTTATCTTAATGTCATTTTCAATAGAGTTATCATCATGATATGTCACTTCTTTGCCATTATTTTTTTATTTTTTTATCATATCATATCACATCACACACATGTATATGTATATATATATATATATATATATATATATATGCTTGGGTATATAAACATTCACATGTATGAATATGATTGACAAAACGAAAACCTAATATCATATTTCCACGAACAAAAAAAAACTTAAAAACCCTATAATATTAAAAGAATCTCTGCAATTATTTTATTTTTTAAATATGTTTATGTATTTTTATTATATTTAATTAAATTTTTAGTTTTTAATTTATATTTGAATAATTATTTTTTAAAATGAAAGATTAATTTATATTTTTACTACTAAGACAAAGTTTTATTAGACGGTGAGTATAAGAATGATAACCCATCCCCATAAATCCAAGATAAAAGCATCAAAGATGCCAGACAATCTTGGAACAAGATCAATTTATATGAAGGATTCATTTAGATATAATTAAAGATTGAAGGTTTCTTTGGATACAAATAAAAAAATTAAAAGTTTATTTAGACGTAAATTAAATATTAATGATTTATTTAGATTTTATAAAATATAAAAATTTACTTAGATGAAGTGGCAAAATTCATGGTTTTATTTTTTTTTTTGTTATTTTGTAGACATATTGGGGAAAAAAAGTACCCTAAGATAACATATATTCTCTTTACAAATTACTAGAGAGATTAAAGTGGATAACATAGCATCTAAATTTGAGCAGCAGATGATGATCAATAGGCATTTCCTCAAATTGAGTGAAAGTTGAGCGGCTATTGAATTGAGTAAAGCAAACCATCCATCGTTAAAAGTGAAATTAATCCAGCTTAATGCCAAAATAAGGTAGAGGAGGTACATTATTTTTTATTCAATTATTTTATGACACTTTACTTTTTTATATATAAAAATATTCTCTATCTTTCATTTTTTTTTTTTTACTCTTTTAGTTTTACCTATATGATATCCATTGTAATTTCTAACTCTCTTTCGTTTTTTCTTCTTATATGAATTATTAGCCAAATTTGTTCTAATCTTTGTATATTTAAATCTATAGCAGGCTCACCTTAATTTTGCTTTTGTTCTTCATTTTCTCCTTATTGATACCAATTCCATTTCCCTCTTATTTCTCTCAATATTTTCCTCCATTAATATCATTGTCCAACGCCCAGAAGCTTAGTACGAATCATGGCATGAAAATTGGAAAAAAAAAAAGAAACTAAAATGTAATGTGAAGAATTTGATAATTTTAGTATGAAATTTCATAAATGTGAATTTTTATATCTTATATTTGAGTTTGAAGTTTCATAAACCTTCCATCTTTTGACATTGTTAATGACTTATGATCATGGAATAAAATTTAAAAGACAAGGAAGAGTTAGAATTACAATGGCAAAAAGTTTAAAAAAAAAAAAAAAGGTTTTTTGATTGAATATTATTTATAAAAGGAGAGAAAAATAGTTATAAAATAATTGGAGATTGAATGACGTGGGTGTCTCAATAATTGTGTCCCAGTCTTTCACTCTCGAGCAGCGCTTGCTTTCTCCTGGTTAATATTCCCCCCCTCACAACCACTTTTTTTTCCTTTTTTTTTTTCGCATTTTGACGTTATTATTACATTAAACAATGGCCGATCGAATTGAAAGAGGTCTCCAGTAGTAATCAAATCTCATAAAATTAAAACGCAATTACTTTCGGTAACTTTGGGTATATTTTTCGAACTTTTTTTTTTCTTCCTTTATGGGCGGTGGGAGAGCTGTGACTAGTCATCTCATTTAATCATGAACACGACAAAGCTATAAAAGCTTGGCTTAGCCATCCATATAGCAAAAGATTATAATTATTTTTAGTTTCCATCTGCTCTTTTTGATCCAGTCTTGTTACTGATTATTAGCTTTCCGTTGTTTGGAAAGAGGAAAAGAAAAAAGAAAAAGGAAAGACAAAGGTGTATTTGATCAAAGCCAAAATTCTTGTTGTTCAAAAGAACGAACCATATGACCTAAGAAGACCTATCTTATAGGACTATATCATGACTGTAATTTCACTAGATTTGTATGGGGTTTGAACATTTTCTCGACCCAAAAGTTTGTTAAACTGAAAAAGGTTAGAAAAACCCTAAAAAGTTTAAAAGAAAACAGAGAGTTTAGAAGAAGTTTGGGTCAAGTGACGGATGCTTGCCAACTCGTCGTTAAATAGAATGGAAATTTTTAAATCAAATACAAACTTGGGACTTCTTTCTTGGGGGGGTTTCTGGGACGACTTCGCTGACCGTTCATGAACAAAATCTATATGCATACACTCCAAACCTGTCACATGTTTAATTTCCAATGATGATTTCAAGGGTGGGAATATGTGAACATAGCCGCATATAAAACTATTGAAAACTTTCTCCGATCGATCATCTCCTATTATCAAAAAACATGTAGATGTAGGGGTCACTCTCCGGTGTCTGTCTCTCCCTCCATTAGAATAAATCACAGCTGAGCCCTACCCTATAATATATAGCCCTAACCAAAGCCGCCCAGCTCAACCAAAAAGGAGGGCCAGAGGAGACATAACGTCCAATTTAGGTGAAGATTTTTAAAGTGCAATGAGAGGTGATATACATAGACTCATAGCCTTTATCAACACTCTAACTTAATTTCTTGCTGCGTCCTCGTAGTTTCAAATCATACAAAATCCGTATTTTCTGAGAGCCCTTTACGTAAAATCTTGAGTTGAAACGCAGTTAAGAATCGAATATTGATTTTTTTTTTTTAAAGGAGATTGTAATTTAAAAATATTTATTTAAATTTGATTTTGATTATTGAAATTAAAATTTTTAATGTTTTATCTATAGATGATATCATTATTGATAATGTGAAATGCACTTTCATGTGCCACAAATACGTATAATTTTATCATTTTGGGCCGTAGGGGAGACTTTGGTAAACTTAACAAGATTAATATACGATGGTCCCCCCTTTCGGCGTTTGTAAATATAGAGAGACAAATGTTAAAGAGTGGGTTCAAATGGGGTTCAGGGATGGGGGGAGGGAATGGGGATTAGAGTGGACCCACTGGGCTTTGCATGTGATGGACATGATTGAGATAATATATATATATAGGCTGAAACGTATAGGGGGGCATTAGGTTTTTACCCTTTATGCATATTATTGGTGGTAATTGGGCGTTGCATGACATAATTGTCTCAAACAAAGGTTACCCACAACTCCTTATCACGTGCCTACGCCACTACTCACCTTTTTTGACACAAACCTAAGGCCTCTGAGTTCTTAACAATGGATGTCTTAAAAAAGAAACCTTTGTCTCTCATTTCTCCCAAAGCTTTTTCTTTAAAAAAAAGTGGATAACACCACCACTACTACTACTTGTTAACTGTTACAATGATTCCTCTAAAGCAACACCGTGCTTTTACAGCTAACATTCTCAAATAATTGTGGGGGAAAAGGGAGGGTCCTTCTTTGCAGTAATTGATCTCAACTAACTGTAGTTTTTCCAACTTTTTGAGGCTTAGGCTTACATGTCCAACAATCGAACATTTTAATCCATAGTGAAAAGCGAAATCAAGTGTCCAATGGGTCTGAATTTATAGGAAGGAAAATTTACATATGGTTCTGTATGGTTTATTTTAATTCCATAAATGAACTTTCAAGAAATTGGGCCTTTAGTGATAGTTTATATGTTGCCTGGTGGGCTCTAGCTTCAAATTTTAAGAGAGTTTTTATTTATATAAATGTATATATGCGCAGAAAGAAGTCTCCTTCAGTTTCATTTGTAAATCCGGTAATAATCATATATTATTAACTTTAATTACTAATAAGTGGTAAAATATTATTCTTAAGTGTAAATAAAACTCTTTTTTTAATTTTTTTTTAAGTTAATAAAAAATTATTAAAGTGCGAAAAGACTCATTTTTCCGTGTAATTAACAATTATTCCGTATTGAATGGTGTGGGAAATGGACTCTTTCAGTCAACGGTCAAACCCAAGTACGCGGCGCCGCAGCCAACAGCCAAGACAGTTGCCGTCACCTGAAGGAAAGAAAATTACCAAAACATAGCGACAGAAGGGAGGGGAGGGGAAGGGAAGAACACTGAAGCCAATGCTAACATGGTTGCTAAAGGGCAAAACCAGGTTTTTAGTTTAGTTTTAAGACTTTTAGTTGTACGTACCCTTGCCACACACATATTTGATTGAAAATCCGTGAAATCATCGGTCACCTGGGCATAGATCACCAAATCTAATTGTGTCCCCACCTTCGACAGTAACCTCTCTAAATCTCGCCACTTGGTTTCATATTCTCTTTGCTTTTAGTTTTAGGTTTCCTCTTGAATCCTCTCCCCCCCCCCTCCCCCACAGACACTTTCTCTACATTTTTTTTTTCTTTGTTTTTGTTTTTCATGTTTTACACTTGGATAGAACCCAAACGAAGCTTCAGAGAGAGAAATCGTGGGAAGAGGAAGTAAAACAAAAAGAAAGAAAGGGGCTGAAGGGCTGTTTGGTTTTGGTTGAGCTCCAAATAGATGGGGGCTCTGGCTCCGGTCGTCTCCTCTTGGATACCTGAAGATGACCTTTTGTTGAAGAACGCTATTGAGGTAAATGCTTATACTTTTTTGCTTACTTGGTTTTTAAGAAACAAAAAAGATTGAGTCTTTTTCATACTTGTTTGAGGAATTGTTTTTGCTTGTTGTGACCTCAATTTGAATTTTTCTTGTGTTTGTACTTGTCAACTAGGAAATAACTATATACCCATGGCTAAATTGGGTTTTCTTTGTTTTTCATAGTAGCTGAATGGTAATGCTTTTTATTTTCTTGCTCCTTCTATCTTCTTATTTTAGTTATTAGAACTGCAGAGCTTATTTCAGCGTCTTTTTTAGTCTTGTGAATATATGTCATTGTCACTGTTGTAGTCTTAAAATTCTGGGTTTATTCTGTTGAGCATGGAACATTTGCAACATAAGGCGTCTGTAACTAAAAGAATAAGAAGGTTCTTGTATTTGAGTTTATGAAGTTAAGGATTCTGGCCCTTATAACTTAAGGGTTGCAGGTTGTTTCAGAGGTATATGAATGCAGTACCTATAGAGTGGATTCCTTGTGCTATTGCCATGTAGAAAGTATAATACCTAATATGTTAAATTTGAAATAGATTACTTTTTCTATGTAAATTACTTTCTATTCGTTAATGCAAGTAGTTTTTCTGCAAATGGAAATGGCATTGCTATGGTTTGTTTGATAATACCATAAGTTGCAACTTTGCTAGACTGCATGAACATCGATGACGCTGGAAAATGGGATCCAAATTGTGCAGTTAGCATGAAATTATCACCTCACACACTCTAACTGAATTTTCATTTTGTTATTTATGGACCTTTGAATTATGTTTGTATTCTGTGAACCCTGTTTCATTCTATTTCTTTTATCCTTTTGAAGGCTGGTGCTTCATTGGAATCTCTTGCCAAAGGTGCAGTGCAATTCTCTAGAAAGTTCACTGTTAGAGAACTGCAAGCTCGATGGCATTCTCTCCTTTATGATCCAATTGTTTCTGAGGAGGCTTCATCTCGGATAATTGAGTTTGAACGTTCTGCTTCTACCCTGTCTTTGAAATTTGGCAGAACTGGAAATTCGAAAGATAGCAAAAGTTCTCCTAGGAAGAGAAAGTCTGGGAGTGTACGTAGCTGTTACTATGCATTGCGTAAAAGATTTCGAATTGAGCCCTTTAGCTCAATGGATCTGAGTTTTGTTGTTGCACCTAATGATAGCAACTATGTCGAGATTGAAGATGAGCCTTTACCTCGAAATTGCATGCTTGGAAATCCAATCTCAGATCATTTTGGAGTTCAAGCAAATATGAATATTATGCATTGTTCTTTCCCTCAAATATTAGCTGATGGTGGTGCTGCAACGAGGGATGGGTGCACAACAGATGGCTTTCAGACAACTATTCATAAGCGAGATGATGGTTTTCCTGCAGAGCCAGTTAATATAGTCAAGGAAAGTCCTCATAGACTTGGAGAGAATCAGTTTCTTGTTGAAAGTGGCTCTGGCATTAAGGAATTGCATGAATCCAAGGAATTGCCTGTGCACAGTTTGTTTGAGGATAATGATTTGAAGGCAAAACCTTCATCTACATTTGATCAAATTAACAATGATCCAGAGAATATCTGCTCTGAGTTTGAGGGGAACCAGGTCTTCAACTCACGAATTGTGGAGTGTGGGTTGCCAATTTGGAGAACTGATGACGGCTTGTCTGCATCTGCTATTCCCGCTGAAGATGGCCATGGGGAAAAAGAGCTCCATGGAGGAGATATATATGCTCTTCCTGGTGATGGCGTTGCTAAGAGCAATCATTCGTCAGGACATGATGCTGTTGGTACAAATTTTGGTATGGAATCAGAAATACCATGTGAGGCATTGGAAAATCCAACGGTTGATACAGCAGGTTATTTGATGGAAATAACCAATACCCTTATGAATGATGAGCCTTTTTTCATGGATGTCGATGCGAAAGATGTGATCGAGAAGTCTTTCTTTGATGGTTTGAGCTCACTTTTGGCAAGTTCACCAAATAACTGTGATCGAGATCAGATGACTGAAGTGATGACAATTGAAACTCAAGATAATATTGCAAAAATGTCTTGTTCAGGCCTTGGAGAATCGGATGATGTTGCTAGATCCTGCGCTGCAAATGGGCCTGTGTCTTGCAATTCAGAGGTCCTAACCATTTCTTCTGCGTCAATTTCAAACAGTCAGTTCCCTGAACTAAGTAATGGCATCATTTTTTGCAATTTAAACACTGAGGACCCAGAAATTCCATGCAATGAAGATGTTGTCTTCCCCAAACAGTTGTGCCCATCGGTCGTGTCCTCAGCAAAACAGGAAGAAGCTTGCAATCCATTATCTTCACATGTAAAAGATTTTTCTGGGACTCGGAAAACTAGTGAGGGGGGTCCCCACCCGTTTCAGAGAGATCAAAAAGATCCAGGGCAATCTCATGGATCTTCTCAAATAAAAGGATCACAGATGATACCAGAAATGGGTCAACTCCATCCTTTTAAATATGAGAATTCCCCATGTGTAACACCTGGGAGTGATAGTTTTCTGGCCAATGGTTCAGCCCAAAGTAATTCCATAAATGTTAGTGAATGCTCTTTCGCACCAACACTGCCAAAGGAAAAGACTGAAGAAAACATACTGGGAAAGCATATGCGACATACTTTAGTTGATTCTTTACTGGAGAAAACAGCTCTTTGTTCTGATCGCCACAACAGTTTTCCAGTGGGGAATTCTTCTGCCATTAAACAAGAAGTGGATGCTCTAGAAGTGATTAAAGATGTCCAAGCTTCAAGCGCAGATGTGGGATCCTTGGATATTATGTCCCCAGAACCAGTTGTCAATCATCCGCTATCAGATCCAGAAGAGTTACTGATTGAAACTGATGATGATATCCCTTATTACTCAGATATCGAGGCAATGGTATGTCATCAACTACTACTGGTTGTCACTTTTATTATTGTCATCATTGTTGACTGCTTTTTTATTCATGTTGTTTTGTATTTTATGAATAGATCCTTGATATGGACTTGGATCCAGATGACCAGGATTGGTGTGATCATGAAGGTAATAGCCAACCCACTAAATATTTAATTGCTAACTTGTAATTGCATCTGTCAATGTTCTGCTCCAGTAGTTTGGCACCAACTGCTGTTACTGATTTTGTTTATCTCCCTCATAAGCATTTGGAAAAGAGATTAAAAAAAAAGTTTTTCTTGTTTTGCTTCTCCATCTCCACCTATTGAGGGTTATTCAAATTTGATCTTTTCTAATTTGAATCTTGAATATTGTCTTGTAGACAAAGAAGATAATGTTTACTTCTCCCTTGCAGTCCCTAGATATCAGCATGAAGACAGTAAAAGAGCAATTATAAGGTTGGAGCAGGCTTCCCATTCTTACATGCAAAGGGCCATTGCATCCCATGGAGCCTTTGCCATTTTATATGGTCGCCATTCCAATCATTATATGAAGAAACCTGAGGTATTCTAAACCTAAGAAGTCCTTTTTTTTTTAAGCTTTTCTACTATATCCTTACTTTTACCATTCTTCTCTTGCATTTCAAACTTGAATTATATTTGCTACAATACTGCTATGTTATATTTAGATGGTTCCTTAATTGTACGCTTGAGTGACTACCTCCTTAACCAAGTTCTGTTAGAAAGCTATGCTTTTGGAAGTGCTTATTGGTATTTGTTTATACCAAACACTGCATAAATAGCTATTCCTGGATGGAAAACTATATTGTCAGAGGAACCATCTAGTATTTTGTCGTTCATTGTTTTTTAGGCTTAATGGGAATCTTGAAGTTACTAAATTTTACACTTTTGCAACTTAACAAAATTCCATTGTTGCATTTTTGGAGCTTGCTTTCTGAAGCTACTACAGGTTATAGTTTCTTTCTTCCTAGATAAGTAAATGAAGATTGATGGATCAAATTTTCTTTAATACTTTATAATTTTGATTGTGTAGATTTTGCTTGGTAGAACAACAGAAGATTTTATTGTTGACATTGACTTGGGAAGGGAAGGGTGTGCTAACAAAGTGTCAAGGCGGCAGGTAAGATTTGCCATGACTTGATATATTTATGTATTTTATATAGTAATACATAAACTTCTTTTTTTCTTTGTTCTCTAAATATCTCAAAGTATAGTCAAGGCATTATTGCTATAAATAGTTATACCACTTGAATGTTTGTTTATTAATCTGTAATACTACTTCTCATATATTTAGGCAATTATCAACGTGGAAGAAGATGGATCTTTCCATCTCAAAAATCTTGGCAAGTGTTCAGTATCAATAAATAGTAAGGAAGTAGCTCCTGGACAGAGCCTGAGCCTTAATTCTGGGTGTTTGATCGAGGTACTATTTTTATATTTCCTTTGTGTACGCATACGTTGATGCTGTAGACCTTTGTTCTTTTCATGTTCAAGTTCGACTATGACCTGTTTGGATTATGTAAACCATTTTGATTGGTTGTAAATGGTGATTGTGCAGATAAGGGGAATGCCATTCATTTTCGAGACGAACCAAACTTGTGTGAAGCAGTATTTGAATGGTGTGTGCGAAAATAACAGACAGAAGTTAAGGTCGGGAGCCCCATTTTGACAATGTGTTGTTCAAGGACGCTCGTGAAGAGGTGCTAATTGCACTGTGCTTTTTATGGGCAGAGATGGATTTACAATTTGGGGCAATTGCTCACCTTTTGTGGGTCTTGTCATGTAATTACAACAAAGCTGAAGAAAATTTCTAGTTTTGTAATCATTGGAATTCAATTAGTATCTAACTTTACCACTTTACACTGTGCTAAAGAAGAGTATATAAATTCAACGGAAACCTTTCAAAATTGCACTGAAAACATGACAAATTGACAATCCGAGGCATCTTATCATCACAGACTGAACGTTATCATTTTCTACCTATTTGTTAACAATTTGAGATGTCAAGCCAAAGCCATAATGCAAGTGGGACCGTCTAATATCTCAGCATCTCTTTCAACAATTTCTGAATATCATTTTCAGCGCAAAGTAAAAAATTCACCGGTGCACACGAAACTCTGGAAATAATAATAATAATAATAATATATACTGATACTTTCTAGTCAGTATCGACCATTTCTTACGAATCTGGCAGAGGTGGTCAAAGGCTAAGATGCGAACGCCATTCACAGAATATGTACAAAAGTATAAAACAAATCCAACAATAGCCGTACCATACAATCAAATCTTTCATCTCACCGTCCCAACCCTCAGCTTCCCACTTTCCTTATCTCAGGCTCAAATTTCAATCTCAGATCCAAAATTTTTTTCCAATTTACACCAACAAACAAGCGACTAGGAGATGGGGAAAGAAGAAACAGGGAAGAAAATGTTAAAACCATCTATATTTAGCACCCTCTATATCTGTCTACGTTCTATCGTTTTCATGATCACGTTTTCGAAGCTGTTGTTTTCAGCAAATTCTAGAACACATCCAGCAGATGTTCAAGTACTCAAAGATCTGAAAAATGGGGTGGACCCTCGCTCCATTGCTCCCGGATCTTGTTTAAGCTCATGGGATTTCTCCTTGGATCCATGTGACAACATCTTCAGTGACCATTTTACATGCGGGCTCAGGTGCGATAGAATCGTCTCTGGTTTTGTTCGAGTCACGGAGATCAGTATTGACCCTGTTGGTTACTCTGGTTCACTCACCTCAACTTCATGGAACCTACCTTATCTACAGACCTTGGACATCTCGGACAATTCCTTCTCTGGCTCAATTCCTGACTCATTCTCCAATTTAACTCGTTTGCGTAGACTTGGTCTGTCTAGGAACTCACTTTCTGGCGAAGCACCCATCTTTCTTGGCTTACTCTCTCACCTTGAAGAACTTTACCTTGATAACAACCATCTCCATGGATCCATTCCTTCAAGCTTCAACAACCTTACAAGCCTGAAACGATTTGAAATCCAACAAAACGACATTTCTGGTGAGTTTCCCAATCTGGGTTCACTCAAAAACCTTTACTTTCTCGATGCTAGTGATAACAATATATCCGGTGGAGTCCCAGCGACGTTGCCGGGATCTCTTGTCGAGCTCTCAATGAGAAACAATAAACTAGGAGGAAATATTGCAGATAACATCGACAAGATTAGGTTTTTGCAAGTTCTAGATCTCAGTCACAACTTATTATCTGGAGCAATATCATCAGTTCTTTTTGACCATCCGTCCCTGGAACAGCTCACTCTTTCTTACAACAACTTTTCATCTTTACAAGTATCAGGTGACATGGGTTTAAACAGTAACTTAATAGCTCTTGATTTAAGCTATAACAAGCTTCGAGGTTTCTTGCCAGCTTTCATGGCTTCGATGCCAAAGCTTACAGCTTTATCTTTGGAGAATAACAAGTTTACAGGTATGATACCAGCTCAATATGCACTCAAAACTGCTATTCCTGGGAAGAATACTTCGTCTTTCGAGAGGCTATTGCTGGGTGGGAATTACTTGTTCGGGCCAATTCCAGGTCCATTGTTGGGTCTCAAACCGGGTTCCGCTGAAGTCAGCCTGGTGGATAATTGCTTGTATCGCTGTCCTGACGCCTTCTTCTTCTGCCAAGGCGGTGATCAGAAATCCTTGGTGGATTGTAAGAGATTTGGACCTACAATTCCTTAGAAACAAATTAAGAATTGTATTATATGACATTATTCTCTAGTCTGTCTTTACCCTTTTTTTTTTTAACGGTGAAAGGTTACAAATTTTAGAAACAGAAATTTTTAAATGTTGTTTTACATTAGCTTTTCAGGTCTAAAGCGTTGTATTGGGAAGGAGAAAGGTGATAAGTTCACTTTATTATTATTATATAATTGGTGTTAATATATTCTAGTAATTCCACCACCTGGCGTTTGATTCTTTTGCTCGCAAAGTATAAATGGGAAACTGCGCAGTATTGTCGAAAAGAAAGAGAAACTGATGACTTAATAATTTAACCCTTGCCCTGCTAGTGCTAAGCGACAATAGTGCTGATACACTTTTATTTCTCATGTGAATTGGTCTACCAATATCCTGGCATCCATTGACATTAGACATATTTTCTTTAGATCCACTCAAGGTTATTACAAGCAAGCTTTTTCATATTTCTAAACCAATATATGGCAATAACATAGAGTCCTTAATATTGAATTAATCATGTTAATACTATATAGCGTGTGAGGAATCGATCGGAATATTGATGGTAGGGTGTCATACTAGTTTTTGTGATCAGGCTCAATCTTTGATAACCTTTTCAAATACAAAAGTAAAATCGTATCTTATAGTATGACCATTAATTGGCTCAAGGTTTAATTATATGGGGAAAAAGAACAGAATAACCAGTTACTAATCCATTAGAATAATTTATTCATCAATTCTGATCTAAATTCATGGTCTCTGAAGTTTCTTTATCTCCTTGGTGGGATGACTCAAAGGGATTCCCTTTCTTCAATATTTACATAAAAAATAACTGTCTATGTTGACTCCAAGAATTGGGTGGGCAGCCATTTTTATAAAAGCAAGCTCCTTCCAGTGCAGTGGTTCCATGTGCATAGTTCATATTACCGGCACACAGCATTAAAGACCCTTCTTAAGTTTTTGCCATTCTTTTATATGACGATTTCATTTTCTGTCATATATGTGTATTATTATAGTGCTTTTTTTTTTCCTCGATGAAATGAATTTTATCTATTTTACATTGGAGGAAAAATAATCCAAAGTTTAGTAATAAAAAACATATCAAATGTGCCCTAAAAAATATATGAACTTATTATCTTTGTATGAATACATTTTATAAATAATAATTCAACTACCTTTGCAAAAATATCTTAAAAGACACTCATTAATTAATAAAATTCCAATCAATATCTCAAGGATAAGGTATAGGACACTCTTCCTTCCTAAGTTTAATGTTGAAAATTCCAATGATTTATTTATTTATTCCAACGAGAATGATTTAATTTTTAAAATTGTTGAAAGGTCCAAATTTTAAAGAAATATAACTAAATAAATTGGTGGGGTATTACAAAACTCTTCTTTCAATGTAAAACATTAATTGAGGTCTACGTTTTGCAACATTACCTTGCTATTAAGTAATAAAAACGTCACTATTAATCCTTAAAATTCAATAATTAATCGTCATGCAATAAAACCTTAATAAAAGGAAAAAAAACTCAACTGGGTGACTTTATCCACATCTTTTTTTTTTTTTTTATTAATTAGGAAGTTAATTATATTTAAATTTTAGATAATCCTATTCAAAAAAATAAAATAACATTCTAGATAACTTGGGCCGCCATCAAGGCCTAGCTCAAAATCTTGTTTCTTAAAATTCAACTTTAGACTTCAGCCCAACATTTACTGTATCTAAAGTCTAGTCTGAGGCTGACTCGGATGTTGGGGCCCATTGAGACTACTGGGTTTCAATTCAGGATTTCTGAAGGAGTGAACAAGCGAAAGATGCGTCGACGCTGTTAATAAGTTTATTAATAGGTTTTTTCGATGGACATCCAATGAAGATGCCATGTGGAAACAGATCAACAATAGTGGTCGATATTGATAACATCTGCAACACCTTAATCCTTGCAAAGGAACTGTCTTAATAGGGACCTATTCTAAACTTAATCCAGGTTCCGCAATATATCCAAGAATTCTGATGATACTCCGAGGATGGTGTGGATGTCCCAAACTTGAATCAAATTGTGGCTTACAATCCCTTAAAATTGTCATCTTCAGGAATTTGCATAAATTGGTGTAAATCCTGGAAGTAATTCGTAAGCCCTAAGGAGGTGATCCCTTAAGCATGTGGTTCCCATAGATGCATAGCATCGTTTTCCAGAACTTTTTAGGCAGTACGTACTCTTTAACACCACTCCTGTGGTAGTGAGTGGTCCAACTCCTAATTATCAAAACCGGTTTGGTTAGATCTGGCATGGAATCTCGACTCACTCCCAAATTCCCGTTGATGCAATGAAAGCTTTACCAAACGCTTATATATATAATATTTAGCTTTGAGATTAGGACCTTACTGAAGCTTTTATTGCAGGAGGAATGTTGAAAAAGTCTTCAAGATGTAGTTTTAGACCTGTAGCTGCCCAGTTATGTTAGTTGAATGTTGAAAAATGCCTCAGAAACCAGAGTTAAGTAAGCTTGATTTGATAGAGTTGTTTTAGGTTAGCTTTGCCTAATGGTATACTTGAGTCAGAAGTCAGAAACACATCTATTTTGTCAAGGTTGGCCTAAACTGAGGTCAACTTATTTAAGCCTTGATCTAAGATTAGTTGGGAGTGATGTATAGATTATTGTATGTGGAGGTAATAAGATGTAGATGTCTTTTTGGCCAATAACATATGACATAGGTACTTTAATACAAGTACTTTGATAGCAGTAGTTTAGTATAAGTATTTTGGCAAAAATACTTAAGCACAGTTACTTTAGTATAAGTATTTTGGTATAAATACTTTGACATAGGTACTTCAACATAGGTATTTTAGAATATGTACTTTGGTATAAGTACTTCAGCATAAGTGTTTTGGTAGAAGTACATTAGAACAGGTATTTTGGCATAAAGACCTTGGCATAAATACTTTGATATAGATACCTTGGCATAGGTATTTTGACAGTATCTTAGCACAGTTACTTTGGACACAGGTACTTTGGGCACAGGTACTTTGACAAAGGTACTTTGGTGGAGGTATCTTGGCATAGGTACTTTGGCAAAAGTATTGTGGCACATGTATTTTGGAAGAGATACTTTGGCAGAAATACTTTGGCACAGCACTCTTTGGCAATAGTGTTACTTAGCATAACAAATTGTACGTAATAAAGACCATGGAACCAACCTCAAAAGGTTGGCAAGATTCTTAGGTTTTCTTCATGTTTGGGATGTCTTGGATAGTATAGTTTGAAAGCTCAGATATAAAAATTATTAAGAAGTACTTTTCTTAACATTTCCCAAGAATACAAGTGCTACTTTTTTTTCATTGCACAAGTAGTACATTCTTAAGCATGTTGTCATATAATCAATGTCTACTCTATGTTACCTAAAGATATCTAAGGGGGAACTTTCCATAATCACCTCAATCCACTACTTTTATAACTTTCATTTTAACCCATTACTTTTATAACTTTCATCTCTTCTTAGTATCTATTTTAGTAACTTTTTTTGAGAGGCTATAAATAGGGATTCCAAATTTTCATTAAGAATCTTTTGGCATTTTTGGATAAACTTATAGCTTTAAAGAATTCTTTACAGCTTTTTTCTTTAAAATCTTATAACTACCATAACCTCCATCCATCCTTAGCCATTTACAACTTTTGTCATTACTACCTGTCACCGTACTTATTTTCTAGGGTCTGTTCCAATTTTCTTCTCCGTCATCTCTTTATTATATCCTATTTTATTGGTTTGTAACGTTTTTTTGTCTATTCAAAAAGAATCCCATTACATAAGATAAGAGATTTAGGACCGAGGAGTCCTAGATTAAGTCACAAGTTTTAATTGTTTTTGGTTATTCTCAAAAATTCATGTTGATTATGTCATGTATGAAGAAGAATTTAGAAACATAGTTGCATTTTTATTGAACAAAAAGGCTGGGATAGACTATATCATATGAAACGTATCATTTAAATTTTCAAGATGGCCGAATCTTTCCTTTTTATCACTTCGACGACCTAATGAAAATCTTGACTTCTCGTTACTCATTCTAGCTGTCCTCATTTAAGGCAAATGGTTGGGCTTAGATTGCTAAATCTGACTCAACAACAGCGAAGCACTGAAGGGATGTTAAATTTGTAGGCAAAACAGCCGTTGGGAGAGGCAAAGGGGCAGGTGGCCAAGTGGGGAATCCGATTGTCGGTAGAAAGCCCTTCATTTTCTGCGCAATGGTAAAATCTTTTCTAACGCATCCTATGTTCTTTATTAATGTTGAAGATAACTAAGGATCCGAAACTCCTCTGCTACCAAAGATCTTGGTTCCCCATACTTCTGCAGTCCCCATCGCCATCCCATAATTTTATTCAAGTCATTCCCAGAATATTCTTCTTTAAGTTCTTTCATTTCCTTTTCTTCAAGTTACATTGGCTTTTTGCATGAATAGGCTTCTACATATATTTTTCCTTAAAAGGTCATAAGCTTTAGCAATCTGCATATTAGAAACTTAAAATTTCTGGGTTTTTCGTTGTCTTTAATAGGCTCCTAATTTTTCCAGCATGAATGAATTAATGTGATTGACTGTAATTTTAGTTCATTAATGAGTTAACTTATATAATGTTGTTTCTTTCTCTCTTCTTCTTAGTTTAGACCACAGCTTTTATTTCTAAAACTTGGAACTGTTTACTAAGGGAAAAAACAGAAAAGCATCAGCAGAATTACATGATGGAATAAGGTAAGTATAATAAAACAAATTAAATTAGCAAGGTGAAACAATTTTATTTACAATTTATTGCTGAAGAGTTCAGTGATTAATGTTAAATCTAATTAAATTCTTCACATGAAACACAGGCGCAAGGCAAAATCAATAGAGTGGATGAATAATAAGCGTCAAGCTTAACAAATGTCATATAAACAATAATTTATTAACTATATCAAGTGGTTCTTAATTAATTATCAAGCTTATCAATATTTTTTGTATATTATCCTATACTCTAAAACTCAATCCTCCACTCATTAATGTATCCTTAATACTAAATCTTGTTTAAGCTTTTGATAAATTTAAACTTAAAACTTGAGAATGGACAGGCATGCATCATACCCCCCACATAGACTAATTTCTTTCTTTTTTTCCTTTTTTTTTTTTAAAGTTTTCATGCCAATCTCTTCCCTCCATCTATGGCCAAAATAATTATAAAAGAATCTATAGTATAAGTCCAGAATCTCCAACGCATATAAAAATGACAATAACTAAGCTAATTAAATTAAAATATTGTTAACATTTCCCAATGATGGAGGCACCTTGGAGGTTTGCCGATTGCTCCTTCTTTTTCTAAAGATCTGCACCGTCTTTGAATTCATGGAAGAGAGAGATGGAAAATAAAGAAAGAAAAAGGAAGAATTATCGACAAATATCGACTCTATACAGAGAGATGTTATTAAATCAACATTAACTAATCAAAAATTTTGAGTATACGTACGTAATATATTAATAAAAATTAAAATTTTTTTTAAATTAATATACATAATAATATTTTTATTTAATATATTAAAAATAATAAATAAAATTATTAATTATTATTTTTAATATAGTATTAATTAATTTTAAAAAATTTTCTAAGAACACCACTTAATAAAACTCATAAATAAAACGAGTAATAAAGTGAGTAGCTAATTAATGAAAAGAGAAAGAGAAGTGGGCAGTGGGAGAGTAGACTGAAAGAGAGACGACTGGTCGCCCATTGGCTAACACAACTTCTCCACTACGATGCCAAAGTCCGACCGATCACATCAGCAGTTCAAGATTCGAGATTTTTCTTTGGCTATTTTAAACTTCCAAGATATATAGATATATATATATATATATATAGAAAAAGAATTCCTTGAAAATTTTAAATCCCATGCTTTATCAGTTTATCTCATGATTTCTTTCTATATATGAAGTTTCATCGAAAGTACATGTCCGTTCAAACGCATGGCCAGGTTAGTGGCGAGATTTGGTTTACAAATGAGGTTAAGAGCCACAGTTTTGATGTCACAGTCTGTACTAACATTCACCTTAATTTAAAACTTAATCAATAAAAATAATTCATGTATATTAATATTTTAAAATTTAATAAAAAATTAATAAATTACTAATAATACGTAAAATTAAAAGTTAATTTTGCATACATTTTAACTTCGAGTCAAATTTAAATAAACATAAATATTATTATTAATATACTGTCTGAATTTGATTTAATACACGAGCAAAATCAATTTAAAGGTTGTTTGAAACCATGACATCAAATATGCTTTTGATCTTGTGTAATTGACTAGTGGCATAATCCATGATCCAATATTACATGCAGATCAATGAACCAATAATGCTTAATTTTTTATAGCAAATGATTCAGAAGGACCTGAGAGCTTAATTCGTCAGTAAAGGTCATTTTTAAAATTTGAAAGGCTTTTATATATGTACGTAGGCATATGTATCTATATATACATTAAATCATTAGAGTACTTTTTTACAACTAAGAATACTATTCTCATGGGCAAATTTAAGGATTGATTGCGTAAACTGAAAAAATTTAGCGTGGTGAGACTGAGACGGCGGTCCTCTTTGTAAGAATTGCATGCAGAAGATAAAGAAGCACATCCTCTACCAAATGGGCAATAAAAAGCTTTAATATTCCATTGAAATGAGGATTGAATTTAGAATGAAATTCCATCTCCTTTCATCCACCCCCCCAACCCCCCACAAAAAAAAATTATTTACTGCTAATTTCATTGTGATAGTTGCTGCTTGGGCATTTGGCTTGTATTTAGCTTTCATTAAAATGACTTAATAATCTGCTGCTCGCATATGTTTTTGTTAATCTAAAATTATTTCGAACGTAAAATTTGAAATTATTTAAAATAAATTAGATCATAAAGGATATTCATGAAGTAAAGATTACTTCTAGTATTTTCTTTTTTTTTTAAATAAATAAGGTGGAGATTATTGCCTGTTTGAATGGAAGCACTTACAATATTTATTTATTTATTTATTTCAACTTTCGAAATGTTAACAGTGCAACATAAGATTGGAAAATCCAAAAAGTAAACAAAAATCACCATACAAAGTGCAGTAACCTACCCATATTTCCGTGTCCCTGTCTATCAATGCAGCATCTGAGATATGAATCCCCACCCCCATTATCCCAAAGTAATCTCTTCGATAGTTTACTCTTACTGTTTAAACTAACAGATACGCTTATAACCCTTTCTTTCCCACTCTTCTGGGGTCCCAGACTTTCTCGGTCTTTCACATTACTCTCTTTCAGGAAGTCGAAAGTGATCGGATTCATTGGGGCCAAAGATCCGCAAAAAACAGATGAAGATTCAGTGCGATATGTGTAACAAAGAGGAGGCCTCCGTGTTCTGCACAGCAGACGAGGCCGCCCTTTGCCAAGCCTGTGACCAACGTGTCCACCACGCTAACAAGCTTGCTTCTAAACACCAACGTTTTTCCCTTCTCCATCCTAGCTCTTCTACACAAGTCCCTCTTTGCGATATCTGTCAGGTATTTTTTATTGCTTTTTTTTTTATAATTTATCACTGTGTTGAATTGTGTGGAAGTTGGTGTTTTGATGTTTGATTTTGGTTTTTTTTTTTTTTGGTAGGACAAACGAGCTTTCTTATTTTGTCAAGAAGACAGAGCAATTCTATGCAGAGATTGTGATGTTCCAATTCACTCAGCAAACGAACATACCCAGAAACATAACAGATTTCTTCTTACAGGGGTTAAACTCTCTGCTACATCTACTCTCTACACATCCTCCATCGCTTCCGTATCCAACGGTGGTGATTCTGTTCCTGAATTTAAGTCTCAACCAACGGTCAAGAACCCTGCCTTGGCTTCTCCATCAAATTTCAATCCATCTTCAGCTGCGAAATCTTCACCCATTAGTACAACAACAGCAGCAGCAGCAGTAATTAACAAGAGCAGTGGAGACAATAACCCGTCAGCAGGTGAAGGGGATGGTTCAACGAGTAGCATATCTGAGTACTTGATAGAGATGCTTCCAGGGTGGCACGTTGAAGATTTCCTTGATTCCTCTGCACCTCCTTTTGGTTTCTGTAAGGTTTGCATTGGGCCATCAATTCTTTGATCTACTGTTATCCCTTTTTGCAATTTGATTTTGGAATGATGTTATTTTCCTTGGGATCTTAACAATTTTGTTGTTTTTGGTCTAACTTTTGTCAGAGCGTTGATGGCATGTTGCCCTCTTTCGATGCTGATCTTGAGAGCAATATGACTACTTTCTCATTAGGAAGTTTAGGGCTTTGGGTTCCGCAGTCACCATCTTCCCTCTATCCTTCCCAATATTCTTCACAAATAGGAGGGCAAATTGGATTCAAAGAGACAAAGGAAATCATAACCATGAAAGCTAAGAGGAGATGGACAGATGATGCCTTTACAGTTCCACAGATCAGCCCTCCATCCATTGGCTCCAAGAGATTTAGGCCTCTTTGGTAGGACCAGATCTTCAAAGTACAAAAGCTTCATGTTCTCTTATAGTTTGACAAGGAACTCAAGTTCCTATCTTTGCCTTTTTCTTTGTGTTTCCTGATTTGTTGCTGAGTTGATTTCAGTTTGATGTTTCCCTACTCTAATAGGGTCGGTTTTGTTTGTACGATTTTCTTCTTCTTCTTCTTCTTCTTCTTTCAGAATGCAGCTACTTTGTAAATATCAATGAAAAATTTCAAAGTTAACATATTTCTTCTTTTTACTAATTTTTCCATTTTCAATTCAGATATTTAGTTAAAGATTACAATCAGTCAGAACATAGTAAACTGGAATCTAGTTAAGGACGTATCCTTATCCGAAAACCTTAAAAAGAACAATTCATGAAGTGAAACTGTGTCAGCAGACAGTCAAGGGAAGAACCACTCTCACTTTTGGTCGGGGAGACGTATTATGTTTTTGAGATTGGAAACTAACAGACATTGTAAGAGGGTACAAGAAAAAGAATATGAATGATAATTCTGATGAATTGATGATAGGATCGGATAAGGAAAGGAGGAGGGAGGGATGGAGGGGTAGGCAAAAAGGATGGTATACTTTTTTTGCAGTTGCAGGTAGGGAAAGCAAGGCAGTGTACCGATAAATGTACTGTTTTTTATTTCAGTATAGATATATATTCATATTGATTTATTTTGATATATTATTCTTTTATTAAATTTTAAATATTTTTAATTTATATAAAAAATATTATTAAATATAAAATAAATAAGATTAAATAAATTTTATATACTAAATATTTATCAATTTTGTATAATATTTTAAAAAAATTCATTAAATATAAGAAGATTAATATCAGTTTAAGTAGTAAGGTTAAAATTTTTTAATAACTGTTAAATTTATGAATAATTATATTTAATATTTATCAAATTTATACGTAATTATGTCTAATATTAATTAAATTTAAAATCAATATTAATCTTTTTTTATAAGCTTATGTTATGTATCATACAACTATTTTCAACTGATACGATAGTCGGTACTTATCAATACGATCAATGTTGATTAAAATAAAAATCAAAATAAAATCAATTATTGCTACTGCAATAGTCTAAAATCAATACATATAAATTAATATAGTTGATATTGTTACAAAACTAATAAGCTTAAGAAAAAAAATACTAAAATTTTTAAAAATTACGTATTTAATTTTTTAATATTACACGGTATTAAAATTTGAATCTCACCTTATGACAAGAATATATAGGCCTAAACGTATAGGATCTATAATGAAAATAGCTATCGATTCAATAATTCATTCAACGAACTGAAATTTTCGGAGCCAAAACCGGAGAAAATAACATCATAACGAAATTAGTAGTTAAGACTTTGGTTCCAAACAAAGCATATCAAAACGCGAATCGGCATGTTCTTTTGGCAAGTGAATGTTTTCTGCTTTTCCCCCCTTCTTTTTTTCTTTTATTATAGCGTCTATATTTCTGGATTTACATCAGCAATTATAGTCTCTTGAGTTAATCATTATGAACGGGCTCGTAAGTGACAACTTCTTTGGTCAATCTGAGAATATCTTTGTGTCGACAAAGCAAACGCAAATCTAAACCTACCTAAGCTAACTCGAAGCTGATCCTTGTCTTACGCACAACAGGTTTGCCGCCCATGCCCCCCTCTTGTTCACTTTTTGGTAGGTTCAAAATGGGCAATAATGATCTAATTTGTTATTACACCTTATGTGAAATATCACATCAGCATCTTAATTGCTTGATTGTGGCAGTTTTGGCGTTTTGCCACATCTCTTCAAATCTTTTATGGGACCGATTCTACCCATATGACAAGGTGACAATACCAGGATTTAGGCTCAATTTTCTCCGAGATCCCATTCCATTTACGCCACTTTTAGGAGTCAACTATTGCCTGACATGATATTTCATAGTACAACGTTATCATTCGCTTATGCTAAGAGTTTCGTTTGGACTAATGATGGCTGGACCCAAATTAGCTTTGGACTTGGGGAGGTCCATTGGACTTCTATTTTTATTTTCTTTTGGATACATCCATATCAGAGGACTGAATTATGGATTTTAATTTACGAGAAAATTATTTTCTTTCATTTTAATTTTACGCACCCCGGTGACAATTACATGCCTAAAATTTAGAACCTTTTGACTTCTTTATGTTTCATAATACAAGTGACAAATATCCGTCAATTTTTACTAATTTTTGTCCAAAATCAATAGAATTAAAGCAACAAGGGTAAATTTTAACAAAATTAAATACTAAGATAAAAATTCAATGTAGTGACAAATTTGATGGTAATATGAAAAAGTGTCTGTTTTTCCTTTCCCTTCTTGTACTGAACAAAAACAAGGGAAGAAAACAGCTAACAGAAATACACTCTCCGTTATTTAGATTTTTTATTTTTTATATAATACTCGTATCAACATTTGTGCTTAATATATATCCGAATATAAATAAAAAAGTATAATCTATATGAAAAATAAAATTTTAAAAAAAATTAAAGTATATCAATATTAAACATGTATTCATATATAATATTCACTTGAGTTCGAATAATATAGAATCTATATTTTTGTTATATATATATAACATATTAGGATTTTTATTAAAATAAAGGAAATCAATGTAAAATAATGCATAAAATAGAAAGGTTTACATATCATACTGATTATTGTGGAATGTCGTAGTTATCTAAAGAATTACAATATTATGAAGGAGAAATAAGATGCAGAAATATTGTCATGGACCTGAATGCTTCGGTCCTCCTGGGGAAAGAAGATGGGTAATCAATTCAATCCCGAAATGGTTTTGGAAGCAGAGCACCATGAGGAACCGGAGAAGCATACGCTCCACCTGATCTGGGTGTTGGGTTCCAAACACCATAATCCTCTAGGAAATAATTATCTTTCTGATAGTACTCCTGCTGCAACCGATAACTAGTTTCCCGGTCGTCAACCCCCAGCTGCTTATTCTTTTCAATCGGATGTAATGAAAGAGATGCTGGCGATGATGATGATGACAACGGCGAAAATGGTGATGATTGATCTGTTGCTATCACGAGCATCATCAATGTCATTATAACCATCATTGTCACACCAAAAATGTGCGTGACTGACCTCTCACTTAACCTTGACATGCTTATCTTGTGTTGGCTCTTTGAATCCTTTAAAATTGCATTTCAATTTTTTCAATTTAGTAGTATATATAATTTATGAGAATTTGCGTTTGTATAGTGTCGGCCTGACTGGAACCGTTTCAGTGCTTGAGTTAAATTGATCTTCCTTCTGATCATGCCCAATAGATGATTAAAGTCATGGCTTTTGCATGTACCAAGTTTTGGAAACAAATTCTATTAGATCTATTTTTTACTGGGGCAAAATGATGACCGAAGAGTCGCGGTTTAATCTATCGCACTGTGTTTAGAATGTTTTGCTTAGAAAAATGAAAAACAGTTCAATTTTGTTTTCCTTTTTTATAATTACTAGAAGTCTTTTACCCCTACGAATAAAATTAAAAGTTAATATCTCATGTATTTTTAATATATATAACAGTATATATATCATTCTGCTAATGCATTTCTAGAATTTAAATTTTTTATTAATAATAAATAAGATAATTTCTCGT
>JBBYHK010000015.1:6002388-6015016 GCA_038382065.1 Adansonia grandidieri | reverse complement strand
AAGAATAGACAATGACAAGAAACAACAAGACCCATCATTTTTAAAATGATGATAGGGTGGAAATTTTGGGTCTTAACACCTAAAAAAACACCTTGAAATCTACATAGGTCAACTGTATTACCTGTGTTACTCAAATCTACAATGACCCATCATTTTTAAAATGACAGTGTGGAAATTTTGGTCTTAACTCCAAGAAACACTTTTAAATCTACGTAAGTCAACTGCATTACCTGTTCTTTCTTAAGTCAGGACTAATGATGGCTCCTACCATTGATATGAGATGTCCTCAATTTCCCAACCCATCCTTGAGAGTCCCCACTATGGCACCCCCCTCCTACTGCAAATGACTAAAGAAATGAAACCAGGAGATGAAATTTAATGCTGCTATTTGATTTGAAATATATATGTGTGTGTGTGTATATATATAATGCCGAATAGGGATAAAAATGGTATCCAAAAATTTGCTGAGATTCCATTTTCTAGACATCAGAATCTTTAAGCTGATACTATTTTTTTCTGATGGATTAACCAATATGGTAAGTTTTCACTTGAATAATTAATTTATAAACTTGACTACTCAGTGCACTCCCGTCGTTATGTAGAGCAGATCTTCAAGGAAACTCTTAGTTAATATATGATTTATTGTAATAACACTATATTAAATGAAATAGTTGAACAAATTTATTCATTATTTTAGTGACATACATTGAATGAAGGTATTAAAATATAGTAATCATACTCTTTAGCAATATCTTAAAAAGAAATTATTCTTATACTCTGCAGTTATTGTTATTCGAGGGAATGATGATTTGGTAAGTCAAATCTATGGCTAACTACTAGCATTAAGCACATACAAAAATGGCATATCAACATCAGTTTTGAGGTTTTTTCCAACTACACTTCTATTTATTGCTTGAGTTAAGCTTAAAGACTCTGAAACTAAAAAAGAGAAATGAAAATAACTCTTTCTACTGACTATATTTATTGCAGCCTTGAGTTTCAATAACTCAAGGAAAGCATCATTTCTCTCTTTCTTAAAGTTAAAGCATTGTAATTGTTTTCAATTGCTGGGCCTGCAATCACCTGCCAATAAATGATGCACCAAGTACTCATATTTATAATAGCTAGCTTTAACACAGCTGATTATTGTAATAACAATAGATATTCAAGTTTTATTTGCCCTGATCTCAAACAAGAATTAAGAAGGCAAAACTATAATCACAATTCACAACCTACGAACATGAATTGGTAAAAATGAAGATATTAAAATATAGTAATCATACTCTTTAGCAATATCTTAAAAAGAAATTATTCTTATACTCTGCAGTTATTGTTATTCGAGGGAATGATGATTTGGTAAGTCAAATCTATGGCTAACTACTAGCATTAAGCACATACAAAAATGGCATATCAACATCAGTTTTGAGGTTTTTTCCAACTACACTTCTATTTATTGCTTGAGTTAAGCTTAAAGACTCTGAAACTAAAAAAGAGAAATGAAAATAACTCTTTCTACTGACTATATTTATTGCAGCCTTGAGTTTCAATAACTCAAGGAAAGCATCATTTCTCTCTTTCTTAAAGTTAAAGCATTGTAATTGTTTTCAATTGCTGGGCCTGCAATCACCTGCCAATAAATGATGCACCAAGTACTCATATTTATAATAGCTAGCTTTAACACAGCTGATTATTGTAATAACAATAGATATTCAAGTTTTATTTGCCCTGATCTCAAACAAGAATTAAGAAGGCAAAACTATAATCACAATTCACAACCTACGAACATGAATTGGTAAAAGTATATTATAACATAAATTCATCAATTAGCATCAACTACTTCGGCTGACTAGTACTAAGCAGAACTAATGTCCTGTGCAAACAAACGATAACATCTTTTTTTTTTTTTCTGCCCATTAAAACATTATATTTGTTTCTCCATTCTCCAAACAAATTCAACACGACCGAAAAAATGAAGCAGAAGATAAAGTGGATAATCTCAAATATACACCATCTCAATTTTTTTCCCCAAAAAACAGAAGAGTAAGAGATACTCTACAACAACTATGAAACAGGGATATTTTCAGAGCCATCGCTTGAAAACGGTTTATTACACAAGCATGATGCCCACCGGCCACTAAACATATTGATGAACAGTATATTGCACAATGCACACTGGATGACTAAAATAATACGATGGAATGGTACAAGATTAGCAAAAGACTTTAAAACCAACTAGCTAAGGATCTTTGTGGGATTGCAAATTAAAGCACATGCACTTATCTTTCATCGCTTCAGCCTCCTTTGCATACTCTTTGAATTTATATTCATCTTGTTTAAAGTTAGAGGGAACCTTTCCCTCACTGTAGCATTGATTACAGAGACTGAAATGAGATTTCACTTCCTTAAAGCGAGAACCAATAATTGGGTAACGGCAAACCGAGCAAACATGGCCTTCATGACGATTCCTATCTCCGGTTTCTAACTTCAAGAGAGTGGACATGATACCAAAGCCCCAATCGGCATCATTGAACATGTCAAGAAATTCGTTGAAAGATAACATTGAGGAATCTGTTTCTCCGTGAACTTCCTCACTAACTCCATGAGAAGGAATATATATAGCCCTCAACAATTTGATGTACTGAACTGCATCTACCCTTCTAATGTAAGAGCCACCTTCATTTACTGGCCGCCATAAGAGTGCATCAAAGGCAATCCTTTCCCGCTTCTCTGGAGGTCCATTACAAATGGGGGCAAGAACAGCATAAAACATGCCCAAGTCGACCCTGCCCGATCCTGCTTCATCCAAGACAGAGAGGATTTTCTCATTTATGGCTTTGACAGCTCCTTGGAAGGTTTCTGGTTTTAGAAAAATAAGTAATCTGCGTAGAATTTCTTCTAAATTAGGCTTGCGTATGGATTTCTGAGGGCCACCACTACCGGAGTAGGAGATTGGTACATCAGTTTCATTCATTTCCTTCTTCAAAAGATCCACTTCACAACGGTTCAATCTAGTAATTCTCTGAAAAGCCCTAATTTGAAGAGCATTTCCTAAATCCTGCCTCAATGTAGTCTTCGCACCCACTGTCTTGAATTTTGAGGGATCCACTACTACAAAAGCAGCTTCCCCATTGGCACCACCATTGGTCTTCACTTTCTTCTTCTGTAGCTGCTTTAGATGGTATATGGCATCATGTAATTCAACCCTATTTGTCATTTTCAATGCCTCCTTCAAAGCTTTCTTAGCTTCTTCAGTTTCTCCAGCCCCTATCAAGGATACAGCCTTATTGAGCTGTGCCCGCCAATGATTCGGCCACACAGCTAAAACCCTAGTGTACATCTCAGAAGCTCTCTGAAACCTACCCAAGTCCATATAAAGCCCACCAAGATTGTATAAAGCATCAACATGACCTGGTTTCAAATCAATAGCTTTCTGGAAAACCTCTATTGCCCTCTCATCCTCACCCATAGCATGCAAAGCTGATGCTAAATCACAATGTGCATCAGCATAATCTGGTTTCATAAAAATAGCCTCTTCTAAAGCCTTAACAGCTGCCCTATATTCCCCTACCCCGAAAAGGGCACTACCCAAAAGTTTCAAAGCTCTAAAATGAGTAGGACAAAGAATTGCAGCTTCTCTATAATACTCACAAGCACTTAAAACCATACCTTCTCCTTCAAGTGCAATCCCAAGGTTGACATAAATTTGAGGAAGCAAGTAACTCCATTGATTCCCACCTGCCTCAGCTGATTCCAAAGCCAACAAAAACTCTTCTTTAGCTTCTTTGTACTTCCCTAACACATACAAACAATTCCCAGCTCTAAAATGCGGCCTTACATCCATTGGCTGCAACTCGCAAGCCCTTTTAAAACAAATCAAAGCTTCTTTAAACAACTGGTGCTCATATAAAACCCTCCCAATTGCCATGTGTCCATCAAATGCTTCTTCTCTTGACCTTGCGCCGTCGGCTCTACTCCTTAAAGCTCCCAATTCTCTAACAAAAACAGCATAATCAGGCCCCGATTCTTCCCAATATATCCTTTTCTCTGAAAGCTCTGCAGACGGTCCTAATTCCCTTGACCACCCAGCATCTGAATACGCATCAAAATTATCATTTCTGAATTTCCCATCTTTTGCTTGCTTTGCTTTCAATCTCTTCAGCAAAATCTCCAAATCATCGACGAGCTTCCACGTGTCGTCGAAAACTATCCCGTTATGCGGCGACACGGCCCACGCCGCCGTCCGTTGCTTCTTCTGCGATTCCATTACTCTCTCATCCACAATCGACGACGAAGATGCTTCGGAAACAAAGGACGCTCCTTTGTTTTCGTCGAAATTGAGCTCAAGGCCCAGCGCGTCAAAGTCACGGTCCACGTCACCCGCTCCATCGTCGTAAGTTCTCAACAAACCGTCGTAAGTTAACCCCTTTTCACCGTCAATGAACTCCCCATACGTTCGGAACACTTCGTCGAGAATGGCGTTAATTTGTTCGTCGCTAAACTTGACCCTCGGGTTAACAGCGACGACTAACGCTGCCATTTCATCTCTATTAAGACCCCCATCTCGGTTCGTATCGAATTGCTGGAAAATTCTCTTAACCTTCTCTGATCTACTCCCTCTTGTCGCCATATTCTCCACTTTTTTTTTCCCCCTTCTCCTCTAGGGTTTCGAAATTGGAAATGGAATACGCCAAAGGTCCAAAATTGGGAAAGAGGGGGCCAGAAAAAAAAAAGAAAAAGATGTTTTTTTTTTTTTGCTTTCTTTTTCTTTTATAAATCAGAAAAGTATGAATAGGGAAAAATAATAATAATAAATCATTGGGGGCTGTTTGGGGTTTTGGAGATGATGTCTTGGTTCCATCGGATCTGGGGAAGTAACGGGAAAAGGGGACCGACACACAGAGAGAGACAGAGAGAACAGGAATCAAAGGGGAGTTGCTAGAGAGATGATGGACTCCTTTCTTTTTTCTTTTTTATTTTTTTGCTATTTAATTTTAATTTATTTTTCTGGTTCTAATTAAAGTTGATGCGCTGTGGGTCGTAAACTACATCTGTTGACCGTCAATTTTAAATGCAAGATTATATAATTTAAATAAATATTAAAATATAATACTATAATATATAACATAAAAATAACATAATATGTTAAAATTTAGATTAATTATAAAAAATTTGATTTAAATTACATGAATTCCATTTGAATTTAATTTATGAATTTATGAAAAAAATAAAAAAAAATTTAATATCAAACTAAAATTTCATAATATATTTTAAAAAATAAAAAATTTATATTTAAGAAAACTTAAATATTAATGATTTGTAAATGGATATATTTTTTAAAAAAAGTGAATAAAAATGAATATTTTTTTTTAAATAAAATGTCGGTTTTTAAGAGTTAAATTAGTAACTTTTTTTTAAATGATATTATATAAAATATTAACAAACATAATTATTTTTATTTAATTTTTTGTTTTTATATTTTACTGACGTTATTTGACTTATGATATTAAATTTAATTAATAATTTTAATAATAACATAAATATATAATAAAATAAATATATTAATTTATTTATATTTTTATAATAATATCTGTTATAATTGTCTTCTTAAGAGACTACTTACACGTTCCCAATTATTCTTAAATAATTTATTTTTCTCTTTTAAAGCTTACTTTTTTGTTTTCACCCACGTAGTGGATGCATATATTTCTAGTGTTATTATAAAGCACTTGAATTGTAATCACAAATCAAAAGATAACAACCCAATTGAATAACGAACTAAAAATCAAATAGATTTATTTAAAAAATATATAATATTTATAGTATTCATTCTTTTCAATTAAAAAAATAATTATTCACCTTTAAAAAAACTTATCATCTTTTTACTTTAAAAAAGTTAGCCACTTATTTATATATTATTTTTTAAAAAAGTAAATTAAAGTTAAAATATATATATTTTTCATTCACGTAATAAATGTGTCTAATTTTAATTTATATAATATTTTAAACAATAACAAAATAAGAAACAAATATACAAATTGCATGTAAGGCAATGAAACCCACAATACAAAAAGCAGACTCTTTTTGTTTGCTATTTGTTCGAAGAAATGTTTTAATCTTTTTGGAAGAGAAGGGAGGAGAGGGAGTAAGGATGGATGGAGGATTGGTTGGCAGTTGGCAAAAAGGGTTATTTTGAGGCGAAAAAAGGGCGCAACTGCCAACTGGTAGCGTCTCTCGTGGCTGTAAGCCTGCAATTATCGTTTACTTTTTTCCATTTCTTTTTCCCTATCAATCTACATCTCTATCTAAGCGTGAAATTGCAAAAAGGGAAATTATATTGTAAAAGAAACAAGCATCGAGCAAGACAGAAATGAGGATTCACCCCATCCCCATTCATCTAATTAAGCAATTAATAAGAACAAATTTAAAAATAAATTGTTTTTAATAAAGCTCTTTAGGAGGAATTGATAGAGTTGGGGCAGGAAAATGATCAGTTCAGTTCACCATAGATATGAAAAGAAAAATGTAACCCAAAATCCGTTGAATTTAGATTTCAACTTTCAAGCTTCTAGGCCTGGGTTAGTCCCAGCAAACTTAAATGAAGTATGGCCCTGCACCTTAACAAGTAACGCCCCTTTGCAAGGCTTGGGCCAAGTGACACTCACCCCAACAAACACAAGCTTCACCCAATATCGATGTACTGTACATATATTTATTGGAAAATTATCACATCACTAATTATTGCATTTTCTAATATCTTCTATGTAAAATAATTAACAAATTAATGTAATAAAAAATATAATGTAATCATAGTATAATTGCTTATAAAAGAATTATATATTTTTTAACTTTAACCAATTATTATTTAATACACTGTTAATAAAATATAAAAACTTCATAAAAAATTAACGAAGTGAAATATATTTATTTTTTTATTTTTTTATTTTTTTAAATATATTTTAAAATACATACTTCATTTTATTAATTTTATTCGTAAACTTTTTATATTCTATTCACAATGGATAAAATGATTATCTAATTTTAATTAATAATAACACAGAACAAAATAAATCCAATTTCAATCCCACTTGTATTCAAACCACAAAATCGAACACCAAAAAAGGAAAAAAAACAATGAAAACTCAAATTGTGGATACGTATAGGCATGCGACTGGGACAGGGTGGCGAGAGAGTTAAAACATTGTAAAGTAAAGGTCAAAACAGTAAGTCTACACGGGATTTTTAGTTCGCGGGTAGCGGTTATATTTGAAAGGTCGTTACCATTCCAAGTCCGAAATAGAAAATGCGGGGAGGCAAAAGCGAAGGACAGCGGATTGCATTTGGCATTTGCATTGCCTTGCTGTTTTCTAGTGACATTTCTTCTTCTTCTCCTTTCTTCTACTCTCTTTCTCTTCCCAAAATGCACTGTCGAGTCAGATAGATGGAGAAGAAGAAAGAAGAAATAGTCTTTTTGTTGATTTTATTTTTGTTTTCCCTGATTCAAGGAATTTGATGCATCTTTTCTAGTGGTTTTCCCAACGTTTTCGAGTCGGTTTATTGACCAAGATTTATTTATTTTAAAAAAGAAGGGGAAATTTTCATTGTTTAATCTATCTTATTCCATTTTTATTTGTTATTATTATTATTATTTTTTTTTTTTTTGGGTTTCGGTTTTGAACATTTCATTGATTGCAGTTGAAAGTCGAAGCGTTTCATTGAGGTTTCTCTTTGTTGTTTGTTGCTTGAATTGAAGCTCGAAGGTGAGAGGATTGTTTAGATTACATTTTAGAGAAAAAAAAATTGATAATCAAATTCTTTAATGTTTCTCTCATTTATCATTAGCATAGATGTTAATTTCTTCCGTTTTGATTTGAAAGATTAAGCAGCGGGAAAACAGAGAAGTAAGGCTTCAAAGCGGAAAAATACAACATTATTTTAGTGAAATCGTGTCGGTTCTGAAGCTTCGTTGGAGCAATATTTGGGGGAAAAGATGTCCAATCTCTCCTTCAATACGGTGAGCTTGAAGGATTTTTTGGCCAGGTTCAGACAATAGACAGGCCTTCACCTTGAAATAAAGGCAAAATTTTGTGAATTGGTTGTGAAGGGAAAGCATAAACAAAAATTTAGAGTAAGAGACAATGAGTGAGGATTTCCAAATCCATGAACAGGGAGAGAAAATTTTTGTTTCGGTTAGATTGAGGCCATTGAAAGATAAAGCCAGGAACAGTATATGTGATTGGGAATGCATTAACAATGACACCATTGTTTTCAAGAACAGCTTGCCCGAACGCTCCATGTTCCCTGCCGCCTACACATTCGGTAAGCACTTGTGTTTTCGTTGCCAAAAAATTTTTTCCATTTGAGAATTGAGAGTGTCTTCCAATCAATATATATACATATATCAATTTTGTTGTGAATAGACAGAGTATTTGGCTGTGACTGCGATACGGCTCAAGTATATCAGGAAGGGGCCAAACACATTGCTCTTTCGGTACTCGATGGTATCAATTGTAAGTATTCTTTGTTTCTCTTTCCTTGCATCCATAGGTATACAATCAAGTTAAAATGTTTTTACTCATGGTTTTTTTTCCACTCTTCAGCAAGCATATTTGCCTATGGGCAAACAAACAGTGGAAAGACATACACAATGAGGGGCATAACTGAATATGCAGTAGCGGATATGTATGACTACATAGAGATGGTAATGATAGATTTAGGATTACCTTTTCTTTCTTTTGTTTTTATGTTTGAAGTCTATCTATTCTGTTCCTTAGGAGTGTAGAATGTAGATGACATTTTGTTTTGATCGATATCATAGCATGAAGAAAGAGAATTTTTGGTGAAATTCTCTGCCATGGAGATTTATAATGAAGCCGTAAGGGACCTCCTTAGCTCTGATAGTTACCCACTCAGAGTCCTAGATGATCCAGAGGTACAAATTTCCCCCCTTCTTTTATGCTTTCTGGTCGTCATTTTGCACAAGCGTAACCTTTTTATGACACTGTTTGCACTTCAACAGAGGGGAACGGTTGTGGAGAAACTTACTGAGGAGACTCTAAGGGACAGGAATCATCTTTACGAGCTCCTTTCAATCTGTGAAGGTGAAGTGTTTCCCAAACACTCATGGAATTGTATCTGATTTCTTTTTTTCACCAGATGACATTATGCATGCATTTTGGTATTGCATTTGCGCAGCTCAAAGGCAGATAGGTGAGACCTCTTTAAATGAAACTAGCTCGAGATCACATCAGATATTGCGGCTGGTAGGCATTCTTAACTGATAAACTTTCTTTAACAGAGTTGTGCCTAGTCTTACCGCTGTGTTCAACGATGCAATCTTGCAGACAATTGAAAGTTCTGCTCGTGAATATGCTGGAGCTAGAAACTCAAGCATTCTTGCAGCTTCTGTGGTATGATACAATTAACTTATTGAAAGACAATGCAGTTAGCGTGTTTCAGATGGAAATTAATGAAACAATAGAGACGGGCAACGTTATTCAAAATTTAATTTTGTTAAGTAGTAACGTAAACATCTAACAAGGAAGATTTGACTCGGTTTTCTTGTACAGAATTTTGTTGATTTAGCAGGAAGTGAGCGAGCTTCTCAGACCTCATCTGCTGGTGCAAGATTGAAAGAAGGCTGCCACATAAATCGGAGTTTACTAACTCTTGGAACTGTGATTCGCAAGCTAAGGTTGAATAATTATTTTCATTTATTTTTTAAATAAATATTGTAGGACATATGTGAGTTTTTTTACTCCTTATGAACATAACATATATTATGTCTGGCTTTGCAGCAAGGGGAGAAATGGCCATATACCTTATAGAGACTCAAAGCTGACACGCATACTCCAGAATGCCATAGGAGGAAACGCCAGAACAGCCATCATTTGTACCATGAGTCCTGAACGCAGTTATGTTGAGCAATCACGAAACACTCTCTTGTTTGCAAGCTGTGCTAAGAAGGTAACAAATAATGCACAGGTCAATTTAATTATGTCAGATAAGGCCTTGGTAAAGCAACTACAAGGAGAATTGGCTAGACTGGAGAAAGAAATGAGGAGCTTGGGATCGGCTTCAGTTAAAAGTGATAGAGCTGCTATGCTACGAGAGAAAGAGCTACTCATTGGACAGGTGATTAGACGAAATTCAGAAAGCTGTTTCCATAAATTTAAGCATGACATCTTGCATCTAAGAAATATTAGAAGTTCATATCGAGGGTATAAACCCTGCCTTTTTTTAGTTATCACGACATTTGTTATTTGGATTCTAAAAGTGGTTTTAGGGAATTTGTACCAATATGAACATGCCCTCACTTAAACGATTTACTCACGTTAACCTCGCTTTTTCTGTTTTGAGAATCTATAGATGGCCAAAGAGATAGATGATTTGACTCGGCAACGTGATCTTGCTCAATCTCGAGTTGAGAATTTGATACTGTCAGTTAGAGAGGTTCAAATGTTAAAGCAATGGAAATATTCATCATCAAATTCATCAGAAGTGGCCAACGTTCCCTGTATGTTTGGTTACGACAAACATAGGTATACTGTTGCACCTACTGTGCCTAGTGCCAACAACCAATTTCTTGGGCTTTATGAGAATTATGAAGAGAATTTTCTGCTCGATGGCATGACTCCAAAGTTTCTAGGGCCTGATCCCTGCAAAGGTTGGGAGGAGATTTCTCAAAAAATGGATCAAGAATTTGAAGGCAACTGCAAGGATGTTCAATGCATTGAAATTGAAGACTCACGCATTAAGATGAATGAAAAAGCAGAAGTTTTCTCTCTGAGTCCTCACAATGTAAAATCAGCCATGGAAGAGGCCATTATCAAGAATACCGAAAGTGATGAGTTATCAATTCATCCCAAGGAGCAAGAAGGAAAACTGGCCATGGCAGAGGTTCTTCTCAAGAAAACAGGAGCTAATGAGTTCCTGACTGATCCTGAGGGTATTGGAGGAAAATTAACCATGACGGAGTCAAGTATTAAGAAGCTGGAAGGTGATGGCTTCTCCACTGATCCTGAGCAAAATCAAGGAAAATTAGACACGACTATTACCACGAATGAGAATGCAGTATCATTTCCACAAAAGGAAGATTTGCAATCAAGTCATGTCTATGAAGATCAAACCTACAAGGATCTGAAACAAAAAATTCGTGAACTGCAAAGGACCGTCAATTTTCTTGTCAGTATTCGTAATCTAGAGCAGTCGCCTAGTTTCTCAGACACATCTAGCTCTAGTAGCGGGAGCATGAACAGAAGCAGAAGCTGCACGGCAGCTGTCACAACTGTGCCATCTTCACCTTACATTGAGAAGGCAGAACAGAATGAAAGCACACCCCTTTCCACTGGGTTTGAAAAAGACATCCTTGGAAGATCAAGAGGTCTTTTCCAAAAGCTTTCTGAACTGAAAGATAACAACAGAAATGGAAATATGTCCAGAAGAAATTCCCAAACTTCTCTTAGTAGCATTTCTGGGGAAACACAAAGTCTGAGAGATTTAAATGTGGAAGACAATTTTAATGCAATTGATTTTCTTCCACGACCGTGGAAGTCAGCTAGTGATGATCCTGCGAGAAGAACTTCCTCTGCTGCTTTTGCCGCAAGTGGCAGTGAAATAAAATTGCAGTCAGAAAAGGAAATTGATAACAATTTGGTGAGAGGATGAACCTCCTTCATCTCTTCATTTTACTTATTTTTCAAATGCAATCAATCTTTTATATTAGCCGTTATAGTTTCATTTCTTACATTATAACTTCTTTTCATATGATCTGGCTGGTTTTGATTTTTGGCATATTTATACTTATCTTATCGCTGATGATAAGTGGACACTAACATACTTCCATTCCATGGAATGGTTATGGATGAGATAATGAAGGATGATGACATGCAACAGCACTCTAGTCGGTCCTCAGAATTCGAGAAGAAGCAGAGAAAGATCGTTGAACTTTGGGACGCATGCAATGTACCATTAATCCACAGAAGCTATTTCACCCAGCTTTTCAGAGGCGATTTCTCCGATTCTTTGTATATGGAGGTTGAGCTCAGAAGATTGACGTTCCTAAAGAACTCAATGTCATATGAAACCAACGCTCGGAAAGATAGTCCAATTGGCACAACAGCTTCAAGGTAAATTTAAGATTTCCTTAATTGAACATCATAATGCACATTCAGGCATAGGCATCAGCACATGGAATTATAGAATTGGATCCAGCAGAATACAAACGAATTACCTTTTTCTGATTCATCTTCAAGGCAATGCCAATGTTATTACAGGTGACAATTTTTTTCCCCTTTTTGGTAGCAGTGTGAAGGAATTGATTCGGGAGAGGAGAATGTTGAGCAGGCAAATACAGACCAAGTTGTTAAGAAAGCAGAGAGAGGAACTCTACAAGAAGTGGGGTATCAGGTTGAACACAAAGCAACGGAGCTTACAACTGGCAGGCCGTGTATGGACAGACACGAAGGACATGGCCCATGTCCAGGAGAGTGCTGCTCTCGTGGCCAAGGTGCTAGCGTTTGTCGAACCAGGTCAAGCCCCCAAGGAGATAATTGGGCTCAGCATCTTGCCCCGCTTTTTAACCCGAAGATCTCACAGCTGGAAGCTCAGCATTCCTTCCCTGTTTTAATAG
>JBBYHK010000015.1:5901454-5983460 GCA_038382065.1 Adansonia grandidieri | reverse complement strand
AAATGATAATTACAGTCTTTTTATTAATAATTTTAATAATTACTATTTTTTGTTTTGAATTATTTTTTCTAATTTTATTCTTTTTTAATAATTATCAATTTATTTTTTAAAAATTTTACTATTTCTTTTTTTAAATTATTTTTTTAATTTCACTTTTTATAATAATTATCAATCTATTTCTTTTTATGAAATTCTTCCGTTAGAGAAATACCTAGTACTAATTATCAATTAATTTTTTGAAATTTTACTATTTTTTTTTCGAAATTATTTTTTTAATTTCACTTTTTTATAATAATTATCAATCTTTTTTTTAAGATGAAAATAACTTTATAAATATGAAAAATATCCCTTAAAATTTTACTAATTTTTTTATAATTTTATTATTTGTAATAATTATTAATTTTATTATTTTTTTAAAATTATTTTTTTATAATTAGACGAAAATATTCTTACACTGCTTGAATCTTAAGATTCAAAAATAATAGTAGATTATAAATTGCCATCACCAGTCAAGAGAGAGACACGTTGTGGAATTCCTTCGTACATTGGATGTAAGCTGTCTACGTCCTTTAGCCCAGCCCAAAATTATTATTTTGATTTGTGTACCGTAACTTATGAAAGTTTAATCATTTTTGCATAATTATTTCATTCTCTTCGTTATTATATACTTGTTCACTTCTTTGTTTTAATTTTTTACTTATTTAATTCATTTCCTTTTTATCTTTTTTCTTTAATAATTAATTATATAAAATAATTTTATATAAAAATAATTATTTATAAAAAAGATAAGTATGAACATAAAAGGAAAAATATATAATAATATAAATAAATTAATAAATAATTGAATAATTTATCATTAAATATATGATACATTTTATAATAAAATAATATTAATATTTTTGAGTGAATAAGATTTTAAAATATTAAATAAAATTAAAATGACCATTAAGAATATTATTTTGTTAAATTTTGATTTGTACAAATATATAATGATTATATATATATACATTTTAATCTAATATTATTAATAATCATTTTACTTTTTTCACTAAAATTCGCCTCACCGCCGTTATTACGTTCGAATCCAAATATATATTTCGCTATTGATTTTAATCCCACTACTAATATACTTAATCTCAAAGTTCTAATAATTAATCTCTTTTTTACTATTATTTTTAATTTTATCGAACCAAACTCACTACCCGTCTGAATGGATCACAGTAAATAAGCCATTGTACCTAACATGCCCACGGTTGATAGCTGAAGGGCTAGGTGTTGAAAATTTGGCCTGGTTCGATTAAGACGCTGTGCTCACGAATCAGCCCTCCTCCAACTCCAATTAATCATGCTACCAAAAACTTGGATCCATAAAAAGGGAAGAAATGCTGTTTTATTGTTCAAATATGGTTGTTAAAGAGGTGGGTGCTAATTATATCTCCATTTTGAGAAGGATTGGAGACCTTGCACTTTAAAAATGTAATGGTCCAAGCCCCAAGGACCTTGAAACCACTCTAATTTTTTTTCTTTTTCTTTTTGATTGTATGTAGCTTAATATAATAGTATTGTTTTATGTATTTTTTTTATTGAAGTCAGTAATATTATTCAGATTTAAGGTTCTTAAATACAAGCTTTGAACTATATATTATCTATATCTCTAACTAATATCGATTAAAAATTTTATGTTTTCTAAACGACTTCATTGTAAATAAAGTTGTGATACATAATAATTTAAGTAAACCATTTAAGATAGTTTTCAACGAAGGAGCATGATTGGGGCTGAATGAAACTTGTTTGTCGATCATCATAGATAAGATATAATCATTCTTTTGAAATTTTTGTTCAAGTCTCCATTCGTTTTGTATTTTAAAAGTAAATAAAAAATAATATTTTATTTTGTAAATTTTGCTCAAGTTTGAATCAAACCCTATACCTTATTTTAACTATGATCATGCAGCTTATAGTGTTCCATTTGTCATTTTTTTTACGAAGAACTTTTTTATACAATAACTTAAATGATTGATAGAATAAATTTGTAAAACATAACTATCTAAACTTTAAGAGTGACATTAATTTTTTAATAAATGTATATGAAAAGCGAAACTTAATAGAAAAATGTGAATGAGAAGGTATTAATAGCAAATAATTAACTTATCTAAACTTTAAGAGTGACATTAATTTTTTAATCACTGAAGTATATTATAAGGTTACTATTTCTTTTAAAATTTTATTTTCATTTCAACACTGTGTTTGATACGGTGCAAAGAAGATTGAAGGAAATAGGTGAAAGAAAAAATTATTCTTTTTTATCATTTTTTCTTGTTTGGTAAGAAAAAAAATTAAGATAGAAAGAGGAAAATGAGAGGATTTAAGTTGTTTTTTTTTTTGGTTTTGAAAATCCAATCCTTAAAAAAAGGAAAACACACACACACACACACAACTAATTCTACTTAAATTAACAGCTTTTTTTGGTAATTTATTTTTTTTCAAGGTATTTTTTTAATATTTCATACTAAACGTGGTGAATAAAATAATAATTTCTTCACATTTGTTTATTTTTTTTAAAATTTTTTTTATTTTGATACAATAAAAGTCTGATCTAATAAAATGAATAGTTTACAGATATTAAAATTCGAACATTAATTTTACTTAATATTATCTTTTAAAGATGGTGTGAATTGATGAAAATAAGTCTTGGATTCAAAAATAATGTTAATTACATGGTGTTATTTGATACCTTATCAAACAGCCATTGTAGAATGTTGTTGAAACACTCCTTAGAGCAAGCAGCAAATTAAATTACTAAAACATTACGACAAGGAGAAGATTATTTTTTTATGTGCAGCAAGACCAGGCATGATATCAAAGTCTAAGTCTTCCTTGTTCATCCCGGCTGGCATTTCCCAATCAAATTTGTAAAGAACATTAGCAAGGGCAAGCTCCACAGTTGCAACTCCCATATGCATTCCAGGACAAACCCTTCTACCAGCACCAAAGGGTAAGAGCTCAAACTCTAGTCCTTTGTAGTCAATAGAGCTGCCGATGAATCTTTCGGGACAAAACACTTCTGGGTTTTCCCAAGCTTCAGGGTCTCTTCCTATTGCCCAAGCATTAACATAGACTAAGGCTTTGGCAGGTATTTCGTACCCACCTACGTTGCACTTTCGAAGTGTTTCTCGTGGCACTAACAATGGAACTGTTGGTTGCATTCTAAATGTTTCTTTTATCACAGCTTTAAGGTAAGTTAAAGCTTGCACGTCCTTCATTTACAAAACCTTTTTTTCCAATCAAATTTCTGAATTCCTCGAGTTTTCTTCATACACCTTGGATTTTTCATCAGGAACGACATGACCCAAATGATAGTGGCAGCGCTTGTGTCTGTTCCAGCTACAAATACATTCTGCATAAATGGGAAAATGAAAAAAAAATTAGGTTTTATATATATATATATATATATATATATATATATATATATACATATGCATATAGTGTGAAGCTAAAAAATCAATTAATGATAAAAAAATTGAGCGAAGATAACCATAAGAATAGCTTTTATGTGATCTACGGTTAGATCAAATGTAAAGTCACGATCCTTCCAGGTTTGTAGTAACACATCGACTATGTCCTCTTGTTCGGGTTTTAGCCTATTTGGATCAAGATGTTCATCAATGAGTTCTTAATAGAAGGTATCGAATGCTTTGAAACATTTTTCTAGATGACTTACGGAACCTCCTTCTTTCAGTTCCTTCTTCGTCATACCTCTTGCCGAAACCGATTCTACAAATTATTGTAATAGTAAGAATCATAGTTGCATCATTCAAGTTGACGGGCTTAGAATCACCAGATACTTTGAATATTTTTTCAATCAGGCGGCCAACTTCATCTTCTCGGGTGGGACGATGGAGTTGCACTCGCACTTTGTTAAAGACATGAACGACGCATATTTTCCTTATCTCCCTCCAACAGGCATTATACGGTGAAAAAGCCAAATCCAAGGCATTGTAAGATAATTTTTGAGTGCCACGTTGATTTGGCCTGCTACAGAAATCGAGGTCATGGGTTTTCATAACCTCTTTAGCCATTTTTGCTGAAGAAACTACAAGGGTTGATTTAAATCCAAATCGCAAGGACATGAGAGAACCATACTTTCGAGAGAGTTTCCAAAGAAAAATATGAGGGGCTGAGTTATCAAGCATCTGCAAATGTAAGTGACCAATCAAGGGAAGACCTGGAGGGCCAGGGGGAAGAAGATTAAAATCGCCATTGTTTCTATGTTTTATGAGAATGAATAGGAATAAGGGGAGGGCTAGAAGAAAAATCAGCAACAATTCTAGTATTGCCATTCTTATCTACTCAATCTGTTGTGAAAATTAAGAGGAAGAGTGCCCTTGCATAAACTAATTAAGCTAATAATGAGCCGCTTGATTTCGAATTGTGATGGAAATAGAAGTCTCGATTAGCAAATCATCTCTAAGAAGTCGGCTGCGATAATATCTGGTCATAATATATTTGTCATGATGATATGATGCTAATTACTATTTTTGTCATCATTAACTTAATTTTCCACGTAATTAGACATCACTTATGTTAATCTTTTAGCTTATACATTTTGTCTTTATCAACTCACTATTGGATCCTATGAAAAAAGATAAGAAAATTAATGTTCTTGCTTTGGGATAAAACAAGATTTGATTTTGGTTTCTACCCCAATCCCCTGATTAAGTTCAGAAATGGCTGTATATATTACTGGCTAATTCTTTTAATTATTTTTTTGAAATAAAAATATCGTAAAGATGAATCTGTCTGAACTTAAAGCAGACGATAAGAACATGCCGAGCAATGCAAAGCCAGCGACAATGCAAACTGTTGCTCGCTGCATGAACTTTTTATATTAAGTTAGCCTGGTTGTAGCAGCTTAATGTTACTTCTTGGATAATAAAATGCTACTTATCCAAAAAAATAAATAAATAAATCTTGTTGTTAGTATCTCTTCATGAGGAAAAGTTGGGAGTAGTGAGGGACCGTATTTCTCTCTCAATTTTGCTTCTAAACACAAGCATGGAATTTGCGGGCAAGCAGCTGTAACGAGCTTTTGAGTTAAGGTTAAAGCTTCACGGCCCATGCAACAAAATGTTGTTACCACTACTAGTCAAGGAGAGACAGACACACATTGTGGAATTCTTTCAAAATAAGCTGTCCAAGTCCTTACGTCAGCACAAAATTTTTAAGCACAAGGACCATATTACAGCCATGGTCAGGTTCATGGGAGCAATATTTTCATTTTTAGCATTGTAACTGAGGAAAGTTCAATATATTTTGCCTAATTATTCAATTTGATATATACTTTTAAAGCTATGTTGTTTGATTTTTTTTAATATTTATATTCAATAAATATTCGATGAACATTAATATAAAATTCTTTCCGTCAAATATATATAATATCTAAATTATCTGCATATATTTATTTTCTTTTAAAGAATTATTTTTCTTTTTACTTTATAATGTGGTCTATTTAACTAAATCATTTGGTAATTCGTTACCAAATGCATCCGCAACATTATATTCTATTGGCATTTATATATAAATATATATATATATTGGTCAGGAGCAAGAAGCAAGATTTGGATAAAACCTGAAGTTGTCGTAGGAATCATGTTGTGTACATTGTGGTTTTAAGATATCTTCATGAAGAAAAGTTGGGAGCAGGAAGGGACCATTTTCCTACTCAATACTGCTTCTAAAATCAAGCATGAAATTGAAAGCTGTGAGGAAGCGTCAGTAGCTCTCAATCGCATTGCGTTGCTGACATTGCTCCCAACATTGATGGGGTATTGTTTCAGTAAGGTTAAAGCCGTTGAGGTACTTTAGCCCAGCCCAATGTTATTAAGCTCAACGACCACTATCATATTTCAGCCCAGAACTGCGTTTGATTAATGAGTATGCATATATATATATATATATATATATATATATATATATACCCACTCACAATTTTGTCAGCAAAATACCCATTCATGATTTAGGGCCTTTCATATATATATATATATGTATATATTTCCCCTTTTAAGCTTTAAACCTTATTCGTTTAGATGTCATCCAAGGAAGATGGAGGTCCCTCATTCATGCAAAACAGAGAATGGCATCGATCATTTTTGAAGCAAATTGCCTGCCTGATGCCTATGTATACATTGAAATAGTAACAAATTTGGAAAAAAAAAATTTAATGGGCTTTCATTGGGAAAATGCTGGAAGAAACATTTTTATTAAATAAAAAATAGTCTTCCCCCAAGTGACTAAGAAAGGTCTCTCCTCCCCCCACGTTACCTCAACAGCGGGCCCGGGGAATGGTAGACAGTCATTTAGCCATTCTACCTAAAATGGCCACATTTGATTGCTGAAATAATTTTCCAACTAAGTGTTGAAAATTTGGCCTCGTTTGATTAAGACGCTTTGCTTTCCAATCAGCCCTCCTCCAACTCCAATTAATCACACTACCAAAAACTTGGAATGGATCCGAGAACAAAAACGGGGAAGACAATTGTTGTCTTACTACTTAAAATTGGTTGTTAAAGAGGTGGGTGTTATTTATATCTCCATTTTGAGAAGGATTGGAGACCATGCACTTTAAAAATATAATGGTCCAATGACCTTCAAACCACTCCATTTTCTTTTCGTTTTGATTGTATGCAGCTTAATATAATAGTATTATTATTATATTTTTGAATTAAAGTTAGTAATCTTGTTTAGATTTAAGGTTCTTAAGTCCAAGCACTGAGCTATTAATCTGTATTCTCGGTTTAAATAAAAAAATATACATTCTAACTAAAATCAAACAAAAATTTTATGTTCTTTAAATAATCTCATTATAAATAAAGCTGTAATACAAAATAATTTAAGTGGACCATTTAAGATAATTTTAAATTTCAGTGTATGTTTGGGGTGAATTAAATTTGTTTATGAATTGAAATGAATCAAATATAATTATATTTTTAAAAATTCTATTCAAATCTCTTTATAATTTGATCTATTGAATCCAATTTAAATTAAAAAAATGTTCAAAATCAACTGAGTCATATGGATGATTGAACTAATGATTTGGGATTTGATTTTGTTCGGTATAAAAAATTCATGGGATGTAATGAAACATTCTATAAAAGAAAAGAGAAATTCTAAAAGAAGCAGATGCGAAGCATACATATATAAGATAAGAATATGCACTTTTACAGCTGGGTTTAGAAAAGATGAAAAAATAAGCTTAGCAAGAGACAGATTGGTTGGAAAGTTTACAATGATAAGGTCTTTTTTTCTTTATAGTTATAGTTTTATATGCTTAAGTTAAGCATCAATGATAATAAAATGATTAGACTAATAATAAAGACTTGATTAATCCATAAGCAGCTAACTAAACAAGTAGTAATTATTTCTTTTGGGGGGGGGGGGTATCCCGCTTTGGCAGACATATATCTTCACATGGGCTACAGCAAACAGCAGAATGATGTGGGCTCCCACTTGGTGCAGCCATGCATGCCATATGCCTGGAGCGGGCCCATTCGAGCATGTGGTGATACGTGTCACCAGCCACATTTACCACCTGGCCGCGCAAGACAAAAGAGCTGTCAACCGTCGGTTACTGGTGGGATAAATATAAATATAAACGCAAACACGATGGACATAGAGTTCAGATTCAGATACAGTTTTTTGTCCGGATTAGTGTTTAGTATCTTTTGAGTGGGATTACTCGACAGCCTCCGTTGCTTGTTACAGAACACCGTTTATTTTTTATTTTTCTCCAATTATCCAGAAGAAAAAAACATCAATGGCGCCCACCAGACCTCACCTCAGAGCTTTAATTCGTATCTACTTTTCTTTAATTCTTCTTTACATATTTTACCTTCAACAATACTAACAACAATAGATGTACAACTCCGTTTACATTTCTTTTTTTTTAAAAAAAAAAACATAAATAAATATTTCAATACTTTGATCTTATTATTAATATTTATATATTATAAATTTAAATTTTTTTATTAAATGACAACTCGAGTTAAATTGAGTTATTAAAAAATTACTTTAAATATATTAAATTGAGTAACTGAAAATTTATAAAAGATTTATCTAATTATATTTATTTATATAAATTAATTTAATATTAACTTTTTCACATTACAGATAAGCAAAATTGATTAAAATTACGATTATCACAACAAATATTTTTAAATTCGTGTAACTTAACATGGATGGAGTTAGGAGGTTTGACATCAACTTTGTAATTGCAGCATCGTACTTCATACGAATTAAGAGAGGAGTGGCAGTACTAGCAAAGGAGAAAGCAACTTTACTTTTCAAATATCTAAGTCTCAAAATGAGCAATAAAATGACAAAATGAGACAAAAAAGATACAAAGTTCCATCAAATCGTAATCATATTCAGCACCAAAAATAAACTTTAACGTAATTAAACTAATACGATAATAATAATTTAAAGAATTTGTGTAATAAATTCATAAATTTCACCGCTAAACTTCAACAATTCTTCAAAACTAGCATTTTTTTTTTTTTTTCATTTTCAGTGTATATTATTTTATATACTAGTAATTGCCTAATTGGAATTATAAATAAGAAAAAGAAAATGCGGTGCGGAGATTTGATGGCTTTTTCCATTCTGTTTTCACAGCGAATACAGGAGAGAGTCAGGCGATAAGTGTCGGATTGCAACATAAAGAAGTAACTAGATTTAAGGAATGGGTTTGAGGTCCGGGTGTTTTGTTTTTCTTCACAATTTCCAACACCAAACCACACGTCAAATATCTAGACTGTCTTGTCCCTCATAGAGCCACAGTCGCTAGAGTTAAAAGACTTGATAAAGAGCGAAAGAAGCAAAGTCAAGGAAAAAACATATTAAGCAAAAAAAAAAAAGAAAAGAAAAGAATAGAAACATGGGAAGATCCACTTCCTGTTTCAAAGTCATCGCTTGCGGCGGCGATTCTGCTGAAAAAGACGACTCTATTGATGTTCCGGAGGTAAATAATAAACATCCTTTTCGCCGTTACAGCTGCCGGTCTTTCCTTTTTTTTTCTTTTTTGGTTGTTGTTTCGCGTTGGATTAGTATTTCATCTTCTGTTTCGACTTCCATTTGATGTTTTAGTTACTTTAGCTAAAGTTTCAGTTTAAGACAGTCAGTTCCTTCTTTTTGTTACCTTGTTTAATTTGGGTATTTGCTGAAAGAATCGGAGTTCTGAAACTTGGCTTACTCCACTACTTTCAAGATCTGAGAAATCTTGGCGTTGCATTTTTATCATCAATGTCAAAGCTGCCTTTTAAAAAACTGATTACTTCCAAAATTTATGAAATGCAATTGTTTTTTTAGCTACAGGTTTCAAATATAGCAAGTTTTTTAAATTTTGTTCTCTTTTAACTGGGTTTTTTAATTCAGATATGCAAGATCTTAATGTGCTATGAAACGAGATTTATTTATTTTCTTTTATCTGATTACCGATGTCATTGGTGATCGGAAATGACTGACAATTTTCAATTTCGGAAACTTATAGTGTTAAAATGTGTTTTGTATTTTCATTTGTTTGGTATATATAGTAGTCCATCTTTTGTCTCGTGAAAAAATGACTGTTGGGTGCTACTGATATGCCCTTATTGTTGGCACTCCATTGTTGGTAGCCTTTAATCAATTTCTATTGAATATGGTGATTACAAGATGAATAAAACGGGCACTTTGACGGCTAGAATTTAGAGTCAAGAGCATTTTACCTCATTTAAAATAGGGCAACTGTTCTTTTTATCTATCGTTCTTTTCTCCATCACCCTTTGAGCTGAATTAGGCTGTTTAAATTTCATTCCAGAATCAGAGATCAAATGACAAAAAGGGATGGAGTTTTCGAAAGAGATCTGAACGGCATCGGGTGCTTAGCAACACTGTTATACAAGAAGCTAGTTCTGGACTTAAGGAAAGTCCAGAATCTGCCGGTTTTAATTTTCAACAGCCAGATGTCTCCATTGCTCCTGAGAAAACGTCCACCATTCAATACAGTGAAGAGAAAACTCAGTTGGTGACACCAAAGGAGAACGTTGAAGAAAAATCTCAGTGTGTGGCACCAAAAGAGTACACTGAAGAAAAATTTCAGTTGCTGACGCCAATAGCATACACTGAAGAAAAATATCATTTGTCGACCCCAGAGGACTCAAAAGTGCCTGAACCTGTTGAGGCCACCACATATGATGCTGAAGATGACGCCAACCTGGATGAATCTGTTGTTATTATCATCCAGACTGCTATCAGAGGGTTTTTGGTATAATTTCTTTCTCTATGTTATTTGAAACTAACTAATTGGTAACTTTTCTTACTTTTTATCTTATGCACTCATTGGCAGGCACAGAAAGAGCTAGGAAAGCTTAAGAATTTGGTAAAGTTGCAGGCTGCTGTACGTGGGCACTTGGTTCGAACGCATGCTGTGGGGACCTTACGGTGCGTTCAAGCCATTGTCAAAATGCAAGTTCTTGTTCGTGCTCGTCTATCTCGAGGAGGGCCTTATGCCAAAAAGAAGCCGGATGGAAAGCACTATGAAGACAATCAAAGTTTGGTATGTCTTTCAGCTTAAATCAATGATTAGGAGTCACAAGGCTGTTTTCCTTGTATGTTCTGGTTCATATTTTATTAATATGTGGCATGCTAGCTTCCACTTCTAGGAAACCTTTCTTTATTATTAGAATTTTTTACCTTGTATTCTTTGAATCTATAGCTATGCTCTCTTTATAGACCTATGTCCTTGTCTTTGGCGGCATTAGCATTTAGGCATAACTCCTTTACTTTATACAGTTAGTTCCTAATTCAATTAAAGGGTGTAGGGTAGTGCTGCTTAGCTGCTCGTAATTAAGTGTACAATCTATGAGCATGTTTTATTTTCAAGCGTGAAGGTTCAAAGTGATCCTTAAAGACCTTTGGGAATATTCATGTCCACCCACCTGGCACGAATCTAATTTTAAACAAGGGCCTTTGGAGAGTGAGTTCTTATCTGTAATTTGCATCAAGTTAATGTTTGGTTGCTGTTTCAGAGAGAGATGTATGTATCATATAGGATTTTGTTTCCTCTCTGACTAGCTTTGCAAGACGTTTAGAAATTATGGGCTAATGTTCATATAGCCCATGATGTTTGTTTAATTAATTCCTTTTTATATGACAGCAGGATGCAATAAATCACCTAGAAATATATAGCAAACAATAGCACCCAATCCTTTTGATTAGCAGAGTAATGGTGGTCAAGATGGAGAAAGTTTTGCACAATGTATTACTTTCAGTAATTGCTATTCTTTGATAATTTTGCCCATCATTCTTTCTTTTATTCCTGAAGGAGGGAAGCTCGGCTGTAAAACAAAATGCAACTTGCACTTCCATAGAGAAGCTACTTAGCAATAGGTTTGCTCGTCAGGTATGTTAAGTCAATAATCTTTAGCTTCATTTTTTAACTATTTGCTGGCATCTGCCTCTCAAATTATGTCTACCCAACAATACTCAGAATTTGCTTTGATTGCAGCTGATGGATTCAACTCCCAAGACCAAACCTATCCACATCAAGTGTGATCCATCAAAACCAAATTCTGCCTGGAGCTGGCTAGAGAGGTGGATGTCTGTGTCGTCATCTGAAAAGGCATCAACAGCAGACTTACCTATTGAACAACCAGAAAGAGAGAAAAGTGACAATTGTGACTCTCCACTTACCGCTACAATTCCATATGAAGCAATTTTTGAGCTAAATGTATCAAAATCTGATGTAAAGGAGACATTGGTTTCATCGGAGAGTGAAGAAAATCCAATCATTTATGATGCAGCCGACTTGAAGTTTGAGGCGGGCCAACCAACTTCCTCCTCAGTAACAGATGTTTTGGAGCAACCTCATATTGACAAAATAAGTACATCCGACCTGAAAGAGACCTCTCAGGAGATAAACTCACAAAATGAAACAATGCAAACTGATGCACATTCTCAAAAGGTCAGTTGTCTTTCTAAAAAGCCGGAAATAGAGAGTGAACAACTCAAACATTCTACTGAACAACTGGAAACGGAAGCAAAAAAAATTGCATTTGGATCAAGAAAGGCAAGTAATCCTGCATTTATTGCTGCTCAAACAAAATTTGAGGAGTTGAGTTCAACTGCCAATTCAAGCAGATCGATTGATTCATCCCACCAAGATGTTGGAGTTGAATCAAAATTGGATACTGCATCATCTGGGGCAGATACACTAAGCAGGTCAAAGGAACCAAGCATCACAGAAAATCCAGTCATCAATAATTGGAGGGTTCAATATGGTGGCTCTGAATGTGGCACTGAACTTTCTATTACTTCCACGCTTGATTCACCTGATAGATCTGAAGTTGAAACCATAGAATATGAACATGGAGCCAAAGTTTCTGAGCAAGATAATTGCAGTTCTAACAGTACTAAGGATTTGGATGTTAAAGAAAATGGTACAAGTGCAATCGCAATGCCTGATTCGTCTGTGTCTATTGCCGAGCAGCTTGAGAAAGTAGATGATTCTAAAGGTGAATCAGCAAATTTAATTGTTGTAGACACCCCTCAAGTAGAGCAGGAGCCACTGAAAAGCACATCTGATTTGCAGAGAGAAGGGGATTCTGAGACAGGAAATCAAGCATACAGGTCATCCCCAGAAGCTTCTCATCTTACTGTTCCAGAATCCCAAGGAACACCTAGTCAGGTATCAGTGAATGCTAAAAAGAAAAAAAGAGACAAGAGCAGTCAAAAGCCCAAGTCCTCTGCATCTAAGGGTTCTCCGTCAACTCCAGCTCATGATAGTGGAGCAAGAAGTAGCATGGAACAATTGCCGAAAGATCAGAAAAATGGAAAGGTACGCAATTCTTTGGGTTCAGCAAGACCTGAGAACATTGATGAGGAGCCAAGAGATAGTAACAGCAGCAACTCTCTTCCCCATTTCATGCAAGCCACGGAATCTGCAAGAGCTAAGGTTAATGCAAAGAACTCACCAAGATCTAGTCCAGATGTGCAAGACAGAGACATTTTTATGAAGAAGAGACATTCCTTACCTGGTGTTAATGGGAGGCAGAGTTCTCCAAGAATCCAGCGATCAATGTCTCAGGCTCAGCAGGGTGCAAAAGGAAATGGTACCCGTTATGTTTGAAACTTATATTATTATCTTAAATTGTGAACCTTGCTACCATCTGGTCAGAATCTATTGTCTTGATGGCAGAAAAATCTGCTACTTCATTACAAATAGGCAGAAAATGGCATGCTGTTAATAACTTGAGCTTAACTGTTTGAATCTTGTTTGTTTCAGAGTGATGGCAAAGGTGACGGTTTGCTCTGAGCAACCAAATGCCACAGTACCATGGTATTCAACCTCACAGATGGAAAACTGGAGCTCATTGTTGGTCTTGCTATCTAGTTTTAAGCCTCAGCATTTCACCACTTCAGTTGATTCATACAGGCCATCCACGGCTTGGCAACGGAGGAGATATATATAATATAGAATGGATTAAACATTTTCTTGTATATTACTAGTACCAAAACCATTTTTATTATTATCCCTATTATTTGTTTCTAAGCTTTTCGTCTGGGAGGTCTGTTCTTGTGTTTTGTTCAACAGCGTTTGGTGTGATATTATTCGTGTTTGCTACGCCATGTTCTCGGGATACCTATTTCGGAGTTTGAGACAACGACTGCGAAGTCGAGAGGTTTGACACAGGTCTTTGAATTTGATCAAATCTTTTCTGTAATAATTCGGCCGTTGTCTGTTGTTGCATTGACCATAGCGTCTGTGACTGTTTTTTTTTCAGTTTCATTGATTATTAATTCTTTAAATACGTTTGGGTCTTGATTTTCCTTTTTGGATTTTTCATTCTTGCACGGCTCTGCTTAACAAACAAAAGTGTATGTTTTCGTGAGTAAAAACACTTGGGCATCAACCATGCAAGCAAAAATAACTCTTTAAGGCATACCCTTTTGGTTGTCAAATATTTCACTAAATATATGATAAATTTTTACCAATATTTTTTGTATTTTATCTGAAAATTATTAAAATTAAAATTACAGTAACAAAATTCAATGAAATTAAAGTATTTTAATATGGAATTTTAACCTCACGGCCTTTTTTTGTTTCCTCCCCTATTCGGATCCCAAAATGCCCAAAGGACGTTGAGTTGTTGATATTTTCCAGAATTGGACCAATAGGACCAAAACAAAGAAAACTATGGAAATCTCGGCCCTAGAAGCCCAAACCAAAGAAAGTGGAAGCCACGTGGCAGAATTCTGCTGACGAAACATGTTGGAGTGTTGACTGTACCAAAGCGGCGACTTTTTTAACAACTGTCCTTTCATCGTTTAAATCAAAAAATTTATAAAAAAAAGCCAAAAAGAAAAAGAAAACGGAAGAAAAAAGGGGAAAAGGGAAATGTGAAACCCAATTAATTTTTATCCGCACTTGCATCCCTAGCTCGTGTACTACAACGTTACAATCCCAAATCATCCCTCCATTTCCACGCGTCAAAAGAATGCGTGTGACAGCGTTCACTTAGCAGAATCCCCGCAGTACATAACAGTAGCCTGAAGGAAAGAGAGGGAAAGAAAAGAAAATATATATAAAAGAGAAAATAGGAAAAAAAAATCAGATAGGGAAACTGGCGACGCCAAAAAAACCAGAGGATCTAGGGTTACCTTGGATCTCTCTGTTTCGAAGGATTAGATAATTAGATGTATAGATATATCGGTCTTTTCAATCGACTAGTTCTTTTTTTTTTGTTCTTTTTAATCTTATAAAGACGGTTTTCGAAACGGGTAAGTAAAGGCTTAGACAATTTTAGCTTTTTGGGACTGTAGTGGTTGAGTTAGGGTTTTAATTGATCGAACCCTAAAATCGGTGGTTTTGAGATTGGACAACAACATTTTTACCCAAAATCGAAGCTGGAAAAGGAGGACTTTTGAAGGATTTTTATCTTTAATATAATATTTTGCATTTTGCGATCTGTAAATATGCGAGGACCTCACAAATCAAAACGGGTTTCTTGGGCACCGGATGTTAATCTTTGTCAGGTAAAAGTCGTAATTTTACTTTCGAAATTCCTAAATGATGAGCTCCATTTCTGGTGAAAAGGAGAAATGGAAAGGAAGGTAGAAAATTTTAAGTCATATCATATATGGACAAAAAAAATTGCAGAATGAAGCTATGTTAACCCTTCTTGTTATTCTGTTTTTGAGTTTTTTCTTTTCTTTTCTTTTGTTTTATCTCTTACACTGTTTTGAATTGCAGTTGAACCTCTCTGGTGGTTAATTTAGTTCATTTTAGTATTCTTGCAAAGCATGATTCCGAATGTGTTATTCATTTTGGTGATGACATTGTTTTATGAAGCCTTTTAGGGTATGGAATGATGGGCTTCTTTTATTGTTTTTCCTTTTGCAGTGGTATTTTGGCTAATTTTGTATTTGCACCTTTTTGGAACTGCATTTATGGAAGTAAATCAGTCAATTGGGTTTGAAAGTTTTTCATGCTAGTTAGACTCAAATATGAGAGATCGAGAATGATAAAAGAATTTGAATTTGAGTTTATCCAAAAATACTGATGAAGATAAAAATATAGCTCTGCTTAACGTCCCTGGCTTGTCAATTCATGATGCTTCCTTTTATTCCTATGCACTCCTTTCGTATAATGTTCATCTACGTAGAACTCAATAAAACATAATAAGAGTACCACAATAAAATCTCCATGGAGTTTGATTAGGGTTCACATTAAGTTAATGAATGTTTGTTATATTGCTTTAGTTCTGAAGTCGTGCCTTTAGATTGTTGCTTGTAGTTATCAGATAAGCTTGCAATTTGTGGTCTGTCCTATTTCATGTAGGATAGTTAATTGTATTTCCAAAGTCTCCTCTGGAGAAGTTCTCAGTTTAGCATCTCTAATTCATAGATGTATGAGGTTCTTTACGAATTGCAAAGGCAGGCACCTATATGGCCACCATAGGTTGATAAAGAGTTTTTTTTTTTTTTTTGGTCTCATCCTAAGATCTTCAACTGAAAGTCTGAACTAATCTGAAATGAATTTTACCCTTGTTTGAGGTAAGATTTCAGAAATGTCCTTTGCCAAAGGTCTGTTTGACTTAAAAGTGGCAATCCAGTTAGTCAATGCTGTTAAGCTAGTAAGAAAGGAGATCCAACTTTGCTCTCTAATGGATTAAGTAGTGAGATTGAAGAAGGCGGATTTTCCTCAATAGATAGGCTGAGTTCATTACAAACATGACGGATAGCCCGTCTGACTGTGGCCTTACAACAAAAGGATTCATTTAAATGTTGGTTGCTACCATGTATTTAATTCTAAATTACCTGGTTAGATGCTTGGATGCATAGTTTCTGATTCTTGACAAAACTGATTATTACCGCCATCTTAACTCATCTATCTGACTGTGATGGAGCAAATACTTGTCTCATTCTACTAATTCTATAGGCTGCTTATACAGCTGGCCCCTATTATCTATTTCCAACCAGATGACTGTTTGCCAGGGACTAACATTAGTTGATTGGCTAATACTAGGTTTACGGTGCTTCCAACTGTAAAAGTATTAGGTGAAGCTTACTAGGATAAGGATACAATTTCACCTTGAGATTTTATTAGTGTCTGCTGATTCTTTGTGAGAGATCAAAGATTTGTAATAACTCACAGAAATGATAGATTAATTGGCACATATAGAATGCCGTAGTTTATTTTGCTCATACTTTCATTTTGTTGTTAATATACACATGGTATGAGAAAGTTTTGAAAAAAAAAAATATTCCTGCTTATACAACTCTCTTCAGTTCAGTTGCTAGAGGTTTTTCTAGAATAAAATGATAAATTAAGCATTTTACAACGCTGTTTTGTTGAAGATGATAAACAGAAAATATAAATTCTTCTTTCTTAACAGATAAGGCTGTTTCTATCAGAGGAATCACCTTCACAAGTTGGGTTGAGCGCTCAAGAGCACCTCCAAGCAAAATCGTCTTCCGTATCACATTTAAATGGGGCAGTCGTGGATGACTTTCTACCTCCGGGCTTTGAAGTAGCTCATTCTACAGATCGCCTGCATATTAATTTGTTGGAAATCCCTGTCATTAAATGGAGATATCCTGTCAGAGTAATTAACAGTTCCAAAGACTTCTTTTCTTGCTATTTCCATTTTAAAATGATTTATAATTATTGCTCCAGTATTTCCATGAAAGCTGAATTTGTGTTGTCGCAGTTTGTATTGGACTTTAATTGGCAAGTAGTTGCCGGAGAGGAAAGTAAAGAAGTGGAGATTCAAAATCAGAGAGAAGTGAGGGTGCTTGAAGCTGTTTACCCACGCCCATCTGCAATTCCTACAAAGTATGATATATATATATATATATGTATATTTTTTTTGAGGGGTTGGGAGCTTGGGTTTTCTCAGAATTGCTTCTCTTGAATTTTGCTTTTCCTTGAGCCTGACTTTTGCTCTCATTCTGCAGCCCTTCCGTTTCAGCTGACATAGAAAACTGTCACCATGATGATCATCAAACTCCTCAAATACCCATCACTCCTATTGAAGATGAGGATGCCGCAACTGAAACACCTTCTGATGTCTTCGTAAACTTCGGTGTCCCCATTAGTCCACAGCCCCAGTCGTTGGTTCGTGGTACTTCACCTCTGCATTGCAGTAATGTAAGTGTTTTGAGTGCCTCAGCCGATGAGAAACCACCATGTGGAATGGTACTAAATGTTGAACCCGGTGTAGCAGCTGCTGCATCTGCTGCCTTTACAGCAATTAACCAAAGCAATGAACGTGGAAACATGATTGACCCTGATTTGCTCTTAAAAATTCTCAGCAACCCGAAATTGATTGAGAAATTAGTTACAGATTATGGAACAGCTTCAGGTGCACAGAACTTACCTAAATTGGCATCGCCTTTGGTACCTTCTTCCAACCCGCCACCACCTGTAATTCCATCTGATCCATCTGCCAACAATAGAACAGAAAATGGTATAGCATCCCTAGCAGCTACTTCTGGTGGAGCACTTTATGCTTTGCCAAGTGGAGTTGGGGTTGGAGTTGGACCCTTAAATAAAGAGGGTCCTGTTCCCAGTGTCCGTCCAGTTTCACCTTCACCTGCCATGGGACTTCCCCAGAAGAAGGATGTAAACTATTACAAGAACTTGATTCAGCAACATGGAGGAGAAAGACAAGGACCCGCTCAGAAGTTCAATGGCCGATACAATCAACAACTAAGACCAAACCAAGAACTAATTAATAACCCAAAATCAAGAGATTTAAAGCCGAGGATAATGAAGCCTTGCATGTACTTTAACAGTTCCAGGGGATGCAGGAATGGAGCCAATTGTGCATACCAACATGATATATCGTCACAGACCAGGGGCAATAACGTTTTGGTTGCTGCTAATGCAAAGAGAACGAAATTGGATAGAGAGATAAGCAGTTAGAAAAAATCAGTGTGCCATTTTTCATGTGGAAAAAGCGCACTGCAGTGGCTCTACTGTTTATTCCTGTGCAGCCGTGGGTTTGGTGTTTTTTTTTTTTTTTTTCGGCTTTTCAAATAGTTTAATAATTCTCTTACTCTCCTTTTTTTCCTTTTTCCTTGCATCAAGTATTAAGATCTAAGTTATGGGCGACAAAGCCCGGATAATCAACAATCAAATGCGGATATTAACCTTTTAAGGGAGTAGTTTTTGTTTCCTTCTTGAATCCAACTGCTAAGGTTTCTTTCGTGTATATGTTTAGCATTACAGTATGGCAAGGATTGCTTGCTGGTTAAAATGACAATAAGGTACTGGAAAATTTATAGTCCTTACAGTTGGGATGAAAATCCGTCCCATAGCAATGTGGAATGCGATAAGCATTATAATTTCATAAACATTACCTTTTATTAAATTCATTTCTTCAAGTGGCCTTTTCCCTCTGTTTTTGAGTTCGGACCATATGTTTCCTTTTTCATGATAATGTCTTTGTTTTGGTTCATGCGACCAGTGGTTAGATATTGGCGGTAAACCAGAAAAATTGGGGTTCTTGACGCTTGGTAGAGATCGCTTCTTAAGGGCGGGTGGAAGATATTTGGTCCCTTAGCAGGCTTTGCTTAGAAATTTGATAGCACCAACGTCTGAGAATGGTGGACACATGGATCTAAGCTTTTTAAATAAGTTCATGTTTATGGTAGAGTCTATAACCTGAACACTGATTTACTTGCTTATTATGTCAATTTGTTCACCTTCTTTGTTTTCAAAATCAAACTTTGAGAGGAAAATTTAGCTACCAAATTAAGACAATGTAAATGATAGTAGTGGCCTTTATGACGACGCTGTTTCTCATTTACTGATGTTAAGGATGTCAATGGGTCTTGGAAATATATTATCTCATCAGGCATCGGCATGCATTAAGTTCTTCTGATTTCTGGTTAATAGTGTTTGCTAAAGTTCAATTTCTGCTGGAAAACGTATATTCAATTCGTACATCATAAAACCCGCCTAGAATATGCTGTAAGTTCACCTCTATCAGGTAAAAGCTAAAAACAAGAGATTGAAAGCCCAAGCTGGCAGGCATTCAAGTGGTAATCATAAAAACCACCAAGAATATTATATCTGGTTTAGACTTGCATATGAGCCGGGACTTATCAAATTTGAGTTAAACTTGAGTGTAGTATTAACATTAAATATGTTTATTCAAGTTTGATTCGACTCAAAATATAAGTTTTGAATTTTGTTCAAGCCCGCACATATTTGTAAATAGACAACTCAAGCCTGTTTAGACTTGTTCATATTATATTTTTTATAATTTATTTTTTAAAAATATATTTTTTAAATTTAATCTTTATTAATTTAATAATTTTCTTTTATTAAATTTATAAATATAAATAATTTAACTTCGTTTTTAAAATTTATACTATAATATTATACATATGTATTGTTTATATGACAAATTATATAATACATAATACATAATATATATAATGTAATAGTAAAATGAACCAGGCTTGGATTTGAAAGTTGGATTGAAGGCCCGATCTATTTTTTAATCGGGCCTAATTTTTTTGCCCAAACCCATTTTTCGAGTCTAATATTTTTGTTCAAACCCTTTCAAATATCGAGTAAGCCTTTTAGCTTGTACGGATAATCTGGCCCTTGAACAAGTCTAATCTGGTTTAGGCAAATACCAAGATTCCTGCTGGTTTTCGACTCCAAATAAATCAATAGAGCTTTCTTGGAAAATCTCAGACCACAAGGGCAACTCAGCTCGGTGGAATCTTACGCACTGCAACTTTCTGAATTGGAACCATTGATTCCTTGCACTGTGGCACTGCTGAGAAGCTTCATCCCTTCGTCACTCGTCTACTGTACTTCTATAGGGGATAGAATTCGGATGCAGCGGACACAGCCAACAAATTCTCTGCACAGACATCAAATCATACCCATTAGATGCTTGATTCTGACACTGCAAAAGGTGCGCTTGTGTTGAAACAACATTGTTAAATAATACTCCAAAGAATGCCACACTGTGGAAGCCTGCGTAATTAACAAAAGAAATAAATATATACGTATAGACTACTTACTTCCAAGGATCATCCCCAACAAGTAGAACATCGTTCTCATAATCCACGTATACATTCCATCCTGAACCTCTAGGATCCTCAAGCAGCCCCTTGAGTCCAAACATGCATTCAATTGCAGAGATTAGCTCATCATAGTTCTTCAAACTCGTGACATAAATTGACCTTCCAACAGGTCCTGCCTTCTGAACGTGTCAGCTAGAACCAATAAGAGTTAGAAAGAGTTAAAAGAAAAGTAATAGGATCATGTAGAGAAAATTGAATTTCCCGTGAGACGCAAAACGAAAATATGGAACTATGAAATCTGTGCATAACTCCAGGTGAGGCCTTAATGATGTCCCATGATATCATACCTTCGTATGTGTTCTCACACGCGGAGTGATTTGCTGCCATGAACTATTCTGCATAAGACTACTCTCATCAAAATCAACATTGCTTGAAGACGTGACACCTGAGTTGTCTGGTAAGTCTTGCCAAGGGAAGGCCTGAGAATCTGCTAGGCTAGCAGATGTAATCTGAGACTGAACATCCTGACTAGAACTAAGTTTTCAACCAAATTATCTGAAGGATTTTGGAACTCAGCATCCTTCAATGAACAGAACTCATCCAGAATGACACTAGAAATGGAAGGATCAATCACAGTACTACCACCATTACCAACATCAATGTTAAGACAGCTGCAAGTCCCACTTTTATTATTGCTATCGTCGGACAAATCTCTAGCCCCGCCAGAGTCAAGACTGCATGGGTCTTGCTGAGTGAATGAAGTTAATTGATCTGCTTGGGATAAGAGCCTACAATCATACAGCTGATGATCCCATGTAACCAGACTCCCAGTAGTTAAAGAAGGATTAGTTCCTTCAGGAAAGACAGCTGAAGAATCTTGCAATCCAAGCAGAGACCCGGCAAGAGATTGGCAAGAAGAAAGAAGTGAAGCAAATTCATTGGCGTCTAAGAAAGGAAGAATGCTGCTTAAGGTAATAATATCAGCTTGGATACCTGCATTTGATGTGCCTGGATGACTGATGATTCCAACTGCGACTGAATTGGATATGGATTCTTTTGCAATTGGAACGGAATCTGGTTCTGGTAAGGGAAAGAAAGTTTGTTGAAAATAGTTGGACTAATAGCATTTGCCACCAATTTTTCCTCATTGCATTCTGATGTTGAAGTCGAGTGACTTAACTGATCACTTGAATGCTCTGATTCCAACTTTAATTTTTCATTATTGCTCGTAGCCAGTGGTTGGCCTTCAAACTTGTTTGCAGGCTGTCGGTTCCGATCAGCATTTATTTTAAGCAAAATTGAGTTGATGGGATCAGGTTGGTCGGGTACTAATTGGGAAGGATTTTGGTTTTCTATCAACAGATTTTTCAGTTGCATAAGGTGGGGTTTCTGATTGCTTGTAGACTGCACTCTTCATCTCTTCTAATGGAGATCCCTTTGCAGCGGGGATTTGTTGTGAAGTGGAAGCAAAAATTCTAGGATGGTTAACAAGCTGAGGCTTCAGCATCATCTTCATTAGTTCTTCGAGCATGAATTTGAGATCAAATAGGGAAGAATCCCATTTCCGTTTTCAAGAAAATGAAGGAGGGGCCTTTTTATCAAGTTTCCGCATTCAGATTCTGCTGCTGTGAACACAAAAAACAGCACTAGATAAGTATCTAAAAATGTTGCACACCACCCAATATAACAAACAAATGCTAACGCAAAATTACATGACATAATGGTCGCTTGAAACCTGAAGTTAGAGAAGGAAAAATCAAGAGGCTTTCAGGAGTTTCAACTTCCCATACGCTGACCCTATTCTGCTTATCGTTACATCCAGGTTCATCCCACTCAACCTGTTTAGAGAAAGAATACAAATTTCATTATTAAACTGACAAGTAGACAAAACTCTATCATTTAAAAGGAAGAAGCAAACCAGTATCCTGCTGCAACAAACAGTATTCAGTTAAATTAAAGCAAACCTTAAGGTTTCGCCACTTTGAGCCAGGCCATCTCAGAGGATCCAAGTCACTAATACCAACTATATTACCCATGTATATGCAAAAAATTGGGAAACATTAATAGATATCTAGGTAGTCAGATATATTGAATATGAAAAATAGACTTCAAACATGCATTTGAAGAAAAAATATTGTTACTTTACTTCGTATAGAAGAATCTCACAACGATTATGTCGTCATACATCTTCAAGAAACAATATGAAACACGCCTATAGTATTTCACTTTGTGGAGAAGTGTCGCAAAGATTTAACAATCCAAACACGTCTATCATCATTTATAAGTAGTGCCTTGACCCCACAATGATCATTATAACCAAAATTTCAGTAACAAACTTATGGTTGCAAACATATGTGAGAGGATGAAACTAATAGAAACTTACCTACGTTTTCCAGATTCTTCGGTTTCAAACATCATTCCAAGCCTCATACCAACAGAGACTTGAGACCCATAAACAGATTTACAGTATTTAGCCAAAGGGATGACAAATTCTGAAGGGCAGGCTCTACAAAAACACAGACGAGAGAGCTGTGTCAAGAAATAGACAAATGAACCTTAAGAGAGAGAGAGAGAGAGGGCAAAAAAGGTGGAATACGAATGCTAGCAAGCATACCTCGGATTGTAGAAAATTGTGAATGGGCTTCTACTGGCAGCGGCATGAGCAGTAGCAGCAAGGACACCAATGTGCATACTATCAGCAGAGAGAACTGATGATGGCATTGTTTTTTTGCTGACAATTTGCGCGCCTGACGCCCACCAATAACTGCGATTTCTCATCCCTTGTAACAATAAGACAGCCATGAATTTAGTATTTAAAATGTTTTGAGCCAAAAAATGCAAGTATATAGCTCAAAAAAAAAAAACGTAGACGTGACTACAGCATACCTGATAAAGAGAATCGAATCGCCAGCTCTAAGCCTTTTCGATCCAAAAACAAACTCCACACAGTTGTAAGAAGATGTCGCTTCGGCTGCCTTGCATAAAACAACATGTGTATACTCAAGCCAAGTTCACAGTTAATATATTTTTATCGATACATACACTAGCCGACATTATAATTGTGCTGGATTATGAGACAACAAAACGTGAATATTGCGAATTTTCTTTTCCAACAATTTTTATAATTGTACTTGTTCTAATCAGATAACAGAAGGTAAATAATCAAAACAACACTCACCGCGGTATATGGCGAAAAGTCCAGCTATTGTCGTGCAAGTCTCGCACAACAAGCTCTTGAGATGGGGGTTGGAAAATTTTGTAATGCTGAAAATAGACAAAAGTTAAAATGTGATTTCCCAAAATGCCTCTGCATGTCCATGCGTACTTGCAACGCTTTGATTAACCAATTAGAACCTCACCGATTGAGGAAAGAGCTTCTCTGCTACTCTGCGTGGCACTGAAAAACCACCATGTGTACTTGTATCACTTGCAGTCAAAGTTTTGCAGAAAATTTCATTTGGATGCTTGCTGGGCTTCAATTCAAAGTCTGGTGTAGGAAACACATCTTTTTCCTAATCAACGGAAAATTTAAGAATAAGAACAGAGTCAAATATTCAAGTATAGCTGCGTCATCTTAATGGTTGAAAAGGGGTTTCCTAACATTTAAATATATAGGAAATTAGTAAGAATTTCATAAATAAATATATATATATATATATATCTCAAACCAGAGAAGCCTACAGAGTTCACTGGTTGAAGACTCATTTGAACATATATTTTATCTGTATCTCTCTCTGCCTGTCAAGATTAAAAAGATGCAAAAGTAGTGTTTCATAGAAAAGATAGCAAGTTGCATATTTAAGCCTAAATGACTTACATTTCCCTTTGTTATGCAAAATAAATAAATAAACAAATCACATACATGTAGTGCAACATCATGAACTTGGCACAACAACTGAGATGGAAGGTTTGGATAATTGGGAATTTGAGATGTCGCCATTCTTTTTGTGGACAGTGCTACCTGCTCAAAAAGAATAAAACCACTATCAGTCCTGTGTTTCATGATTAAATAAATGAAAAAATTCACTGAAAGGCTCTCATTTATTTTTGTGATTTTAGTACAATTTTTTTTCTTTTTCGAAATATTATCAACCAGCCTCTCAGTAGGGCGTTATATTGGCACACAACTCCTTCCAAGTTCCATCTCAAAATAAGCCTACTGCATCAATTTTGCAACCCACATGATGCTACCAGTTGGATACGTGAATATGCAACTCATTTACTGGAAAATGTAGATTTGTTGTTCTCAACTCCATCAAAATGAAAAGAACCCAAACAGCAATTGAAGCCGAAAACTGTGCAGGATAAGAAAACAGCCACGACATACAGCGCAAGCAATATTTACGCATTAAACAACGCATGTTAGTTTGCAAAACAGGTTAACGGAGTTGATTTAGCAGCCATCCTGTTAATGCTATGTCAACTACACAAATATCAGAGACTTATTTCCCCAGGTCGACTTAATTCTTTTTTTTTTTTTTCCTCTGTTTTTACTGGACTACTACTTCCATATTACAAAATAAACAAGGAAAAAAAGTAACAAAAAGAAGAAAGAGCCGGTTTTCTCCTGCAGGAGGCAAATAGCAAGTGTGAGAAATAAATGCAAACCTGTTCACTATGACCTTGAGGGAAGTAATAAACAAGACTTCCCACCTGAGGAAAGCAAACAAGTGGACCAGCGCAGGCATGCCATAACTCGGAATTTATAGCTTTCCCGGTCCCTCCTATCAGCCAGCAAAAGAAAATCCCATAAGAGACATGCTTCGACAGAGATTACACATCATAATGTTGAAGACTTAAATGGGTCGCTGTTAAGACCAAGTCATGACTAACATCCTTATGTTAAGCTTCTATTTTTGAAGATAGGAACGTCAATAGTTCATTCGTACAAAAACATTAATGTGGATTAAGAAAATAAACAGATGCCTTATAGACTACGGTTTAAAAGCTCGACGTTCACTGTTAAAATTTCAACACGTAAACAAAAGAAAAACGAAATTATTTCAGGTTTTGATGAAGGAAAACAAACCCGAATGATCTTGCATTTCTTTTAGTAACTTCATCTTTTCAAGCAGAGTGGCCTCTGCCTATCCATAAGTAAACCTCCTGTTTTAATCTTCTCTTCAACGATAGAAGCCATTATGTTGGTCATCTCTTTCTAAAAGACTTCTTTGTCTTCGTTTTTAAGCTCTTTTACAATACGAGGTTACAAACCGACCAGATGAACACAAAGCAAAGCCACGACATTTACATCTTCATTTGTTGAAAAACCCCTTGCTTCCAAAAAAGAGAAGAAACAAATTTTCATTTGCATTACTACACCGAGTCCGCTGTCATCATATTACGTACAATACCTTCAAGAGATGGAGAAATTATCAAGGGAAAAATGAGGTCTTATGAAACACTAAACAAAAAACAAACCAATCCCAATTGATCAGAAACGAGAATTTCTTTTAGGCTTTTTACCCTCCATCCCCTCCCTCGGCCTCACCACCTACACCAACAGCTGCCTGCAGTGATATCCAAAATTAAGAAACAAAAAGTCAAAAACCTGCAGAGAAAAGGGAACAACACTGGAAAGAAAGATCTTTTCTTATATGGGGCTTTTGATATAACAAAAAAAAAAACTTTTCCTTCAGTTAGCAGAATCAAAGCAAGCCGATCAAAGCATTTGAGTAGCTTCTCTTTTTCTCCCTCTCTCTCTCAAAAGATATAGACCTTTCAATGAAGCCCCACTATCTCCATCATCACTCTGATTCCTTCCCTCTATTCAATCATGGAAAATAACAAAACCCCAATAAAGTAAAAGTGAAAAACCTTATAAATATTCGATCTTTTGCACTCTTTTATATCATTACAACAATGAATGAATATGTGAGTTGCTTGAAACCGGTAAGAGTGTGCATGCTCTTATCCTGCGCACACACTTTCTTTATATAGGTGACTCCATCGCAGCGTTAAACTTCGAACCAATGTATTTATATTGATAATAAAAGTTAAAAAGTGCTAAAAGAAAATTAATAAAGAAATGTCGAACAAGCAGAGCCAAGACTAACAGAACAGGAAAACAGTACACAGTGTAGAGAGACAGAGAAAAATTATAATTAAAAGACTATTTTCAGAAAAAAAAAAAAAAACAAAAGCGCTAAGCTAGAGAATAAACCTGGTAATATACGATTATGATCCGTATCAATTAAAAAAATATGATACAATATAATATAAATATATTTTTAAAATTTATTTAATATATATTATAAATATATCAAAATTAAAATAAATATAAAATATTTTAAATACGATTATAATATAATAAAATATATGAATATTATATGAATACGCGAATTATCAAATCTATTAATGAATCAGAAGGGTGCATAGGATAACGAACAATACCTGTGTGGCGTATTTTAGTACCTGGACGACTAGGCTTTGCATGTTTTTCCTACTCCAATTTTCGCCGCCTGAAAGTGTTTAGTTCTTAGGATTTTGTATTAATAAACAAATCAGAATATGTTACATTTATAAAAAATAATAATAATAATAACAATATATAGTTTTGTAATTCAGTGAAAATTATAACAATTAAAAATGTTTAAAGGATATTTTTAAAATTAAAATTTTGCTAAGATTACGTTGATACACTTTTTCAAATTATTAATTGTTATTAGAAATAAGTTGTTATTTCTATTGTTTTAAAATTTATCAAAATAATTATTAATTCTCGCATTTAATATAAAACTAATATATTGATAATAATTTAATTAAATTAAAAAATAAGACATTCAATAGAAAAATATTTTAAATCATTATATAAAATAATATTTTTATCTAATGTATCGAAAAATAGTGTTAAAAATATTCTTTAAAATTATTAAATATTTAATAATTATTAATAAAGTAAAACACATTAAATAAATTATTATATTTAATATAAAATAATATTAATTATATATAATAACCAATTAATCTAACATAAATTGTAAAAAAAAAAAAAGACATTGCAATTTGTCAATTTTTTTTTCATTGAAAAGCTTTGTTTTGGGAGTACTTTTTTCTATATGATATGTTGATATTTGACCGATTGCCACTCGCTTATATATCTAAATATTTTTTTATTCAATATGTGATTAATGCACATTACCTATTTCTTTCGAGTGCTTGGGTTGATATTCTTTTTTACTTAATCTTGTGATGCCTCCATTATGGACTTCTCCACCATTTCTGCCTACTCTACACCTAAGGTGTTCGGCGTTGAGTCACGGTTGGTTCAACCTGTCTACCACACCCATTGGAGCGCTCAGCATAAAATCAAATGGTCAAAGTTTAGCTCTGATACTATTTATCATAAGGCTATTATCCTCTTCTCAAAAGGCATACCTTATGGGACGTGCAATGTAATTGCTTATATGCCAAAAACCTTTTATTTTTTATCTAATGTGAGATTAATGTATATTGCCTACTTCTTTAAAGCATTTGACGTGATAATTACAACTGATACATTTTGATTTATATTTTACTCTATTGTCACAGCGCCATTTCCTCTTTTCTCATTATATATTATACAGTCGGATTCATTTATTATTTCATCAAGCACATTTTACATATATTTTTTTAAGGTTACACATATTATTTAAGTTTTTTTTAATAAATTAATGATAAAATTTTTAAATTAAAAAGTCTAATTAAATATTGTTGTATGGTCTTTTATTTGTAAAATCTAAAAATTGTATTAATAATAAATTAAACTATTTAATATACTTATTTTAGACAACAATAAAATTCTATTTTAAAATTTTATTATAATTCATAAAAATATTTAATATCTTTTAACTTAAATTACTAAGACAAAACTTAAAAATAAATAAATGCATTATTTGAGTACAATATATTAATACGAGTAACGTTTTTTAAAAAAACTAAATGTTAAATGTGGCAATTAAACTATTCCTTGGTATTGGGTCGGGGCTTTAGTATACTTTTGTCCAAACTTAGACAACTACATTTAAGATGAATATTAATGTAGGCTGCCAATAATTCATTTGCTCCCTTACTTAAATTCATCACATTATGCAAAGCTTGTTCTTCACTCTTGATCTTGCTTTCTATAAATACGTACAACCACTGTTGTTCATTCAATAAATAGATTTGCTACTTTTATATTTATATTTATTTCCTTGACTTCTATTGTTAGCAACAGTCAATAAACTGTTAAATATTTTTTTATTTTAGTGATCAAATTTAATCATTGGCTGTGCTGATTACAAAATAAAAAATATATTATGACTATTTATTTTCCTTTTTACTTTGAAAATATTAGCCAATGTCATTACTTATTAGGCATCGGTTAAATTGATATTTATAATAGTATAATATTTTTTGTTGAATTACGTAAAAATTATATATTAAATATAAATTTAATTTTTGAAATGACAATAAAATAAATTTTAATTTATGTTTAAAAATATCAATTGATCGGATCTTTATTTATATATATATGTATATTTAAATATTTATAATTGAGATATGATAATATTAATTTGAATGCAAATAAATACGGGTTTAAACTTTAAAATTTTAGTTTTGTAATATTAAAAAAAATGGAGGAGGGAGTATCTTAATCGGTGTTTTTATAGTCATGTTAACTGGATTGAAGATGTACATATAATGATATTAATGAGTGTTAGTAAAGAAGTAACTAGAAATTAAAAAAAAAAAAAAAAAAAACGAATCGATTGGATTTGTATTGAAGGTGAGAAATTAAGAATTGATTCGTTTAATTCCTTTATTTAAATTTAATTCTTAACTCAATTAATTCATCAATCAATTAATATTTAAAACATCTAATAAATTTAAAATTTAAATCTTCAATTTATAACTTTTCTTTCGTCACTGTATAATAATTATGGACCCACCTACGTACCTTGAGGAGGTAAAGTTTTAGCACTATAATTTATGAAAGTCGAAATAAGCTCTTATCAAATACCCAAATGAAGAGAGTGCTTGAGGGGGGAATTTTTGCTTCTGCTAACCTTATAAAAGTTTAATTCGATGGAATGGGACCCTTTCCAATTGATAAGAAAAGTGGGTGTCCACTTTTTTTTTTTTTTTTTCCCTTCTTCGAACCAAATCTTGTAGTGTAGTCCAATGATCGGTGATAGATAGTTAAGCACAGCCATTAATAGTTAGATTTTGCAGTGAAAGGTTCCTAATTTGCAAGGGCACTGGAAAAAGAAAATTGGGGTGCATTGGCAGTTAAGTTCATTATTTCTCAAGCTAAATTGTTTAACTGGTTTTGATAGCAAACAAATGATTGAGATTACTGTGGCGATTACAGATTTCATAAGGGTAAAAGCAAAAGCATTAATCAGAGACTATTACAAAACAATAACTAAAAGCATGGGAGTTTTTGGCTTGGGGTTTGAACAACGAGAGAATACATACAAAATAGTGAAGAAATAGGATACTAGAACAGTGGAACTAGTGATTGATATTCATAAATTGGTGATGATGATGATGGAAGATTGAGAGTGGGGGGACCAAGGGGGGCCAAGGTGTGATAATTGAGAGCGAAATAACTAAAAAAAAAAACCGAGCGTGGTATGAATGGAACGTAGAAGCAGTGTAAGATGTGGGAATGTAAGGGGACATCAGCTTCCGAAATCTTCTGATGAAAGAGAGATTGGATTGAATTCAATTTAAGCCCCCCATTTTGTTTCTAAGTTTCCCAGTTGCCCCGTCTCCCCTTTCCTTTTATCACATCAGCTGGTCCAGGCATCTTCTTCTTACTTCGCTTCGATGTTTGTGGAGGTGGGCTGAGACTCAAGGCTGCTTCTTGGGTCAAGCTTGTAAAAGGAAAAGGCCAATACTGTCTTTAATTTTATGGATTAATGGTCCATGTTTTAAACCAGGTCCAAACATATGTTTTTAAATTTCAGCCCAAGCAAAGGCTCAGATTCTCAGGAAATATTGATTTTGGCAAATTGGGGACAAAGATCTTCCTTAAATTGTCCATGTGCCTTCATCTAAAAATTGACAGAAGCCCAAAAAATGTAAATAAACCTTCACCACAGCAGTTTTGGTCTACTTCAATTAGGATCCCAGAATACTTTGCTTATAGGTTGAAACATTGCTGCTGTTGCTGGACGGTGTTTGATCACCCAATGTGGACAGTACTCCGAGGTAATAATCTTTGATTCTCAATATTGATTGCACCACTTCTGGCAAAGGTACACAGTGTCAATGGGCTACAGCTCTTCACCTGATCAGATTTGTGTATCTTAATCAAACCATACCATATAAGAAAGAAGTGGATGACATCAGTGTTGGTTGGTGTATTCGGATTTTCAGGGTTGAAGGAAGTACATTCCATTTTGCACCATGTACTTATTATTCTGATTGGAACTGCAGCTGATAACATATATATATTTTGGGCGGCTTCCACTGGAGATAACAAATACTGAAGTACAAACAGATCCCTTTTCTAGCTGTTGAAAACTGAAAATTCTATATTCAATTAATGCTCCACTTTAATAATCAACAGGAATGGGGCTTCTTTCTCAAAAAAAAAAAAAAAAAAAAAAACCTATGTTAAGAAGTCAGGAATGGGAGGAGGAGTTTTCAGGTTGGTGTAGAATTCTCGCTTTCCATCAAACGCCGATGTGATCTGTGATTTATCTTGACCAGATAAAATGATTATGACAAACTTTCCCCTTATAATTCGGGTTTATTACATGCTTCAGGGCTCTTTCTTGGTTGACGTAAATTTAGCTTAATTATGACTTAGTTCCCTTGGAATTGGGACAGTTTACTCGATACAGCATGCATGTGTATCAGTGTCTGCATTGTTATAACTTCGAATATTTTTTTGGTTTACCTCTCATTGTCTTATGCAAACCTGACATATTCCTCTGTCTCTAACTCCTGTATATTGTGAATGGATTTGAAAGATTTTGTGTAGATCATATTATACAATTTCATGTAAACGATTAAGTTAAAATGGGCATATATATGTCTTTGATTTAGGGATTAGTCTTGAAGCAATTTTTTCTTTGGTTTTGTTGGAAGTATCCAATAATATTGTTACATTTAAAAGCAAATATATTAATTGCTATGCACTTAATTAGAGAGAAAAATACACTTCCAAAATCTGCTTGACATTTGTTGGGAATTGGGAATTGTCAACAACGCTTTCAATTGCAGTGGGTTTCAAAAAGGGATGTGACCTAAAAACATTAGAGGAGATGAATTTAAAGATAAATGAGGCAGAAAGCATTAGCTAAATCCATGCGTATCTTGCTGCAATCTTGATATAATTGAAGCAGAAGTAAGCATATATATGTCCAATAATTTGTTGCAATGATTAAGTTAGACTGTTAATGCAAAATTATTGAGAGAACACGTTACTAATATAACAAATTTAAGGGTTTGATTAAAGTGTTTTTATAGGCTTCCTTTAATCATTTAAATAACTTTTTCAAAAAAACTTATGTAAAATCAATCATCTTCTTAATATTAAAAATATTTATAATATACATATTTTTATTTTGAGAACCTTAAACTTTTCCTAACTTCAAAGAGTGCCTTAAAAAAAGGCAAAAGGAGACCATATGAGAGCTCAGAAGCATGGGGGCTACGGCCTTTGGGCTCCTTGTTCATTACGGGTTAACTTCACGGGAATCGCCAAGCAAGAATATTGAAGTGGGGAAAAAAAAAAAAGGTAATGCGGTTTGACATTGACCCACCCCATGTGAATATCTTAATGCTTCAAGATTCGTAGATCAAGCGTGCAATTCCAATTCCATAAAAACTTTCAGTCGCTCTCCAAAGTCATGCAGTAGAATCTATCCGTGGTCCTTAATTTTCACAAATGAGGATTATATAGTTTCCGTATTTAAGATTCTCCTGCGTTCACCGTCCATGTTTTTAGGGCAAAAGTTATTTGATACTTTCCGATTAAGAACTGAATCAATCACATGAAGAAGATCCTCTTTGTTAAACTGGTAAGAGATGAAGTGGGTTTTTAAGCCTTGATCTGGGGGCTGTTGGTAATGATAGGAGTTTGTACGGCGCGCGACTGCAACTCCATCTGCACTGTCTTGTTCGGTCGGACATTTTTGACTTTAAAGTAATATTATGCTAACGATGATGTCTGTGTCAATCAGTCCCTGACACGCCTATCACTCCACTGTCTAACCATATGTTTCAAAATTTGGATAGATCGACAATTAAACCAATAAAATATCGTCTCAGTGGACTCAGGAGAGGATCTACTGCGAGTAAAGCAAAATACTCTCACGTTTGCATTATGATTTTTATCATTATTAGCTTAATTGATTTGTTAATCATCCTTATCTACAGAAAAAAAATAATCAAATGAACAGCGATAGAGCATTTTTTTTAAACAGATTTTTGACAAATGAATTGAAGACTCAACGTGTCAAACTCTCCAAGAAGTTTTACATACACCGAAAGTGGGTGAAACATATAAATAAATAAATAACTTCAAAGTCCTAATTAAAGCATTATAAAGACATTTGTCCTATACTATGCCAGCTTTAATAATTTCTACTAACACCAAAGGTTGTCGCTCGTAACCAAGCTTAATTACCCTAATTAATTAAAAGATTTAATGGATTAGACAAAAAGGGGTAATATTAAAAGATGAGATTCCTTATTCCCAAAACAAAACAGACAGAGATTAGTACAACTTAGTAGCAAAAGTGATTTTGTTCTGTTCGGTTCTGTTCTGTTGTAACTAAAGAAGTAAAGAACGAAGAACGCACGTTTTCATTCCACCTTCCATTCCAAAAGGTAATTAACAGCTTTTAATTCCATGCCTTGCTTAAGCTTTGCAATCCTTTTTCTCCTTTGCCCTAACCATTAGTTTCCAACACCTGCACAATGCAAGAATCTTTGCAATCTTAGCTACCTCATTCTTCTTTTATATCTGCATAACGGTTCAATTGATTCTACCAAAAGAAAAAGAGTGTGTGTGTATATAGCATGAGTTAAAAATAATTAATTTTACATGTTTTTATAATTTTTTGTTTATGATTGATATTTTAATAAATTAATTATGAATTTAACAATATTATCGTACTCTTTAATATTAGATTTAAGTGCATAATGATTATTTAAATGTTAAACATACATAATTTAAATGAATAAAATATGAAATACAATAATTAAATTAAACATATATGAATCTTATAAAAAAATTATGATAATACGTAAAACTAAATTAATTTTGTATTAAAAAAAATAAATCTTCTCCTGTGTATTTATTATGTTTGATGTACTATAATGGATTTGTAGCAGTTTATAAAAAAAAAAATGTTGAATACACGTGTGTGTAAATATAGAAAAGGGGCCAATTTCATCTTAAAGTAAATTTGGCAGATAATATTTGCTACATTAATGTTGAATAATGAATCAAAAACTTTATTGAAAGAGAAGATGTTATTTATTTTTTACAAATTAAACAATTACATTATTATCTATAAGGATAAAAAAAAGAAAAGAATCTAAACTAATATATATTCCCTAGATCTTCCAATATTTTTTTTTGTCTAAATCGAAACAAAATTAAACAGGCAAGAAAACAAGAAAGGCGAAATAGTTAAATATGTTGAGTGAGCTTTATGTTTCCCCAACTCCTTTGTTTTTCTTAGTACTGTCTGTGCAATGTCTTTGAGGATGTATTTGAATTGGTTAAATTCCGAGACATTTTTGAAAGAGGGGTTTTTACTTCTTAATTCTTGTGACGTTTGGGGGATGCACCCTACCTTCCCATAATATGCACGTTGACCCATGAATCCATTAGTCTCATCTTAAGTCACCAATAGCATTAAAGGGAGATAAGCTTTTTTTTTCCTTTTTTCTTTTTTTTTTTTCCAATTCTGACTCGATGAATCCTTCTATTAGGCAAACAAATATGCAAAATGGTTGAATTTTTTTATGTCACATTAAAAGCGTTTATGGCGCCTACACATTTTTAACTTAGTTGATTGGTACATGTTACTTTTGTTGAATAAGTCAAATTCGAATTCCTATTCATTCTCCAAAGTTTTTAAATTTAAAAAAAATTTGTGGATAATTAAAAAGGAAATTGGAGTTGGATTAGGGTCATGAACGAGTGATCGGGTGGGGGTACTGGCAGTTTGTTTTGGGAAATCAATTTAAGATGGAGCATGGGGGTCAGAAATGGTTGCTTCAGTGGGGAGAGAGCTGGATTTTATTTCAGTTTTAGGAAACAAAAGCATCTTCAGTTGACTCAATTACTTCTTAGAGACAAAAACTTTTTCCTACTTTTGCATGTGCTGGGTTTTGTCTACTTGGTGCGTTAAAGATAACCCCTTTTTACTTGCATGCTCTCTCTCTCTCTTCTCTCTCTCTCTCTCTCTCTCTCTCTCTCTCTCTGTGGCTGGCTGCCACACTCAAGAACAAACCTCCTAAAACCATCATTTCCTGTGGGGTTTAGATCGTATTACTTAACATTGGTTTACGTTTATGAAATTTATTAATGCGAATGTGTGAAAATGAAAACTTGAGGATTACTGGGAAACAATGGGCTGTAGTTTGACGTCTATGGTATTGACTTCAACCATTAAACACTTAGGAATCTTACCAAAAAAAAATGCGTATATTTTGTTAAACTTGAAGCTTACTTCAAAAGAAAGCAGCGTTGTTCACACTTCTTTGACTACATTCAGAGCAATTTTAGCGGGTTTCAGGCCTCAAACTTTAGCGGGTTTCACACTTATTTTTACAATTGAACTTGCATCCTATGGGATACAAACAACGATTTGCAAGAGAATGAGATCGTACTTACTAAAATTCAAATACGTTCTTACTTTAGCCCATATTTCAAAAAATTTTTAACTTAAAATTTTATTTGACTTTGACCTAAAAAAAACTAAAATATTAAAATTAATTTTAAAATATATTTTACTGGACCTCAATCTTTTCCTCTGTCAAGTCACGTTTATTAAATATATATAAAAAGAAAAAACTATCAATTATTCATTTTTTTTAATTAGTATTTGTAATTACTTCAAAACTTCGAGGGCACTTTCTCACTCTCCATTTTATAAAATCCGCCTCCCACCTGAACCTTCGATCCCCCCCTTCCGGAACTTCTAGTTTTTCTCGTCACAAAGCAAAAGACTTCGTTTTTCTAACTTCTTAATTTTCGCGGGAAATGTCGGCGGGGCTTGGAAGATGCAGCAAAATCCGCGACATTGTGAAGCTTCGTCAAATGCTGCGGCGGTGGAGGAACAAGTCCCGTGCGTCGGCCAGCCGCATCCCATCCGATGTTCCGGCGGGACACGTTGCGGTTTGCGTGGGGACGAGTTGCAGGAGATTCGTTGTGCGCGCCACGTACCTGAACCATCCCGTCTTTAAGAAACTCCTTATCCAAGCCGAGGAAGAGTACGGCTTCATTAACCAAGGCCCATTAACGATCCCCTGTGACGAGTCCGTTTTCGAAGAAGTGATCCGGTTTATTTCCCGGTCGGAGTCGGGTCACTCCGGTAGGTTCGTGAACATCGAGGACTTTAAAGGAGACTGTCACGTGGGAATCAGGAATAAGCTCGATTTGTGGACAGAAGACAGAATCTCGACCGTTACCACATGGTTTCGCCGAGAAAACAATCTGGTAATTAAAGAAACAGTGGAAAGAGAAAGGAAAAGGCTTTGATTCTGACCCGGGGTTTTTGACTCGGTTCCTAGTTACCATGAAATTATACACTGCCGAAACCAGTGAGTTGGCCGAGTTGAGGATGTGGTTACTAATTCATGGCTTTTAAACCAACGGTAATAAAAAGGTTGGTGGGAATTTTATTCTAAAATAGCTTGTAATGTGGCATGTAAACTAGCTTCAGAGAAGAGAACGCATGGAGATGGCCGAAAGGGTGGGTAAGTTATCCGCCAAGTCGTCCCGGGTTCGAATCGGAATTGAAGCGACAAAAAAGTTTGAGGCGTCGAGAATTGAATCCACGAGGAAGATAGAAAAAAGGAGTACTAATAAAATCAAAAAGTGACTATTAAATTAAAAATCACCGCTGTAAATTCTGTAATTTATCGATTAATGAAGTAAAAAGTAATAGAGATATTTGTATTTCATCAATTCTGTTTTGTTTTTTTTTTTTTTCATTATTGGACCTTTGATTTAAATTTTTATTTTTATTTTTTGCTTTTGATTTTTTATAATAGCAATGGCACCAATCCCACGTGAAACAATTTGTCCCTGCCCATAATCCCATTGCCCCTATTTTCATTTTTTTTGCCTTTTTTTTTTAACTCGAAAAATATAAATAATTTTATTAAGATTTTTACTAGCACAAGATGCTACTTAGTGTGCTGTGGAAATAAGTTGACGATTCCTTTTTACTTAACCAACTGTTTGTCGGTGGTAAAAATGTAATTGTATGACATTGTTCAATTTTCCACCTACAATTGCAATATTACAAAGTAGAAATTCTATGATGTCTTAACCTTTTAATATCAACCAACATTGGAGTGGGGCTAGGCACAATATAACAATATAATATGAAGATATAAACATAAAAATATTATAATAAATATAATATTATATATTTTAATATAATTAATATGATGTATTTAATATAAATATTTTGTTTATATTTAAAATTTTCATTACATTTTTAATAAATTATATTGTAATTATGGTCATACACTTGATATGAGAAAAAAAAAAACATAAATATAATGACAGCTTTATGTGCAGGAAGTTGGAACTAGCGAACCAAGACGGCATTCTTTTTTCATTCTGTTGAGATATTTAGTCGGTAGATTGATTGATATTATTGAAGATTCATAATTCTGCTGGTAACCAACAGCTTCAAGTTTACTGATCGTCCAATAATATGGCCAAGCAAATGATGGATGTGTTGATTTGATAATGAAACTTTTGATTTTATTGGTTGCCCCAAAGATTTTTAGTCTAAAAAAAGAAAAAAAACAAAAAGAATGCAATATTGCGTGGAATTAATCAATTATTCCAATTCCAAAGCAGGGTATTGTTATAACATCTGAAAGTCAACCGGCTTAGGCTCTTACATACCATTTGTCAAAATAAGCTCATTGCCGGTTCACGTTGACATTTGATTTATCACTTAAATTCCAGTGGATCATTCGCAGTAAACCATTGGCCATTCCCCTGATTGGCTCCTCTCCCAAGTAAACCTACACATGGTCATGAACAAGGGAGTAAAAAAAAAAAGGCATTATGTCAGCTTATAACGGCTGACGCTGAACTCACCTCATTGACAAAATCTTACCTAGATATTAGCCAACCCTTGCCTCAAAATAAATCCTCCGCCGAACCCAAACGTCGATGGTCTGAAGAATTTTGGCGGTGAGGGAGCTTCAAAAGACCCTGAGAGCTAGAGGGTGGGCAGCGTTGCATAAAATCTTGCGTCATAATCGACCCATCGCATATATAAAAAAAAAAAAAGGACAATCTCTGTTTGAACTGACAAGCTTAGTACTTGAAAGTTATCTTGACAACACAAAAACATGTGAAGATTTAGACTTGTGTTGCCAAAGCAGGTAAAAGAAAATGAATGTACTAGTCGAAGATGCTTATCGAAGACCCCTTGATTTAAAAGGTGTGGTGGGAAGGAATCTTATAGGAATACGAAGAGGTAATAAAAGGAATGAACTGTAGAAGAAAGTGGAGCACTATCACAGAAAAAAAAATTGTTTCTGGGGGGAAAGATGGCGTCTTTTCACAATTGGATCGGGTATGGGCTAGAATTAGCTTTATTAATCAATTGACAATTGTCAAAAGTTGGATGGTATTGAGATGGGGTTTGATTTGAGTTATCATTTGTAAGCAAGTCGCCAGTGTTATGCCAACCTTACTTCTGATCTTTTAGTATTCGGATTTCTATATTAATTTGGATGCGAATATAAATATATAATTTTTTAAATTTATTAAATATATATATAATTTATTTTAAATTCGAATAACATAATTTATCTTTACCTTTCTGTTCCACCAAAAGATTTTCTTTCCCCTCATGAAAAAGGCTAAAACCTATGATTCTCCATTTCAATAATGATCCATTTGTTTTTTTTTTTTTTTTTAATTTTTAGCTCTTTGTTAATGGTCAAACTATAATGTTTACGTTTGTCACGAATGTAATGCAACACTTAATAAATTCTGAACTAACAAATTGTTTCTGGTTTATTTTAAGTTTTATATTTTTACTCTATTGGACATGAACATAATATTCTTTTTATGGAACCCAATATAAGCCCAAAGCTTAGGTTTTATCCCTAAATCCAAAGAAAAAGTCTCCAATAAAGCCCAATATCAGATGTCAATCAATAGTCATGCTGTAAATGGAAGTACAATCCTATTCCTAGGCCTATTTCCTTGCAGCTAGGCCCAGATGATGGATATGGGCATCACAGAACTGGACCAACTAACGAACTCGGGCTACTCAAAGTTGATCCTTCTCATTTTTGAGTGGCTGAGCCTGACGCAAAATCTGACCAACTTGCGCCACTTGCCATTCTTAAGTTTGGAATACTCATGTTTTTCCTTTGAAGGAGAACAGAGTTTTTATACATTTTTCAAGGGCAACTAATCTATTGCCTTTCTAAGTTTTCACATCAAGGATTTTCCACTTGCCTAATGTGATAATTCATGTTAATGATACCTTTTAATCATCTTTTTTAACACAAAAAGTTATTTGTTAATGGGCTTAGTTGCCTAACTTTTCTGTGCCATAAAAGCAAGAAAATTGAAACCCAACCTCAACAATACAGCATAGAGTAGGAGGACAATAATATTGATCACAACTGCCGGTTGTTGGAAACAAGAAGCTTTAATAAATTAAACATCTTGAATCTGACATTCAGTACCCTTGCAATTAATCGAACCTCACCACTTATTGGGACCGTCGGTGAAAAGCTATTTATTCTACTTAAATTTAATTATTCAAATTTAAATATAAATATTAAATATATATTTTAAAATTTTTATATATTAAAAAATTTAAAAATATTTATATCTTCGTATTCACAACGTTACAGCCGAGGACCTAAGCAAATTATTGGAGGTCTAGTCAGTAAAAAGTTTTCAAGGATCTGCCAGCATAGCAGTGGCCGAATTGAAGGGCGATGCAATACGGAAGAATAATGTTCTATAATTTCAAAATATTCAATCCCTCGACAACCAAATCTCCAGAGTATGGAAAAAAAAATATTATATGTATTTAATAATGTATGTACTTTTGCTTCAATTTTTGCTTCACTGTATTCCTTGCTTTCAATCAATCCTTGATTTGTCCTTTCTTTTGGCTTGTTTGGGATCCAGCTAAAGAACAAGGATTATTAGTTTCGGTAATACTTCAAATAAATTTTTTAAAAATATATATATATCTTAGTGCTAATTTTTGTTTTTTTTTTCCTAATGATGATTTCCCATTATGAGTCTGATCTTTCAGTGTCAATATCAATATTTCATTTTAAGACTTTTGCACCTAAAGTAAAGAGGGGCTGTTAAAAGCATTATTATTATTATTATTATACTTTTACAAATTACTGATAGGCAGTTCAACCATGCATGTTTTTTATCTTTAGTATTTGCTTTGCTTTATATACAAAGATCAGATTCATTGATCTTATTCAAATCGATCAAATTGAAGCTTAAATCACATTAAAAATATTTTAATCTTTTCGATTTTGATGATTTTGGACATCCAGTCATATTTTTGCAGATTTTTCAACTTACATTTAAAAACTGCTTAACCTTAATCACTTTTTTCATCACTAATCATTTTATTTCATTCCTATTTAATTAAAAACAGACATTAAAAAAAATTATGTACCCACAAAAAATCAGTTCACTTTGATAAAGAAAAGTTCCTTTTATCAATTAAGATTCGATTTTTTTATGAGTAAAAGTAATATATTTTCTTCACTAAGTTAATTTGACTGCCTTTAAAACCTTTGAGAAATAATTAGACCCAGTAAAATCAGAAGATACCTATAACTATAACTACATTGTTAAAAATAAAAAATAGTGTGACAAGAGATTTGTAATGACATTAGAGCTAGAGTTCAAAACCTAGCTTCTCCGCCTCTAACTTCAAATTATCAAAAATAAAGAAGGAATTTGTCAACTAACTCAGGTGTGCAAAAAACCCCAAAATGATGTTTTTACTATTTCATGCATAAATTAATGGAGTTTTGGAATGGAAATTACCCCTTTTGCAATCCAAGTGGTAAGTAAGATTGAAAAGAATAATTGGTTTCCCTAACCAAGAATTCGGAAAGAAAGATGGGAATAAAGAAGTGATATAATTGGCTTTGATTAATAATTATCTGGGTAAGACCCACCTCTATAATTTGCATTGATATTGTGGTATTTTAATTAATATTTCAACGACAGTGAAACGTGAATGCGATGACTTTAAAAGCTGATGCCTTTGTCTTTCTCACAACTGCGCTGGCTACGGATTCTGTGTGGCACCTTATTTTTCGAAAACTTGCAGACAACCTTTTTGCCTTTATATTTTTTGTTAGAAAAAAAAAAAAAAAAAAAAACTTTGAAAATCCAATTCAATGGCGTAAACTGTTATCATTGATGATTTGATTTGTACTCAAACAGTCACCATTTTCCGGTGTGAAGAAACAAAAAAAAAAAGGGGGGGTGCAGAAACCAGACGAAACTGAAATTAGAAAAGAAAACTAAAAGGGGTCAGGGAATTCAGAAAATGCACATTTCCCTAACACAAGTTCAAAGAGGCAGTATTTGGTAAGAACCCTTATTAGCTCTTAGCCTCCTCCACTTCCGGTTTGAAATCAGATAGGAGCCGTTATTAAAACCAATCGCTGGACGTTATATAATTGTAACCTGCAGCTTAAATACAGCTAATTGACATAATTTTTTTTTTTTTTGGTCGCAGACTTATATAGATTGATTATATTATATATAGGTTAATTATTTTGATTGAAGAAAGCAAAAGGTGATTAAAGATGATGTAAACTGTGACAGCCGTAATAATTGCAAGCTTGCATTCTTGAAATCTTTGCTGTAAAAAGAAACCAAATCATGGCAAGTAACTTATATTGACAGTAAGACAAATTTAGTAACAGTTAGCAGGAAGATAGATGATGATAATGATCACTATATTTATAGCTACGGGAGAAGCGAGAAAAGAAAAAAGTCCAGGTTGATAACTCGGATAAATACCAAAGGGAAAATCGAATCCGAAGGCAAAACCTTTTACTTTTAAGAGGCACTATAAAATAAAAAGTATGTATGCGGTGGACGTGGGATAAAGCTGTCATATATATGTGCAAAGACGTGGGTCCCTAAGTTGTATAATTTGGTTCCATCTTCATCTTATTCCTTCCACGGACCACAGTTCCACCCCCTAGAATTCTTTCGTGTCAAAAAAGGCAAAAAGGGTCGAAAACTCCCACAACGTGAAATTATAGTAGTTTTTCTATAGCATAGGATATTGTTAAAATGTGTTCAAGTGTTTGCCAGATATGACAGTTATGCTTGCGCCCTTCTTTCTTTCTTTCTTTCATGAATTAGAGAAGTTTTTCAGATAACCATCATCTGACTGCTATATTGATTATATATATGTACATTTTCGGGGGATGGTATTTGCTTAATTGAAAATCTAGTTGTTAGCTTGTTGTTTCAGTGGCAATTCTTTAAAAGGTTGTCTATCCATTCAAGTTGGCTGGCTGACTGCCAATTTCTCAGAATTGATACGAGTTAAGACCTGAATAATGTAAAACCAGTTGCTCAAGTTTCTGTTTCAAAGAAGTCTGAAAACATAAAAGGTTGATGAAATGCTATAACTCAAAAGACTTTGCTTAACCTTAATTGACGTTCTTTTTTGTGCATAGGAGTAGTTCATCCACCGCATTCTTTTAACATTTGTCAAACGTGGGACGAGAGTGACGACATGGCGCTGTGTTTCCTTTGATACGGATACTTGATCTATTATTTCAAATTTATTAATATTTTTTAATTATTTATATATAACACGTGTCAAGTTAATTCTTTAATATTTAAATTTTTTAAATATTAAATATTATATAAATTAATAATAAATTATTATTAATCAACTTCAATAATGTCGTTGATAAATATATTTTATTTTAAAAAATTATTATAAAAATAAAAAATATTAAAGTTACATTTAATTTATTGAAATAAAATAGAGTTATAATTGAATAGCTATTTTATGAGAATTAAATAGAATAAGAATATAATAGAATAGCTATATGTTATAGTTTAGTGCAATGAAATAAAACAGTATTGGATTTGAATCTTTTTATAGAGAATTTGAATGCCCTCAAACAATTTATTGTTCTTTACCAAAGTCTAAATAACTATTTAGTGAATAGCTCGAAATAGATATTTAGTGATTTTTCATAATAAAGCCTATTAAGATTATTCCGTGAAATAGCTATTCTCTGAACTGAACAATCATATTACTGTAACACGTTAAAATATAATTGTAGTAAAATTTTTATTATAATAAATTAAATACATGTAAAAGTATATTATATGACACGTGGTTACTTTCCATTAACACGTGTAGCCAAACCTGTATTTTATTTTTGAGTCTTTTTCCTTATTTCCAAGTGGTTCCCACGTGATAAAAAGGTTATGACAATGCAGAAACGTGCGCATAGGGGTGACCAGGTGTCTCTTATGAGACAATTTTTTTTTTCCCCATCTTCTTTGAAATGTACCTCCTCCTTGGATGCCGTTGCTGGTGCAATAGTGCTTGCTGTTCCTTCTCTCTCGACTTTCGTTCCCGGCTCCGCAACAAAGGAAGGATCACTGGCTACCTCCCTACTTTCATGGACCTTATTTTTTGACGCGCTTAGATTTGTGTTTTGGCAGCACTGGCCCTCTTATTGGCTCTCACATGGGGCGCCACCATTTTATCCCTCCCTATTTGTGCTATTTATTTAGTTTAGCCATTCCAGGTTCACTCACAAGTACGGAAGTAGTGCTTATTAAATGAAAAGGTCAAGTTAGATTCAGATTTGAAACTTTTTCTGCCAATCTGTTTTTTAGTTTGATTGAATTAGACATAACATCCAATTCCCTCTATTTATATACGTATTTTTTTTTCCTAGTTTTAAGGAGCAAACGGTGACTTTTTTGCATTGGTATGAATTTCAATCTTTGATCCTTAATTCAAACTCTTTCCTTATTTAATACAATTAAAAAAAAAAAAAAACTACATCTATTGTAATTGAATACACTCAAGCATGAAAATCATATGAGAGATTGTGAATGGAAAGATTTTTTCCGCTAATTGTTAGAATTTGCCCACTTGAGTATTTAAAAAAAAATACAATAGATTGTGATTAAAATACAATACTTTTTATTAAAAAAAAATAAAAGAAGAATATTTCTTTTAATTTTTTTATAAAATATATCATTAACCGTGTATTTGTTATCATTAAAATATTTGGCTTTCATGTAATATTAAATTTAATCAAAAGTATTATTGTACATTATACGGCATAGATATATAAATATGTATAATATTTAGACGTTAGAAAAATAGAAATCAAGATTAAAATGATTTGTGATTTAGAGTTGATATTTGATATACCAATTGCAAGTGATTACTTGCATAGGTTGAAGATAATAGATAGCTAATTTTAATTATTGTGGACCGTGGTTCAATGTTTTAAGTGCGTTTGAAAAATAAATCAAATATTGAAGTTCACGTAGTAGAGTTATTTTTCATAATTTTAAAAAAATACAATAAAAACCAAGTAGGTGAAACAAAATATGCTAATGGTTGTATCCAAACTTGCCATCCACTCTTTTTCTAACTAATATGGGAGAAATTATTTTATGAACTTTGATACCACCTCAGCAATAATTTTATCCAATAATTTGATGCCAAATCAGCCTTTTTATTTCCAACTCATATTTGATAATTTTTTCTTTCAATTTCAATTCTATGCTCTACCCTTCATTTTACCATAAACCCCCGCCATGGGATTAACACAAAACCACCACCAAAGCAGTCATTGCAACCTCGTCTCCGTTGCGCCCTCCCTAAACCCACCCACAACCGTCGGTCCCTCTTCTGCCCCCTTTAGATAGACCACAAACAAATAGAAGCAGTTATACTGCTAATGATTTCTCAAATTGAAAAAAGAAATAAAAAATCAAGAAAAAATAAAAATTTACTTGATCATATGGTCGGCCTAAGCTTTATGCTTTGACGAGGAACCCTCTCTTCAGTTGAAGAATTTAAAATAACAACAAAGTCACCATCGTTTTCAATTAATTTCCTCTTTTTGACGGCGGTTGGTTAAACCTTTTAACAACAAATATTTCATTTTTTAAGCTTTTTTTTTTTTTTTTTCTCTTTTTCCATTTGTTAAGAGATTATGCTGAGGTTGGTCTGAGGATAAGTTTTTCGCAGTGATGGAAGTGAAAGTTTGGCGGTGGTTGTATGTTAGTTTCAAGGTTGCGGGTTATGTTATGGTAGAGAGATACACATTGGCTGAGTATTGAGCTGGAGTTAAAAGGAAAAAATTATTAAATATGAGGTGAAATAAAAAACCTGATTTAGCGTAAAATAATGAAAAAAGGATTACTGATGTTGTGATAGAAAAGGCTCATAAAATAATTTTTTTTAATGTGGTGTTTGCTTATAAATGCAACTATTGAAAAATTAAAATGTAATGCGAAACTATTCAATGTGGAGTCAATATAAATCTCTTTAATATGAAAAGTGCTATTTCAAACACCATTTCCTCCCCTCCCTCTCCCTTGATTTAAACGAATATCTAATCATAAAAAGACTAATAAAAGCTTGATAAATATTTTTTAAAATTATTACATGAAATAAGATATTTACATAATATATTAAAAAATATTTATTATTATATTTAATATAATATTATAAATAATATATTAATTAATCTTAAAAATATTTTAAATACCATTAACAAAAATCAAAAGAAAATAAAGAAAATTTTATGTACTGTTCCGCACGCGCCATAAATACCCTCTTCCTCCCTTGTAATTGGCACTTGGTTGAGCTGCGAATGACCATGGATTGGCATATTTTTTTTCCCCCTTTTACGTGGTTATTAGTACAGGTCATACCTAAAAAATAAAAAATAATAATAAAAAACTGAAAAGAAAAAAGTTGGACTTAACGTCGCAAATTCCAAACTGAAGGAAGATAAGTGTGCAGAGAGAGAGAGAGAGAGAAGGAATCGTAGCCGTTTTGAGAATTGGGAAAAGCAAAGTAACAAATGTTGTGGTTGGTTGGCACTTTGGCAGAGTTTAGCAGCTCTATTAATGGTCTGAAACAGCGGTCAGATCAACCAGAGAAAAAAAATGGTTTTGCCTTTTTCGGCTTCGCCCAAGCCTACGAATTGTGGGTTGCACTGTTATCTCTGTCTTATTATCACCACTCTGCTTATTCCGCAGACGATGCCCCCTTAACTTCCGCCAACACTGCCATATGCAATGATTCAAAATTTTTCTCAAAACAAAAATTACAAATTGTTGCTTCCTATATTACTTGCTTTTAAATTTTAATTTTGAGTTCATTGAGGCAATCTAAACGGCGTCATTTTACATTTTATTACATAACGTGGGTTTTAAAGAAACAGATTTGTTGTCGTTGTCGTCATGATCGTCATTATTAATTAGTTGAATTTTAGTTGACTAAAACGAGAATTGGAGGGACAACTAGCTAATTTATTTGCTACTAATTATAATTATATTTGACATTTTTGGTTAGTCAGAACCAAAGCGACGTCATCCACACATTTTCCTACTTTTTCTTTTTTTTTTTTTTTTAAATGCTGTTGCTTTCGAATGTACAAACAAGACGTGAACGGAAGAGCAGACAATCCTCAATCGTAGAAAACAATTATATCCCTTCCTCTTTAGGCTTAGATGCTCGCAATCTATCCCTCGTTTTTATTCCTTGCCTAAAATATTCATCTTCTCTACTTTACAATTTTTTTTTTCATTTTTGAAATAAATCGTGTTTAGGTAGATAGCTGGTTAGTTGGCTTAATAATAGCGAGGTAATTAATTAACTCCCAATCGTTTTCTTTCTTTCTTTTTTTTTTCTTGGTTGTCTATAAATTATGATTATGGAACGAAAATGCGATGTTAATTAGCCATCTTCAAAGGTGAATCTTATTTGCTTAGAGCGTAATTTTATGAGCAAAGCGTGTAATAAAACAGCCACGGACATAAAATAACACAGTTTGCTAACGATGTCTACCCCAAAAAATAGGTTTGAAAATCTTCCACCGTTTCACACTCTCCAAAAACTAGGTGTCAATTTTGCCCTTAAGAATATTAGGACATAAACATAATGCTTTTAAAAGGACAATATATATATATATATATAAATTGATAAATGACATGGAGATACAAAATTGTATTCTTTTAATTTGATTTTAATATATTAGTCAAAGATTTTTTATTTTATAAATAAAATTAAAAAAATTACAATATATTTTATTTTTTAAATATACGATAATAAATATTCGTCATCTTGTTAATCATACTGATAGAATTGTTTGACAATTTCCATCATTTCTACCATTTAATTTGGAGTTAGCTTGAATGAACATAAAAAGCCCGATTGCGTATGTAAAGACTGACATATTAGTATTACCATTTACACATCGAACTAAGTTGAGAAAAAAGAGAAAAAAAATGGGCTTTGCTTTCATTTGAAGTTGTCAATACAATTCCCAGTCGGAAAAGTTGGCGTGTACTTTTCTCATCAATAAATTTTTGAAACGTACAAGGAAACAATCACGACAGTTATGCGTAAGAAAACAAAGAATTTTTTTCAGCTGATCCACACATGACTTCAAGTGTAGAATTAAGAATGAGAAAGGATTCGATATCTATAATTTTTAAGTATTAAAATTAAAATTTATTTAATTTATTTATTATTTAAATATTTGTATTTGAATTTATATCTAATTTAAAAGGTAATATATGTTGGATATTTAAATTCGTTTAATATATATTCAAATTTATTTAATCATTTTAAAAAATATTTAAATTAAATAAAAATTAAATATATAAATAAATATCATATTTGAATGCGTTATCTTCGTAAATAAAGTAGATTTAGACAATAAATTTAAAAATATGGCACCATTTAAATCAAAAGTAAAATGAATTTAGATAATAAAAATTTAAAAATTTATATCCAAATCTATTTCGAATCAAGTGTGAATAAACAAATTAAATATACAATTATATGAATCTGAAAAAAAAAATAAATTGAGTAGTGTTGAGATATCTAACTTTTTGCTAGCCGTAAGCTTTGCTTAAAATTAATAATATTTGATATGATTACATAAATATCACACATATAAAATTAAAAATATATGACATTATATAAATATATTCTTAAAATTTATATAATATAAATTATAAATATAAAAAAAATTTAATATAATTATAATATAATTAAATATATAAATATAATATAAATATATAAATGATTTGATCCAACTTTGCTTTCATCTTTCACCGCCGATTAAAATCTTGTGACGTGAATTTGGTATCAATAATAAAGAGGGGAAAAAGGAGCAAAAGGACAAAGAAAAGTCCCACGTCATGTCGTGGTTCCCAATTATTACATGCGGTTTTTGTGCTAAGACCCTATGTATAGCGGGCCAACTGGGACGACTCTATTTTTGTCAATTTCACTCAATCTCGTCGATTTTTTTCATTTCATTTACCTATTTTTTATATTAAATATTATTATATAAATATAATACATAAAAATTAATTAAAATATTATATTATATTAATAATATTTTAAAATTTATATAATATAAATTATTAAAATATTAAAATTTATAAAAATATAATATATTTTAAATATAATTATAATATAAAAAAATAAACAACTATAATATAAATACATAAATTATAAATTTACAATTAAGTAACGGCTAATTACCTAATCATTCATTACCAATCTATATTCCAAAATCATATTATTTTGATTGATCAAATAAAATTTTATTTTAGTGACAAATAAAGAAGCGTTTATCGTATATTAAATTTTATATTAAATTTATTTAATTATTAATTATTTCAATAATTAATTTTTATTTGATATATAATAGAACCACGTAATTATGGATGTAAATTTCTCTTTATAATAGTAATTTCATAAAAAATATATATATGTTTTTTAGCCCTAGTTAAGGTGATCAATCTTTTAAATTTTGATTAGAAATCTTGAATTTAATTTTTCAAATAGAAAGATAAGCCCATCTTATCAAATTTTCTATCAAGATTTGTGTTTGTGAATGATTATCAAATTTAGTTTCTCGATTGATTATTTTGAACGTGAAATAGAATTAAAGGATTGTTAATTGTCTAGATTAAGGAGTTCATTTTCTTGGGTCTAGAACTTTTAGGCAAAATTCATCAAAACCTAAACCAAAGACTAGAGGGTAGGGTAGGCATTTAATCAAACCTAAATGTGCAATAATTCACACAACATGACAGCAGTCTTGATTGTTTCTGGTAGCTGGGTCTTAAGATGAAATCAACTACGCCAATAATAAAATTGCATATGTTCCCAGAATGTTGAAAAATTAGCGGTGGAGATTGTGGTGATGCATTGCTACCGATGAAGCGGCGGAGCATGGTAGCAGACAAGTCTTTTTGTAAGGGATGGACAGACGGTGGTCCAAAGTCGTAACATATACTAAACACAAAAGCCACAAAAACAGAACTTTCCAAATATCACATACAGCTAAGCTGCTGTTGTTTGACTCGCTTGCTTCTAGCAGAAGAGTTCAGGATTTAGGGTCATTTTTTACTTTTAATAAGGGTAATGTTGTCCAATTCGTTTCACTTTGGTCCTGAAATTATCTATAAGCATAATTTTGAAACATAAACAGAAACTGGTTTCAAGCAATTAGATTTTATTTTTGAAATAAATTATTTATATTATATAAATTTTAATATATTTATGTATTTATTTTATATTTATATTATTTATTGATGATGTATTATATTTTATGTTATATTTTAATTTATTTTTATTTAAAATAATTATATCATATTTAAAAATATAAAAATATACTAATAATAAATATTTATTTAAAAAAATATAACCAAATATTCCCAATGTTCAGAAAAAAATAATTTAAAAAGGTGATTGGTTTTGGAACTTCAGCAAAAAGCGACACCTATATCCAGAATATTTTCCACCTTACCCAACTCCACCATCACTTCCACTTCCACTTCCCCTGCCCTCCACACTCCATTTCGTCCTCCTTTTCTTCCACCGCCATTGCCATCACTTCTTTCTCTTTCTCTTTCTCAGAACCTTATATCAACATCTACAGAAACACAAAGAAGAAAAAGAAAATACCACAAATTTGAATCTTAAATATTGAAACCTCAAACAACTCTTTCTGCATATTCAATCTCCCTGTAGAAAGCTACATTTCTGAAGGTAAGTCAAGTTTAAGTAATAATGTGAGTTCAAAAAAATAGGTATCTTCTTTTTCATTTGTTTGATTGATTTCTTTAGTTTTTGTTTGACTATGAATGTTGGTAGTCAGTGCCAGTGCAAGTGGAAGTGAGTGAATGGAAATTTTGATTCTGTTCTTTTGTTTTTATTTCTGCACTTAATTTGTTTCTGTTTGGTTTTTTCGATTGGAAGACAGTTGTCTGTTTTTTGCAGAGTAAAATATTTCCTTTGAGGTTGTTTTTTTTATCTTTTTTTATCCTTTTTGTCGGTGATGTTTTCGGATTTCTTCCATTTCAAGCCTTTTATATTCTGTTTCCAGTCCCAAACTTCTTCATCTCATCACTTGGTTTTTTTTTTCTCAGCTTCATTCCTTTAAATCTCAATACCTTAAGTAAATTCCTTTTCCTTTTTCTTTCTTTTGTTTGTATTAACATTTTTCTATCGAAACCTGTCTCGTTTATCTTATATGAAATGAGCCTTCGTTTCTAAGATCTTTAGCTCATTGATTAGATCTTTTGCATTTGAAATGTAGCCACTTATGAATTTGGTTGGTGTAAAATTGCTTTCTTATTTGATTCAATTGCAACACTTAAAAAACAGACGATCTTACTTGTTTCAGCCTTTCAGCCCAAAGCATTGGATTTATTTTTATATTTATATATAAGATAATGGATGGGACGCGATGCTGTTTATTCTATCACTTTTTTTTCCCAGTTCCGAATCACCGCGAGCTCCTTTTTTTTTCATTCCAACCTGCTTTGCAATTTTCCAAGTTGCAAGTTCTCTCTCTCTCTCTCTCTCTCACACACACACACACGCACATTCACACATAATTTTCTGTTTGGTAGCTGAGAAAATGTAGGTTGAAAGAGAGTCAAAGTTAATTCCAGTTCACCACCTAAACCAGAAAAAAAAAAAGAGGACTTTTTTCTTCGGATTCTTGGTGACCATATAAGAGACAATTAATAGTTTGGTGTATGTGTACGGAAAAATTGTTCCATCATGCAATGTTAAAGAAATGCTGCCTAATCTGATGATTAGTTGTTAATTTTCTGTTTCATATCTCAACAGCCACCCATTCTTTCTTCTTTCTTCTTAATTCTTTTTTCATTTTAATGTTCTTTGAATGTGCTTTAAGGAAATCGAATTTGGTTTGAAAATTGTTTCCACTTCAATCAGAAATAGTATGTATTTTCTTAAGACACAACTGTTTCAGTTTGCTTCTTTGCTTTGTATATTTTTTTCTTAACAACTTATATCCTCTTTGTTCACTTAGTTTATAAAGGGGATTTGAGTAATGGACCGTCATTGGCCTTGGAAGAAAAAATCATCCGATAAAGCTGCTGCTGCTGCCGCTACTTTGGATTCACTGGCGACTCAAGCCGATCATGTACATTTTCTTTACTTGACTAAAACACATCAAACATAGTTGCTTGCAGAATTTTCTATTTGTTCATCTATGTTACTTTCATATCATTCTGGATTTTCTTTTTTCATAATACATTATCTCAGCTTTGTCGGAGATCTGGATCTGTTTATCATCTAAACTGTTGAGCTATTTTATCTGGTATCAATTTTGCGGTTATTTTTTCTTGAACAGGATACCTGCAAAAAACCGAAGTATGTTCAAATTTCCATAGAATCGTATTCCCGTCTCACTGGCTTGGAGAATCAAGTGAAAACATACGAGGAACAAGTTCAGACATTGGAGGATGAGATTACTGACTTGAATGAAAAGCTCTCTGCGGCGAATTCGGAGATTACTACCAAGGAAGACCTGGTGAAACAGCACACTAAAGTTGCTGAAGAAGCAGTCTCGGGTTAGTCTATGCTCAAACGTTCAAAGTCTAATATAAGAATACAGTACCTCCCGTTAAATTTGGCTTGAATTTTTCTTAATCCGTGCTGTTGGTTTCGATGTAGGTTGGGAAAAGGCTGAAGCAGAGGCCTTGGCATTGAAAAGTCATCTGGAATCTGTTACCCTTTTGAAGCTCACTGCTGAAGATAGGGCATCGCATTTGGATGATGCTCTTAAAGAGTGTATGCGGCAAATCCGAAATCTGAAGGAAGAACACGAACAGAAGTTGCAAGATGTGGTAATTAGCAAAAACAAGCAATGTGAAAAGATTAAGCTTGAGCTTGAAGCTAAGATAGCTAATTTAGATCAAGAGCTCCTTAAGTCTGAAGCTGACAATGCTGCAATTTCAAGGTCTTTGCAAGAACGCTCCAACATGCTGGTTAAGATTAGTGAAGAAAAATCAAAAGCTGAGGCTGAGATTGAGCTTTTGAAGGGTAACATTGAATTGTGCGAAAGGGAAATAAATTCACTGAAGTATGAGCTTCATGTAGTTTCCAAAGAGCTAGAAATTCGTAATGAAGAAAAGAATATGAGCATGAGATCTGCGGAAGTAGCTAACAAGCAGCATATGGAGGGTGTCAAAAAGATAGCAAAGCTAGAAGCAGAGTGCCAAAGATTGCGTGGTCTTGTGCGGAAAAAGCTGCCAGGTCCTGCTGCACTTGCCCAAATGAAACTAGAGGTTGAGAATTTAGGACGGGATTATGGAGATACTCGACTCAAGAGGTCTCCTGTCCGGCCTTCTGCTCCATACCTGTCCACAGTGACTGACTTTTCCCTTGACAATGCACAGAAATCCCATAAAGAGCATGAGTTTCTCACAGAACGTTTATTGTCAATGGAAGAAGAAATAAAGATGCTGAAAGAAGCTTTGGCACAGCGTAACAGTGAACTACTGGCTTCTAGGAATCTATGTGCTGAGACATCTAGCAAGCTCCAAACTTTAGAAACACAACTTGCCGTCAGCAACCAACAAAGAAGTTCCTCAAAAGCGATTGTTCAGATTCCTGCAGAAGTTTACTCAAGTCAAAATGCTAGCAATCCATCAAGTATGACCTCTGTGTCTGAAGATGGAAATGATGATAATAGAAGCTGTGCTGAGTCATGGGCAACGGCTTTGATCTCTGATCTCTCTCAATTCAAGAAGGAAAATAGCATTGAAAATGTGAAGCACCTGGACCTTATGGATGATTTTCTTGAGATGGAGAAGTTGGCGTGTTCTTCAAATGATTCAACTGTAAATGGTGCAATCACCATTTCAGGTTGTGCCAACAATAAGATATCTGAAACTGTTAATGTTGATGCATCAGGAGAGATTTCTTGCGAGGAAATCCAATCTGAAAAGCAGCACGATCCATCTCCACCTGCAAATCATGTATCTTCTAATATAGATTTGTCAGTAGTGTATTCTGAATCTGATGCAGGCAAATTGCCTGTTATGAAGCTTCGAACAAGGCTCTCTATGGTGCTTGAATCAATGTCTAGGGATGCTGATGTGCAGAAAATTCTGGAGGACATCAAACATGCTGTGCAGGATGCACATGATGCTCCAAGCCACTCTGTCAATGGTGTCTCTGAGGAAGTGCAGGGCTCTGACGGCGCATGCAATGGGCAGGCCTATCCAGGAGATGGTATCTTAACTGAAGAGAAGGAAATTACTATGCCTGCAGGTGATGAGGTGACATCTGAAACTGCGCAAATTATAAGTCAAGAATTAGCTGCTGCGATTTCTCATATTCATGATTTTGTACTCTCCCTGGGAAAAGAAGCAAGGGCAGTTGATGATGTATCTTCTGATGGCAACGGATTAAGCCACAAAATTGATGAGTTCTTTGCCACCTACAGTAAGGTCTTATGCAGCAATGTGAGTTTGGATGATTTCATTTTTGATCTTTCGACTGTTTTAGCCAAAGCCAGTGAACTAAGGTTCAATGTGCTTGGCTACAAGGGTAAGGAAGTGGAAATCAATAGTCCTGATTGCATAGATAAGGTTGCCTTACCAGAGAATAAGGTAACTCGAAATGTTTCATCAGGAGGAAGATATCAAAATGGCTGTGCCCACATTTCAAATCCAACTTCCAATCCTGAGGTTCCTGACGATGGAAACCTGGTCTCAGAATATGAATCAAAACAAACGAGCAAATTCTCCTTGGAAGAGTTCAGGCTATTGAAGTTGGAGAAAGAAAACATGGCAATGGATCTTTCTCGATGTACTGAAAATCTGGAGATGATGAAGTCTCAATTACATGAAACTGAGCAGCTTCTAGCAGAAGCTAAATCTCAAGTGGCTTATGCTCAAAAGTCAAACAGCTTGGGGGAGACACAGCTCAAGTGCATGGCAGAGTCTTATAGATCACTTGAAACACGTGCAGAGGAGTTAGAGACTGAGGTGAACCTTCTCCGGGTAAAAATAGAAGCTCTGGAAAATGAGCTTCAAGATGAAAAGAGAAGTCATCATGCTGCTTTTGCCAGATGTGAAGAACTAGAAGAGCAATTGCAAAGGTAAGCACTGAACTCTTTCCATACGATTTAGAGTTACTACCAACTAATTGTTGCGTGGTTCTATCTGCCAGTTTATTTACGTAAAATTATCCCTAATATAATTGTTTTACATTACTTTTAGGAATGAGAAATGTTCTGTATGTTCAGCGGCCGATAATGACCCCAAAAGCAAGCAGGTGAGGCTTTATTTCATCTTGTATTTCTTAAAATCGGTCTTTCCAGACCAATTTTGAAATCTAATTTACTGTTAACAAATACCAAATTCCCATGCATCAACGAGCAATGGAGTACTTTTACATTGTCCCTATTAGAGGTGTTTTCTTGAAAAAAAAAAAAAAAGGGAAAAAAACCTACTACAAACAAAGTCCATAAGGTAGTTTCCAAAAGCATTGACAGATGGTTAAATTATTGCCTCTGAAAATGCCATGATGCTATACAGAGATGTTATAGAACTTCAAGTCAATTCACATGAATTTCAAAATTTTAGATAGACTACGTCACTTCTATTAAGTTTTGCTTGATCTTGTGCTACGTACTTGTTATTAAAAATTTCTTCTCATTTATACATTGTTTTTGTTTATTTAGTATGTTAAATGTGCAGCATAGTATAATTGCTTTTATATTTAACATGGAAGTAAAATATAATTATAAAAGAAGGTCAACAGTCTCCTGATAGGCTTTACCGAATACAAAACATCAGACTTAAAAGATTGTCTGTGTTGATTACAGGAGAAAGAATTAGCTGCTGCAGCCGAGAAACTAGCGGAATGTCAAGAAACCATATTCCTTCTTGGCAAGCAACTGAGAGCTTTCCGTCCTCAGATGGATATGATGGGATCACCATACAATGAGAGGAGCCGAAATGGTGGAGGCTTCCGTGATGATGAAACCACTACCAGCGGCTTGAACTTGCAAGATTTAGATCAGGCAAAGATAGACACTGCTGCTTGTGGCAATGGAAGCAGAACCGGTGCAGAGTCCCCCATGGAGTCATTCAACATGCAATGCAGCCCATCTGATACTGAAGCAAACCTTTTGAGATCACCCATCAATTCGAAACACAGGTCTACCATGTCAAGCTCTTCATGTTCCTCTTCTACCCCAACCCCAGAGAAACATTCACGAGGCTTTAGCAGGTTCTTTTCATCCAAAGGGAAGAATTATTATTAAGCCTGCGAATTATTGGTATAAAAGTTGATGATTGAGGAGGTTACTTAAATAATAATTTGAAGAACTCAAATCTTTTCTTAGGTTTGCGTCAAAGTAATTTTGTAACTAATGACTGTATATGGTATCCATATCTGTTATTATTATTATTATTGGTTTTTTTTCCTCCCTTCAATTTCCCTATGCAATTTGCCTAAGTTAATGTGACATATATAGTTCTAAATTATTCAATATATTTTGTATGTGGCAATTTTATTAAACGATTTTATTTAATACTCTTTCATTTAATCATTTCAAGCAACAAAGAACAGATAGAAGAGTAGTATATATATACATATATATATATATATATTGTTCTAAATTGTGTGGTCATTGACATAGAGTCTGACCATTTTCCATTATTATCTTATCTTCCAAGAAATTTAATTAAGTGTTTCTTAGAAAGGTGTTAACAGATAATCAATTTTCAGGTTCAATGGGCTCTGTTGTAAGCCCCAAAGTCTCCGTTCATGTCATCCATGGATGAGAGACAGAGAGTATCATGTCAGCCTCGTTTCTTCTAGCTTCATTTTTTTTTTTTCCTTGGCCACATAAACTAAGATATAATCTGCGGACTAGAGGATGAAGAATGGGAGAGGCATCTTTATATTGATGGATTGCAATTTGCAATATAGATTTTCGGTCCCCGTCTGTACTATTGGGCTCGCACTGCAGAACTCCAGCATTGATGCTTGACATCCCAAATTGGGGTTAGCATATTTCCACATTGTCGGGTGGTAACTGGGCTTTATATATGATTTTTTTTTTTTTTTTTTGGGTGGGGACAAAGTTGGGAGGCTGTCGAACATGATCTGCAATGGAGATAATGATCAATCAATATTTAAGTTAACAACAGTTTTGAGGATAAGAGAACAAAATAGTCAAGAAGAAAATGAAAAGTGAACTAGGGATTTTTTTTTTTTTTTACTTATTTAATAAGTTTTATACCTGGCCGCTTTATTTGTCCGTCAACCATCTGTGATAATTGTCTATTCACATTTGCATGTCTAATTGTTATTAATCTTGGAGCTTTTAATTAAAAGCTTATAGCACCCCAATCCCAACATTTCATCACATTAATATGTGCTTCAAACTGTATATAGGTAGTAACTTCTATTTCTATATTGCATAGCTGTCTTATATTTTTCAAATGGAGAAAATAATATGCTATGGGGCGCATGAATAAACATATACTCAATTGTTTTATTTCCTTTTTTGTTTTTCCAAGGCATAAGGTACTCTTTTATTATTTATTAAGATAGAAACAACTCACAAGTACAAAAGAAAAAACCCCAACAGAATTGTGGAATCGAAGAACAAACCGGCAAGGGAATTAAGCAGCTCATCCAAAAATAGAATATTATATGGATAAATATATATATTTAAATTAATTTGTTGAGAACATATATTTTGGTTTTGAATTCTATAAATATTGCTTGTCAAAATCAATGCATAATAATGCATTATAGTCAACTTCAATTTAGTAATGCTTTTATTTATTATTTATTTTTATTTTTAAAGAAAAACTTTATCAGAAGTTCATTGCCGAGGTTGACCAAACAGAGTTGACTATTCCAAAACAATCATAAATCAACTATAGGAGTCAAACCAAAGATTTGAACCTTTTGAGTTGTTGTGGTATGAACAAACTTTGTAGCCAAAGGTATTTATTTTCCTTGTAAAATGCTAGTAATCCAGAAGAATATCCCATTATATTTCAGACAAATATAGCATCCAATAATCTTTTTAATTTTTATATGCAAATCTATAATAATATCTTAGTTTTTGACAAGATGAGAGTTGTCTAAAAATGAATCATATTCCAATATATATATATATATATATATTCAGAAATATGTATTCAGTAATAGTAATGAGAGGATGTTTTTCAACCATCCTTGGTCGGAATCGAAGATTTTAGTTGTTTTCTTCCAAGTTGTATGGTTGAAAAGCTTTAGGATGCATGTGTATATATATAAACAAAATAACTGGTTGATAAAGAAACATTGGGGCCATGGGTAAATCTCGAATAAATAAAGAAAAACCCTACATATTGTTGAACCCACAGCATGTCAACCCTATACCTACAGTACCGTCCACCTCCCAACAGGCTTGAAATTTGAAAATATTTTTAGAAAGACAATTGAAAAAACAGTGAAATAACAACATTGAGTGGAGCTGCCAACATTAAAAAAAAATTGAATAATATTAGCCATGCAACTTTCATTTAATTCTCTATCGCCAACTTGTGATCGGTCCCCCTGTTGGATTTTCTTTTTTTTTTTTTTAATTTTTGGTTTTAGCTCCTACAATCTGCTTTGTAACTAATTCAAAGAAAGGGTGCTGCTGATCTGCTTTAGAAATGAATGCAAAGACAGCACCACACTGCTTAAATGAAGCCTATCGTCCCCCTATCAAAATTATATCCAACGCTCCTTTAAATAAATAAATCTCAAAAAGGGTTAATATTTTTGCATTTTATTTATACCTAAGCAAAAACCAAAAACATCCTAAGCAAGGCATTGGTTGATGGAGTCATCCATTGCCATCTAGGGTACTCTGTACGGCATAGTGTTTTTTTTTGGGGGGGGGGGGGTTTTGAAGGTGGTCCATCCAATAAAATAAAAGGTCACTGGAATTTTAGATATTTTAAGTTAGATCAGATTAGAATCATTAGATGATGGACCAGGAAAACTAAGTGATGCAATTTAATGGGATAGCCCTTAAAGCATGAGAATAGGATCCAGATAAAGATCCTAACCCCATCATTTAATGGCTGTAACAATTCAGTGTCCACTGTGGAAGACTTTATATTACTGTGTTATATCTATACAAAATTTCTTCTGCAATCTGAGCCATTGTCCGATTTGTGGGTCATCACTTGATTCTACTTGACTTTGCTATATAGACGACATTTCTTCTTTACAGTGAGTCCCCGGATGGATGTTGATTGATCATTGTGGTTTAAACATATATATATTTTCGAGTAATTGAAGGAGAGATTAAATGATCAGTAAAAATTAGTGTCAAAAAAATTGGATAATTTTATGGAACCAACAAGTGAAAAAAGAAAAAGTGGGGGTAAAAGATAAAAACAGTTTACAGATTCCAACGCAAAGATGCTGCTGGGAAGACCCTGCAGCCCATGTTGCGGGAAAAGAAATGAAACTTGCATAGGATTGGAAGATGGAAATGACCAATGGAAAGGACTTTCTGGCTTTTGGCTTTGTTTTTTACTTAGAAATGTATGAACATGAGGAAAACAATCCCTGTGTTACAACTTAAAAAAAAAAAACAGAAACAAGAATCAATCAAGCCTACCTAACTTCCGAAAGTTTGCTTACATAAGAAAGTAATTACAATTGTTTTTATTCCTTTTTTTCCTTTTCTCAATTTTTTGTTTTAGTTTGATGAGTTTTGGTTTCATCTGTGCGAAAACATTCCAATAAACTGTCTGTTCGTTATTGTTGTTTTTAACCGTCGTTAATGGCTTAACAGTTGAATTAACCTGAAACAGAAACATCAAAAAGAAATAAAACCGAAAGTTAAGTGCGCGACAGACAAGACCCTGAAAACCGGTGAGCGTGTGCCTAATCTTGAAAACAGATTGATTGAGAGAGCGTGTGATAACAAAGATAGATGCAAGGAATATACAAGGAAGATAAGATAAAGGGGGTAATGGTTAACCCCAAATATCCTTATAATTGATATTAGTAGTCACAGGGTACGTTGGTAGTTGATAATGATATACAACACACATCTCACAAGGAAAATTTTCAAACTTTCTCAGATTTACAAGTCTAAAACCCAGATAAATTGAATAATATTCATGGGTTTTTGGTCAGAGTTTAAACAACTTACTAAAAAAAAAAGTAGAAAGGAGAAAATCCAAGGATTAGAGAAGCAAAGAGGCAGCTTCATCTTAATCATATCATCTAAAAATAGTTTCATATATATATATTTTTTTCATCTGAGCATGGATGTTAGAGACTGGAAGACGACTTCTTCACAGGGAATGGTGAGTCCCATGTCGTGATCAAAACCAAATTCTTCTTCGGCTTGATGAAGCAAGCTTTGGAACTCCGGTCGGTTCAAGAAAGAGATGGGAACAATGTATCTGCTTCTGTTTTCACCAACATATACAACAAAATGACCTTTTGGGACATCCATGGGGAGTCCTTGTTCATCATAGCTTTGTTTCTTTCCTAAGCTGGAGCATCTTTTCAGGATTTGCTTGATAACTGCTGTTTGATGCAATTTGTTTGATTTCCTGGTAGTCATTTTCTTATGCAAGTGTAAAACTTGTGGGGGTAAAAGGGGAAGATCAGAGTTTAATCTTTAGATTTGAGAGGAATAAAGCATGAGAGGAGTTTAGAGAAGTGGTGTTAAAGAGTGAAGAGGGTTGGAAGGGAAGGGGTATATATATATATATATATCGTGAGCAAATATAATTTGAAAGGGAGAATTGTGGGGTTGTGGGGGCAAAGGACATGCCATGGGTGTTGTTGGGTTCTGTGTGGGCTCACTGGACATGGCCGAAGGTTGGCAACCCATTGGGATTACAACCCTTTGTTGCCCTTCACAAGGACATCGTGGTCCCTCTCTCTCTCTCTCGGCCTCAGGCTAGCCTTCAACCGAAGTAGTTCTTCCCTGTACTACTGTATTACTTGAGAACTATCCCGCCCCTATCAATTTCCTATGTTTGATTTGGTTGTTATGTAGTAGAAAGCTATAAATCTTAAAAAGAAACACTAACTACTAATTATTACATAATAAGAAATGGTCAAAATTGGTGTCTACAAATCAAGCATTTTGATCAAGGTTGAAGGATATAGTTATAATCTATCGAGTATTCCAAATTAGCATGCCACCATGGTTTCTTATGCTAAAGTTTGGCATTCTGGTAGAACAAAATTGACGAACCTTATACGCATTCTTCAAAACACCTTAACAATAAAAAAATGGTGAGATTAAAAGAACAGAAATTGCCCCACTGGACCATAGTGTTGAAAAAAAAAAAAAAAAACAGACGAGAGAGTTATTTTCCTGAAGATCACTTGGTATATGAACACTTATGGACTTTGATCTGGTGGTCCATGAGCTAGCCTAGCAGATCGAAATACCAAATATGAGCATAGTCAAAATCAGAAATAAATTTCAAATTAAATGAAAACTACTTGTCTGTCTCTCGTTTCCCCATGCTCTAAGGTCCAGAAAAAGCCAGAACCTGTCTCAGTTTCTACCCAAACCATGCTCCAGTTAATGCTTTGTTACGGCTACATACGTCTTTGCACTGTAACCTTTTGCAAATCTTCCCTTCCGTTTTAATCACGTACTACTATTAATTAATGTTTTTTACTTGGTAGCCACAACATTAACTATATATTAGTTCATTGATAGTACATGAATTGTTTTATGTAATTAATGTCATACATGCACCTTGTTACTTTTAATGTGTGAGAGCAGACGTGCTTTGATTTAAGACGAGGAACGTGTATTTCTGTAAAAATTTTCTCATAGTTGAAGTGGCCAGCTCGATAAGATAGATTCATGGAATTTCAAATGTGACAAGGACTTAACAGATTGCTATGTGGTTGTATTTGAGGTAGCCAGCTCGACAATATATTATTGATGGAATTTCAAATGTTGTTATGTGGTTATAACTCTTTTGAAAAACTGGTCATAACAATTAAGAGCCGTGAATCCGGATTGCCAAGAACTTTACGGATGTACCATAAAATACCAGAGAGATGAAGCACATGTACTGTGTAAGATGAAGGAAACAAATAAATGTCATGTTTCGGATGATGGTCTCCTGCACAACTGTGTTGGTTATAATGATCTATTGGTGTTTTGCATCCTATATCAGGGAGCAACGTTTCTGTCCGAGGGGGTCCGAGCTAGCAGGATGGATGGTTTGTTTTGTGTGGGGTGAGGGGAGGGGACGTCCGAACCACGCACCTTCAAGTTCCAAGGAAGTTTAGTAGTCTTTGCGACAATTCAATTGCTGAAAATTAGGCTATGACCAAAATTTTATGTTATGCAGAAGATAAAACTTGAGGGTTTGAGGGAGAAGATAGGCATTTTTGTTTTTGAGATGTATAGGATGGCTATGTTTTGAGAATTTTTTCCGCTAAAAGGTTTTTAAGACATTTACCCAAATCTGCATTCTCCCCTCCCAGCATGAAATCCTAAGCAATTGTTTACTTTAGAAATAGTTGTTTGAAATTATTATTAACGAATTATAGGAGCTTTGAAAAGTTGGCTTTCAGACTGTGGAAAGCTGATTTGGAACTGCTCTGTTTAACGAATCCCTCCTATTTTCCCCCTACTGCATGGCTTGGAAATTTAGCATTCGGGCATTAATACGACAGTACCAGAAGTGTTAAAGAAGCTTTAAATCTCAATCAGAAGTTGGCAATGTCAACTTGAGTAGAAAAAGAACTAATACTTCCAACAATTCCAGATTTCAAACAAGCGCAAGCCCTCAGAGGTTGAGACCTCTATTGAGCATCAATTCCCACAATAGAATGAATAATTTAACAATTTAATATATATGTTATATGAAAACCCACTACAATATAATTAGCTTAAAAACTGAAATCCAATCACCAGGTGTTGAACAAAGGCATAAAAGTGGAGTTGGAGACGTTGAATTCATCACTGGAGCTGCTAAAATTAGGATTAATGGCGCTCAACTTGAAACCATAGAACACCCTTACCTCAATTGTTATAATAAACTTGCTGCAAAATCTACTACTACTAAATTAAGCATCTAAGACGATACAACAGCTGGTTGATGTGTTGCCTCCTCTGCTTGCAAACTCTCGTAATATTTGACAAGGACTTCCCATCCTCCGGGGCACATAAAACCGTCAGGAGGGTACTCACCAGTTCTTGCATAAGTTCGCATCTGCAAGCAATGTATTAGCGTCAGAAACTTCAAAATTACAAACAATTAGAAAATGCCAGTGAAAGTAAGTTCAACAACATTTCGAATGGTCATACAGAAAATTCAAGAGCAAAATCGATGCTTAGTAAAAAAAAAAAAAGAAAAAAAGTATAATATCAGTGGAAGCTTTCTGAGTAGCCTTGGACATCCAATCCAGAGTCAGAGTCATTATAAGGTTTTATAAGCACTGAATAATCTGAACATTCAATATATCCAGCCATACTATAGTATATACTTACTCATCTGAATTACATGTCATGCATTATATCATACACCGTCATTGTCATAAATATCTTCAGTAATTTATTCTTTTTCAACTGAAATGTAATGAATTTAGCCAAACCAGTTCATGATATTCTTTCATGAATTAATACAAATTAATGAGTAAAGTTAAATCCCTTTTCCCTTAGTAACCTGCCACTGCAGAATCTTAAAAGTAATATGCGAAGGTAGATTTGAGCACCAAGTGAGAACCAAGTTTAACTGACCCAAAGCATTATATTTAGTTTAATATGTAATACTGGACAAGACTTGCGATTTGTATAAAATAATGAAGCCTGAAACACCATCAAAATGAAGAAAAATCCAAAACTTACCTTGGTTCCGGAGATGAAGAGGAAATCTTTGGCGCATGAAGGATCAAAAAATGCCATCTTTTTTGCCACTGTGTCATACGCTGCTACCTGAAGGCCACAAATCCATAATTCAGAAAAGTGAATGCAAAAAGAGAAGAAATAAAATGTAGGGCAACATTTAAATAAAATGCAGTCCTGATTGAGAGGTAATTGTTTCTCCTTGAATCAGTGAGTGACAAAATTTTTTGCTGGATCAGTGTTTATTAAGATTATGGGGCTGCTTATTGGGATCTGTTTAGATTGATTACGCAATCAGTTTCCAGAAAGGAACGGGTTGCATATTCTGCAAAAATTTGAGTCATCATATGATAATACTCCCGATAATTGAAGTAACTCATTCATTTAAGATCCAGCAAAAGGATGGCCTACCCATGCAAACAATTTGAAATGCCAATCAAGAATAATTAGTAGAGTTTTATATGATAAATGCATATAGTATCTAGAATTAAGGTTAAAACAGCATATATGTTACCTACCCTAAATGGCAAAATGTTTAGCTTTTCCAAGCCAGGAGCCATGCTTAGAACTTTTTTCCCATGGTCAGGATCATACAAATCCCTCTTCTCTGTTGGGTGACCCATACCGGCAGGATCACGACCTACAATATAGAAATTAGCCCCAGCATTTATCCTTGCTTTGGCATGCCACTGTACCTCTGTTGGACCAGCATAATGCATAGGAGATGGGAATATGGCCACAATGGTAGTCTCAGGGTCAAGGACTCCATCTTCTAGGACCTGAACAAAATAAAATCCAACTATAATTTACGATATCATAATCAAATTATTAGGTTTGGTTCCAATATGCATGTCAGTGAACAGAGAAGATAATCCCTACTGAAATTATGAAGTTTCAAGACCCAAAGAATTCACTCATTCAAATGCTACCCACCATAAAAGAAAAACACCAGAGAGTCAGTTCAAAATTGTGAGCTATGAAGAAAATAGAATTGCATTAAAGAGTGTACACATATCTTGTCATCATAGCAATTAACCTTTATCAGGATAATATTAGTGGTGGTTATACAGAGGGGGTGATGGGAAAAACCTTGCTGTGTTGCTCCATCCGAACATCCAAGGGCACATCATCAGCCTTGGTGAAACCACCTAAAGGATGAAGCAAGAGGATTGGATTCTTGAAACCCATTTCTAAAAGCCGTCTCCGGGTATCATTCATCAATAGCGCATGTCCATTATGCACAGGATTCCTTAACTGAAAAGCAAAAACTGCATCAGCCTTACGCCTATCAAATTCTTTTCTAAGTTGCTTGGGGGAAAGTCTGTAGTGATCAAGCCCGTCATTATATTTGATAGGTTTCAAAACTTCCACATCACCTCCGATGAGCCAGTTTCCAGCTGGAGTAATGACTTCCTCGACGTATGGCAAACCTGGTGTGGTTGTTCCCCATGTTCTAGCTATTCTTTCTTCTTTGTTGTGCTTGTAGATTTGGATGCTGCAATAAATTTAAGTAGCATTTAGAATTAGAAGTTATTTTTAAGAATAATACACTGGTTTGAAGACTTGCCAGTGCGATTTATCTTGCGTAATACAAATGACAATTAGATCAGTAACCGAGCAATTAACCACATAAATAAACCAACAAGACTCATCGAATGCTTATCTAACATGATACATCAAATTAAACAAGGCGAAATTCTAAAACAAGTTTATATATTGAGGTTTTTATATCTTTCATTCACAAAGTCAAAATTGCGACTAGAAAGATAAAATAATACTAGCAATTAGATCATCTAAATATACAATATCAATTGTCACATGCATGTAATAAAATATATCTATATAAAAAAAGGGGATTAAAAAAGCGTGAACCTCCTAAGAATGGCGATCAAGTCTCCGTCCGTTCCAACCAACCCAACATCGGAAGAAGACCCAATTCTCTCCTTAGTCTCATCATCAATAGCCAAAACAATGGGAAGCGACATGTTGACGATAGACCCATCTTTCAATCTCAAAGAATTAAAATGTAAGCTTTGCAAGTACTCATCTTCCCTCATAAACCCTTTCAAAGGACTCGCCCACCCTTCGCTAATTACATGCAACCACTCTACATCGATCTTGGTTAACCTCACCTTTGGCATTGATTCAGCCTCAACCGTCTTCGCTTCCCTTTCACTCTCTGGGACAACCAGATCGACGAGGATCCCACCATCTGGCTCGATCAACGAGCTCTTGATTACGGAAGTTGAAGAAGACTGAACCGGAGCTTGCATTTTTTTGGGTTTGTATGAAGTTGCCGTTAAAAGATTAAAATGATAAATTGGTTTTGGTCGGATTTTGTTGTTACAACCCGTGAATCTACTTGGTTTGCTGCTGAAACTAAGGCAAGTAGTGGAAGTGAAGTGTACTTTAATTGTTAGAGACATGATCATAGGAAATTGTGAGAGTAAAGCGAGATCCGGGAAAAATGGGGAACGAAAGTTGAAGCTTTAAAATTGGCGAACAACAACATCTTTGTTTGACGTTGGTGGTAGAAGAAAGAGGCACCAGCCAGGCAAAGAGATCCACACGTTTGCCTCTTTCACTCGTTTTCCTGTTCGTGGCTGGTCTACGCTGCCGTTGGGGGACCAGACCAAAACCAAAGGCTGAGTTTTGATTCAGGATTGAACACAATGTATGGGCTAAAGGGCCGATACAAACACGGTTGAAAGCAACTCGTAGCCCAATCCAGACCCAAGAATTCTCTTAGCATTGGGATTAGTTTATATAGTGGGAAAAGAGCCTGATGCAAAGTTTGAGAAGATTTATAATCAACAGCAGAAGAGTATCTGAGTCTGAAGATTCAATTAAAATTATATTTTATTTTTTCATTTAAAATATATTTTTATAATTAATAGTATAAAAAAAAAATGAAAGCAATACATTAATAAAAATTAATAAGTCATTAAATTATAAATTTTGCCAAATTGATAAAATTCAAAGAATAAAATAAATCAAATAAATAATTCTTACTTGAAATACTGAACAAGTTCTTTTAAAGAAATAAAATATTAAAAAACTATAAATATAAAATTGTCTCGATAAAATATCGATATTTATTTATGAATATAATTTTAATATATATTAATTATTTAATGTATATATAAGTTTTATGTACATGATTTTAATACATGTATTTAATATATATTAAAAATATAAAAAAATATATAAAATATTTAAAAATAAAATAATAATTTTTAAAAAATATTTACCAAAAACGCTCTGTTTGATCCATTTTTACTTAAAAATAAAAACCCAATTTGAAGCCTATAAATGCAAAAAAATCCACGTAATAAAAAAACACTTTTCACCTTAATATTGTTAATAAATAAAATCTCCTGCTTTGGTATAATCGGTTAGGGGCATTATTGTCCGATCAGGTTCGCTTGTGCCCTAGTTCTCCTTGGTCAAGCATATTCATGTGGAGAGCCGAAGTTATAAATTAACCTTGAAAGCAAATCAGTTGAGGTTTTTACCTCCTTTCGCATATTTCTCGATTTAGGCTTAGAGTTCTGTCACTGGGATTCGGTGCGATTGACAATGGGAGTCCCATCGTTCTACAAATGGTTAGCGGAGAAGTATCCGCTGGTTTTGGTTGACGTTATCGAGGAAGTCCCGAAAGTGATAGACGGCGTCTCCGTTCCGCTGGATACGAGTAAACCTAACCCTAACAAAATCGAATATGATAATCTTTATCTCGACATGAACGGGATTATTCATCCCTGTTTCCATCCCGAAGACAAAGTACGTAACCCTCTCAACATATTAGACTTCCCATTTTATTTTCCAGTTCTATATTTCTTTGAAATTGTTAGAATGAATGTAATTTGGTGAACTTGATTTCGTTTCATGCAGGCTTCTCCAAAAACTTTTGACGAAGTATTTCAGTTCATTTTTGATTACATTGATAGATTGTTTGTTATGGTCCGTCCTCGAAAGCTTTTGTATATGGCTATTGGTGAGTAGTTATTATCTTCGGTTGAAAGATATTTTGATACTTTTGACTTGCAGATAAAGTGTCTTTTATATTTATTTGATGATACTAACTTTTTGTCTGGAAATATATGGCAGATGGCGTTGCCCCTCGGGCTAAAATGAATCAACAGCGGTCTAGGCGTTTTAGAGCAGCGAAAGATGCTGAAAATGCGGTATGTTATCTTATCATTGCTTGGGTAGTCTTTTTTTTTTTTTTTTGTCTTGCTTCATATGTTAATTTGCATACTGGATGAAATGTTAGATCATCAAGATTTCGTTGGTGTAGGTATTTCATATTCTCCCACGCTTGAATGAAAGAATTTGTCGCAAAAAAGAAGCCAATTTGGTAATAACTTTGTTCTTCTTAACTTTCCTCTTGCAGGCAGCTGAAGAAGCACGACTTCGAGAGGAGTTTGAGAGGGAGGGCAGAAGGCTTCCTCCTATAGAGGCATCACAACTTTTTGATTCGAATGTTATTACACCTGGTACTTCATTTATGGCTGTTCTGTCAATTGCGTTGCAGTACTATATCCACCGGAGATTAAATTATGACCCGGGCTGGAAAAATATCAAGGTAGTATTAAAGTTGCGTTCCTTGTTTGTTTGTTTCTTTTTTATTTTATTTTATTTTAATTTTTGGGACATGGTGGAGAGTTTTGGCCTTTACTCTTACTTTCATTTTTTTTTTTTTAAGGTTATTCTATCTGATGCAAATGTTCCTGGTGAAGGAGAACATAAAATTATTTCATATATACGGCTCCAAAGGAACCTTCCTGGTTTTGATCCAAATACACGCCATTGCCTATATGGTTTGGTATATTTCTCCTTTCCCCATTTCCATCTTGGATTTCAATCTTTCTATTTAAATTTTATGCATGTGTTCTGTTTTTTTTTCTATTTTTTGGCCAACTTTACTGGACTAAAATCTTGCACTCTGCTAATTGTCGACTGTTGACAGGATGCCGATTTAATTATGTTGGCCTTGGCCACCCATGAAGTTCACTTTTCAATCCTTCGAGAGGTTTGTATTTTTTTCATCTTGCAGGTATCTGGTACTTTGATAATCATTATAACTTGCTTGAAATATTGTCTGATGATATGCTTTCATGCATTTAGTAAGTTTTATCTGAGGTTTTTACTCATTTATAGGAATAAAGTGAATGTTACAGGTGCTTTGCCCTTCTGTTATCCTTTTCCCTTTTCGCCCAAAAGTAACAGGTTTTGTGGAAAACTTTCAGATTGTCTTTACAAATGGACAAGATAAATGCTTCCTATGTGGTCAGATGGGCCATATAGCGGCAAATTGTGAAGGAAAGGCAAAGCGGAAGGCTGGAAAATTTGATGAGAAAGGTGATGGAAAAGCTGTTACCAGAAAGCCATACCAGGTAACTTTTCTATTGAATTTACATTTGAAATAATGACATTAAAATCTTTCAATAAAGTGCTTCTTCTTATTTGCTTTCTTTGCAGTTTCTAAACATATGGACGCTTAGGGATTATCTGGAATGTGAGATGAGAAATAGAATCCACAATCCTCCTTTTGAAATTGACTTAGAACGTGTTGTGGATGACTTTATATTCATGTGCTTCTTTGTTGGCAATGATTTTTTACCTCATATGCCTACACTAGAGATTCGTGAGGTTTGTATATGGTTGAAGTAATTATTCTACCATTGGCTTATATTTTTGTAACGATTTTATGAATGGAAACTTGAGGTTTCATATATGAAACTGAGGTTTTAACAGGAAGCTTTTCTCTTCAATTTGTTAATTTACAGGGTGCAATCAATTTGTTAATGGCAGTATACAAGAAGGAATTTAGATCATTGGGTGGTTATTTGACTGATGGAAGCAAGGTGCCTGTTTATATTATTTGTGTCAGCTAAGTAATTTTCCAGTCATCTAAGTTCATCTGGTATACTAATGCTTTTGACTGTATGATTTCTATATCAGCCAAATTTGAGCAGGGTAGAGCATTTTATGAAGATTGTGGGATCCTATGAAGATAAAATATTCGAGAAAAGAGCACGATTGCTTCAGGTCTGTTGAGTTCACGATCAATATGATTCTCTTTAATTTAAACAAATTTTCATTTATGTTTAGGTTTTGTCTATGATTAAAATTATTCCGGAAAACTTGCTCATGATCGCGTTTCATTTTTTATTTAAAAAAAGTTTGGGAGCTTGCTTTGTGGTTTGGTGGTCTCTTTTGTTATCTCATGTTGCATTTGGTATTTATCATGTTTTCAATCCTCTTTTAGTAGACGTGCAACCAATGAGATTATCTCCCAACTCTTGTAAACAATCATGATTTGAACCCTGAATGGCCTGCTGTTTATTTTTCCTTGGTTGCAAGATTACCTCCTTTGTAATTGAATAACTTTTGAGGTAAGGATGTAGTAATACCTTCTGCTGTTTTTACTCTTTAAGAGTTTTATAGTTTTTAAACTAGATTTTAGGCCATTGATCCTTCAATGTGTCTTTGTGCCTATATGCACCATAAATGAATCATCTGACTTGAGGATTCTTGGAATGCATGTATTATATTTGAACTTATTTACACATCCTTTGAGTTGGTGAAAGAATTCAGTGGTATTTTGTTCTACGCTGGCATCGTACAGCGTCAAGCAGAAAGAATCAAGCATAGAAAAGCACAAGGTAGAGGAGATGATGAGGAGCCTCAAATTCAACCTGATTCTCTGGTTCCAGTTGCTAGATTTCTTGGTTCCCGTCTTGCCTCAGGCCCTTCACCTGCACCATTTCAGCGAGCAACGGAGTCTAATGATGATGGATCCTCTGGTCGGCCGCACAAAGTACGACGTTTATATTCAGGGGCCACCATCGGTGCTGCTATTGTCCAAGCAGAGGATAGCATTGAAACAGATGTATGTTTTTCTGCGTCAGGAGAGGCACTTTAATGTAATTTTGACTTCTTTAGCCATTATTTAGGACTCATATTGGGTAATCTATACCTATGATTTGGTATGAGTCTTACTGGCAGGGAGTTAAGAGAGTTAACTATCCTGCTGTGTATATTTTTACTGGATTGTTGTACGTTAAAATAATGGCACTTACAAGCTGTTTCTTTCTTCCCATTCGCATCAGATACATGAGAACAAAGAAGAATTGAAAGCAAAACTTAAGGAGTTGATCCGCGACCAAGCTGATGTTTTTAACTCCAAAAATCACGAGGAAGACAAGGTTTGAATATGATTTTATCTATTAATAAGCAATTTATGTTTTTTTATGGTTTCTACTCATTTTGGTGTAGGCAGTAGTCAGATCTGAACTCAATGTGAATGATTTGTAATGTCAATTTTCAAAATGTGTGCTGCACCTACTTCTCTTACCTCTGCCAAGTTTGAAATAATTCATATTGATTTATATTTATGTAAAATTCAATGGCCTTGACCTAATTTCATACTTTTTCAAGTTTGTGGCAGTTGAGACATGCATAGTTGCCTGCAGCCTTCATTTAAAAAACCTCTGTTGTTTCTCTCTCTCTTTTCTTCTCAGAATTTGTTTGCTGTTTTAGTCCTTGACTTAAGTATCTTAGTCTTAGCCTGCTTCTATGGCTGCTTGCTTGTGTCAGATTAAACTGGGAGAGCCAGGGTGGAAAGAAAGGTATTATCAAGAAAAGTTTTTGGCAAAAAATCTGGAAGAAATGGAAACAATACGAAAAGATGTTGTGAGTTAATGAATTTTTTTTTTTTTTGAGGATGTTTTGTGCTATGTTTTCGAATTATTTCTCTGATAATCTTATATGCCGGAGCTTCTTTGGTGTAGGTTTTGAAGTACACGGAAGGACTATGTTGGGTCATGCACTATTACTATGAAGGGGTTTGTTCTTGGAGGTGGTGAGTTTCTTTTGCATCTATTCTTTTTCTATCACTGGTTGTAAAGGGAAGTTTGACCTCCCTTTTTTTTTCCCGTGTGTGTGTGTGTGTGCGTGTTTATTTTTCCCTTTTGGAATGGTTTGTGTGGATACTTCTGTTGGATTGTATTCCTCTATATTTGCTTGTCCTTGTTTCAACCCTTTTTTGGCCTAGAGTCAGTAATGTTGGTATTTTATAAGTTTCAATACTAATAACTTTGGTCTATTTTTTAACCATTCGTAATGCATATTATAATTTTATGCTTAGAATCAGTCAGTCATCTTATTCTTTTCTGGATCTGTCAAGTTTTTTTTTTTTTTTTTTCCAGCCTCATTTTGATTTGCTTTGGTGAGAATGATTTATCAATCAGGATTTCATCCTTCTACTTTAATAGACTTCATTCATTGAGTTTTCACTGTGCTGCCACTGAATTTTATTGTTTCAGGTTTTATCCTTATCATTATGCACCCTTTGCATCTGATTTAAAGGATCTTGGTAAGCTAGATATTCAGTTTGAGCTGGGCTCCCCCTTTAAACCTTTCAATCAGTTATTGGGGGTTTTTCCTGCTGCAAGGTAGCTGTTATGTTTCGACTTTGTTCTCATTGCAAGTTTCTGAGCTAGTAGGATTCTAATAATATATTTACTTTGCAGTTCCCATGCACTTCCTGAGCAATATAGGAAATTGATGACTGATCCAAATTCACCCATTATTGATTTTTATCCAACTGGTATGCAATTTTGCTAAACAATTGGCATTATATGTATTTCTTAATTTCTTCCATAAGATCTGAAATTTGAACTTGCTCTTTCTATTAGATTTTGAAATTGACATGGGTGGAAAGCGATTTTTATGGCAGGTAGGTTTATCTTTTACTCTCATTTGGTTTAGTTTGAATGTCAAGTGGCTTATGGAAAGGAAAATTGATCTATTTGCTCTTGCTTTTTGAAGGGTGTTGCAAAATTGCCTTTCATTGATGAAGAGCGCCTTCTTGCAGAGGTTGCAAAAATAGAACACACTTTGACGGTAGGGCACCATAATCATCATTTCATGCATCTTCTACTCTTTCTCTTTTGTTAAGAATTTATTTGTTCTTTCAAAAATTTGTTTTAGCTATGTCTTTTAAATGCTACAACCTTATGCAGGAGGAAGAAATTCGGAGAAACAGTACAATGTGTGACATGCTTTTTGTGGCAGCATCACATCGCCTTTCAGAACGAATCTTTTCTCTTGACAATCGTTGTAAACATTTGACAGAAAGGCAACGAATTGAAGTCAGGGAGGAAATCAAACCTGATATGAGGTTTGTGTTGGAAAGCTTTAATCTTCATACATTCGTATTGCCATGATTGTGCCTCTCTTCCCCTTTTGTTTGATAATTTGTTCTAAGTGCGATTTGGGATTTTTGTTGAAATCAAGGTAGTCCATTGAATTCTATTTTTCCAATTGTATTCTTTGAATACCTGCTAGGATTTAATGGGGTATTTGTGCCTTATTATGTACCCAAATTTTTACAATTTAATCGGTACTATCAATTGGGACTAGAAAATATCTATATTGATGGTTTCCTGTCAATATGGAAATATAAATACAGCTTCTGCAGGATACCGTGGTTCTTACTTTCATTGTCAATTATGGAGATTTCTATGCTTTCTCAATTGCCTAATGTGTTTTAAAGCTATGGTAACTTTCTGAATTGTTGGTTTATGGTTGATGCTCTATATCAGTTATGTTGATTGCTTTCCTTTCATGTCATGATTCAAATTGCAAGTTTGCAAAAGGGAATGCACAATATGTGTTTCTTTTTGTTAGCCATGGTAGAAGCTCATAAGTTGATGCTGATATGTATTTCTTTTTTTTAGCCATGATAGAAGATATGAGGTCATTCATCATGTTGGTGTTGTCAGGCTAGTTGTGCTTTATACTCTATGGTATTTTTTTTTCCTTTAATCTTAATTCTGGTTGATATGCTGCTTTTGCTGTTTGTAAACACAAATGCCAACAGGTATGGATATGTTTGTTATTTGTGTGTTAAGACATTGGCATTCAGGACATAGTTCAGCAAACTTGTTTGGAATGATGGTCTTGTGGTATAATTACAATTCAAGCTGTCTTGACTACTTTGCATGCTAACTGTGAATTTAAGATATGTCCCAATTTTCTTTTTTCCTGATTTTTTTAGGTTTGCATGCAGTGATGGGATGAATGGTTACATATCCCCTTGTGCTGGGGACGCTAAGCCTCCTATATTCAGGTCTCCAATCAAGGGCATGGAAGATATATTGGTCAATGAAGTCATGTAAGTTTGAATTTGATCGTATGCTTGGGACTGATTATTAAATAAAGATACATTAAAGATGTTTTGGCTGCCTTCTTTCCAGATGTTGTATATATAGAACTCCAAAAGCTCATCAACACATCCCCCGTCCTCCAGCTGGAGTTATATTCCCTCCTAAAGTATGTAGCAGTTTTATTTCTCTGCTTAATGGTAGATGTTTTTAAAATTTCTTTGTTGATATGAGATACGACCAATTGAAACAGCTGACTTTTGTTTAACCCTGCTGACTGAAAACATATTTCTCAAAAAGTTTCTTGCTTGGCAAACTCAAGAACTACTGGATGGCGTTATTGGCACCCTTTTTTGAAAATAGTCTCCACATGCTTGTCTACAATATCCTTAAAAGGTCATGCCGGAAGCAAGTTTTAGTATAAAACAATTTTAGGCTTGTTCTATCCACAAAAAAGACACCAAAAGGAGGAAAAAGAAGTTAAGATGACTTTTGTGCGAGCGTGCATACTTTTAACAAATGGGAAAAAAATGCTTATTATGGTTGATCTAGTCATTATTTTTACTGATATTTTTAACATTGTGCTCCAGATTGTGCAATCCAGTGATTTACGCAAATCTGTGTTATGGCATGAAAATTCTGGGAGGAAACGGGAAAATGGAAGGGTGCCTGCAGCTGCGCTTCCGGTGGAAAGGTTGATGTTCAAAAGATTGCATATATACATATATATATATATGTTTGTTTCTGATGGAAAGGCCTTAGTGCTTGTCTTTTAGTCCGAGAAAACATTTACTAGATGTTTACTATATATTTGTTCATTTCAGGCATAACCCTCCTGGATCTGTTTCTGGCCGTAAGCTTGGCGAGGCATCACACAGACTTATTGCTAAGAGTTTGCAGTTGAAGGCATCACATAACGGGTTCAGTAATAGTATGCAGGCTCCACCACCATCATATGCTATCGCTCCTTATATCCCACCAGTCAATTCCTATGTAAATTATGGGTTTCATAAGCAGGGACAACCTAGAATGGTTCCTTCTGAACAAGATGATTCTACAGCAGGTTACCCTTTATCTCAGAATCCTCCTTTGGATCCTTCCAATGCCCAGGGCTACTATCAGTACCCAATAAATAACCAAGCAGCTGCAAATAACCTGCACCACCCTCGGAGACGTCATCAGAACGGTGGATCAAGGCACATACCCGGGCCTATGGCACAAATGTCAACTGAGGCTGGTCCAAATCCTTCTCATCCAAGTGGTTACAATGGCAAGCGGAGGAAAAAAACACATTCGAGTAGCAGTTATCAGAAGTGCGGTGGTAAAATGGCTCTGCAGGGCAACCAGAATGTTTCTGGAGAGAATGGCCTATATCAACAAGGTTGAGTTAACCAGGGTGTTTCATAGAGGGCATGACCACCAGCAACAAGGAGGTAACCAACAGCATAGGGGTGATAAAAAACATAGGAGAAACCCTACTCTGCATTAGACAGGAAAGGTAGGAGGCAACCAGCTCCAGCAGTTGAGAATATCCACCAAAAGATCTTCTTAACTGCTGTTATGTATGGATGTTTGAATTGTTGTACAATGGTTGGTTCCGGTGGCCTAGGGTTTTCTTTCTAGAAGAAGGTTAAAAGATGATGATTATTCCCATATGTTTTCAGGCATTATTCAGTTTAGATTTTTTCTTTATTTTTTATTTATGTTGTATTTTTGCCCGAGATGCTCATAAACGAATTTTGAGAAGCAGAAATCTGTAGCACCTATCTATAACATTACATTACACTACAAGCTTTTTTTATTCTTTTGGCTGTTATAGTTTGAAGTAGCCTATTGGGTTTTTTTTTTTATTATTTTTTTAATGAGATGTGGTTTATTGGACTGGTTGAATTCTTCCTATTATGTTTTTGTCTATTATTATTTAATATAATTTTAATCACTATTGATTTGATTTTGATAATTCTTAGATAGGTCTTACGTATATGAATTGTATTGATAAATATATTAAAAAAATTTTAAAAAATAGATAAATATATTAAAAAATTAAAAAAATAATAGATAAGAGTTTAATCTTTAATTGTTGATGTTAAAATTCTTGTAGTATTGATCGTATTGATGGTTGGGCTGCTGAGTTGGTTTAGAGAAGGATGGTGGACACGGCCCAAATTTACAATTTTGTTTAATTTTTTTATAACTCCCTGTCCTTATTTTGGGTTCTTTAGCTAGTAAAGGCCCAATTTGCCATTGCAAAGGGAATGGGGAGCTGGTTGAGCCGTTTATAAACGGAGATGGGAGGATTTCAAAAAGTGAATGGGTGGTGGGCCAGCTCATGGGTGACTATGGTTAGGCTAAAGTCATGTTGGTTTCAGATTCAGAATTGAATTCAATGCAAAATTCAGTAACAATGACTGTATGAGGAGGAGCCCATCATTGAAAATGAAATGCCACTGCATTTCCTTATCTTCTACTTCTTAACTAAATAAATAAATAAATTTTATTATTTTATGATAATAATTGGAAAGAAAGAACAGATATTTCATCCCAAAAAAAATAAAAAGGTATTTAATTACAGGCAGTGTGGGTATATATATATATATATTCTTTTCCCTTTCGGCCTTTTGCGAGTAAAATCTAGCTGTTGAGGAAAAAAAAGTAGGGAATGGAAAAGAGCGTCTCATACAGAAATAATAATGCGAAGTCATTGAATATTTTAATACGATGGATGGATAAAAAGAATCCAACAAGCTGCACGTGTGCAGCGCCGAATGGTCGGGGATGTTGTTTAGTTTTGACTATTTTTCAATATAATTAATAAAAAAAATCCTTTCAATATAATATTTTTATCAAAAATTACTTGACAAGAAATTTGTTATTTTTCTTTATATTATTTTAACTATTTATGATGTGTAATATTTCCATTAATTGAAACAAAGAATGCATATTGATTAAATTTTTATTCAATCAAATACCAAAACTCTCGTATCTTGCCCTTTCTTCTATAACCTAATGAAATATATATATATATATATATATATATATATTCAATATAAGCATCAATAAAGAAAAATCTTTAAAAATAATTTTCTTAATTTTCTTTATATTGCTTTCACTATAAAAATCTTATTACTCCATTTAACTTGTAATAATTACTGAATTTTATTTTCAAATATTATTGTTGCGCCGACTACTTATGTAAATAAATTTCTAGGCCTAAAAAATTTAAAGCTTTTTCTTCCCCGAAAGGATAAAAAGAAGACAAGATACATCATTTTAAAAAAAAATAGAAAAAAATTAATGAGATTGTTGAATTTTCTGTGATTGATATTGGAAAGTTGGCAACGGGAAGCAAAGGCAATTGCGATGTGGTTAAAGATGGATGATTGAGATGGGCTTTATTCGTCGGTTTATACGTACTATATTACACGTGTGTGTAAGCAAAGCAGTAGTAGCTGGGTTTGAATTGGCCACTTCTCAGACAACTTAAATTTAGAGTGAACGAACCAGTCCACTCTCATTTCATTTGGATCATTGGATTGCGACTATACCACACCTCACCCTCACCCCCCATTTATTTCCATATTTTTTTATGCATGAAACAAACATTGTCAATTCCCGCAAGCATTAATTTCTATATAATATATATATATATATATATATATATGATTTGTTCTTTTCATTTGATTACAAGAAATAGTAACCCAAAGCCCAAACGCAGTGCTCTCTTTTTTCCTTTTTTAGATTATTTGAAGATTTTGGTTCTCAACTTGATTGTGTTTGTATATCTAATATTTGCTTTGCTTTGCTTTGTGTTATGTGGTGTTTATGATAATTTTTTTTAAAGTATCTCAGTCTAATTATTAAATCTCATTTGTTAGAATTTAGTTGCTTAAAGTACGTATCTATATGATTCTAGTGAACCCAAAAATATTGATTATATATTTATAACTTTAATTATCGGCTTTAAACACAATTATGGAAGCAATTGACTATCATTAATTTCAAGTCTAAACTATATCCTTACTTATTTTTTATATTATATATTACCTATTGTTGTCAAATCTGACGCAAAATCTCCATCAACGACAGTGCTAGGCGAGGCTAGGATTACGTATTTAACAAACCAAGTTTAAACCTTACAAGGTATCTTAATTAATTACTTGGGTTTTCAAGGGAGTCAATTAATTAATTGAGAAATTAAAATTAAATTAATTGTAAATGAAGTCATTAGTGACGATCATATTAGCCAATGCCCACACTACACTACGTGCCATAACAAGAAAGCTAGTTAAGCTTATACTAGTTAAATCGTATTAGCCCATAAGTAGAAAACTATCAATATTATTAATCAATACTATTTACAGTAAACAAATTGCTATATTAAATAAATACAATCGTTGATAATTTGATAGATGATTTAAAATGCTTTGGATGAAGATATTGCTTTATATAATTGAATTTGAATTTGATCTTATATTAGTGGGAAAGCAAAATTATGACTAAAACGTAGATGTGACATGTTAAGTTGTCATTGTTATTGATATGAAGCCGGCCATTATGTCTCTTCTCTTACAGCATTTTATTTAGGGCAGCAAAAGTCTGATGATGAGATGCATACAAAGACGTGTTTATACTTCATATATAGTTCATATAATTTGCAGGTACTGTCATGTTTCAAAATTGCAAATTTTTTCCACTTTCAATCATTAGTTAAATGTCGAAAAATAATAGAAACCCTTGTAATCGTGGCTGTTTTTGCTGCCAAATTACAGACAAAACAGACTTAAATTGAACAAGTTTGCTCCAAATATCCATCATTAAAAGATAACGATAGCTACAGTAACAGTTTAAGAGATGAGAGACCTAATTCATTAAAATTCTTACTTTTATTTTTACAATATATATATATATATATATCGTAATCTAAAATTTTTAAAAATTATACATGTTAGAATTTGAATATCGAAATATTATTTTCTAAAACTGATTACATGAGTTACCTGAGTTAAACGCAAATTTATTGTAATAAAATTTAAAATAATATGCTTCAAAAGAATCTCTCTTACGAGAAAAAATCGATTATATTTGTATTATTTCTTTAATTATCGAGAATGTACAGTGACAAAATCTCAAATCATTAGCTGTTATAGCAAAGCTTCTTTGTCAATCTCAAATAATATCCACAGTGTTGATTTGATCAAGGGCATAATATTTTTGGAGAAACGAATTTTGATACATGCTATTATTTAGCCAAACATTCAAATGTAATATCATTGACATGTTGAACGATATTTCGACGTTATACATCATTGTTAGATCGCGAGAACTTTGATGAGTTGGTTTGACAAATGATATATAAAAACGTTAAGCTGTTTAAAATTCTTTAAAATTTTAAAGTGATACGTAATGAAATTTTTATTCAATCTATTAAATTAATCATAGATAACACGTTTAAAGTTTAATTCAATCTATTTATATAATTAAAAATGAATATTATTAATTTTTTTCGAGATTTCAAACGTAAAAAAAAATAATTTAAATTAATATATTAAATTTAACCAATAATTAAAGGATTCAAGATGCATAAAAACAGTGATAAGAGATAAAAAGTTCTTTCTTAGCATCTAATCCTATTTAAAAAATAAAACATTTAATATATATAAATTTAAATTTTAATATTTATGATTATTTTTTAATCTCTATTTAACCTGTTTCGTACCCGAAAAAATGCAATCGGGGACGTTGTCGAATGCTCGTATAATTATATCTGTTGAAGTGATCTGACTTGCCAACCGAAAAATGCCATGAGTCTCATCTTAGAAGCAAAAAGGTCATACAAATTCCAAAAAAACTTTGTCAGTGGCTTGCCCTATATTTTCACCAGCAACACCAATATATTAATCCCAATAAACAAAGCATGCATTTTTTTAAAAAAATTTCTTTAGGGGTGTGTTAGGTTATTTCTTTTTGCACCATCCAAAAGATTAAAGCATCAAATTAAAAGCTTTTTTGGGGGTGGGGGGGGGGGGAGGAGATGTGTTCTTTTTTAAACCACACTATCAAAACTAATAATCATGTCTTAATCACTAATATAGATCTTAATTAATAGTTTGATTAATAAAATATCTTTAGTCAAAAAACCCAAAACCAAACCCCTCCCTCCCTTTTTCATGGAAATTACCCCCAAAACAATCTTTGTCTAATGTTGGTGGAGGGTGATAGATTGAGAGGTAAATGAAGGAAATGTATATTAAAAAACAAAGAGATAATTAATCCGATGATCCCTCTTCTCTTTGGAATATATATATATTGGTAAAACCAATGACCAATGGAGGCATCGACCAACAAAATTAGATAAGTCTTGTGTAAATTAGCTGTTGACTGGATAAGAACTGTTGAATTCAACGGCAAGATTTTAAAATGTTTGGAGGAAAAGAAAAGAAAAGTAAGGAAAAGGAAATGTGGAATTCTTTGCGCATGGATGGGGTTTGGGGAAGCAACAGTCGATTAGCAATAAAACTGCTATTGAATGTTGAATTTAGAAATATTGACTCCATTCATGATAAGCCACTTTGCTATAATTCATGCATTACTTGGGGGATTATGTCATGCTCAAAACGATTATTCAAACCCATTTTCATATTAGTTAATTGAAAAAAAAAAAAAAAAAGCTAAAAGAAAGTGTTGAAATCGATTGATTTGCTTTTTGGTTTTGCATAATCAACTTTTTACACTTTAATTTTTGCTTATTGATTGAGACACATCGAAAAATGATCTTATAAATTAAAGAAGAAACAAGTTAAAACCAATATTTTTAACCATCTATTAAATCTACACAGCAATAAAATGTTGTAATTGAACCCCAAATTTAATTATTTTATGAAATTATTTTTAAAAGATGACATCTTATATGTTTTAATTCAAATTTTAATATCGATACTCTTTTATTTATTTATAGACATAGGCCCCTTTTATATACAAAAGAAATTGTTGCAACAAAGAGAGAGTTATTAAAAGCTGATAAGTTGACGAATTAATAGACAAAAGATTACCAACCAACTACGACTATATATATAGTAAATCGATTCAATTCTCTTGTTCTTCAAATTTCAACAAACTGGTCTTTGGCTATATACCTCTAAAACGGCTGGAGCCGACAAAGATTTTTTTTCAGTGCTTGAGATTTTAAGTTTAGTCATAATTTTACATTCATTAAAAACACCCGAAATCATATGTTAAATGCGCCAGAAATTGATCGATATTGATCTATCTTTTCTGACGAAAAGAATTTCATAAAAAATGCAATACTTTCATGTACTAAAACCTAGGCAGCAGATTTTAATTAAAGCATGCCTTGAATTACTCCAAAAAAAAAAATTATTTTGAATTCTATATCAATATGATTAATATATGTATATACTTCTGCATACCATAAAATAATAGGATTGTTTAATGTTTTAATTTTATCTTTAATTAATTAATATTGCACTCATCAACTTCTTTAGGGTTAAGCGTAGAAACCATTTTAACTCAACCATGGTAGCTTAAGCGCTAGCTAAGAGGGGACCTTTTGGGAATGTTGTGGAATTCTATGTTTAAAAGGCATATATCTTTGTTTATGCTAACCCCATTGGCAAGTGAAAAATAGAGAGGCAACAACAAATTAATTTGGGACCTTGGATGGAATCCATATTAATTAATCAATTAAAATGATAATTTTATGTAGTGAAATTATTAATCTAATCAATGACTTCCCATTTTCTATGAGAATCTTCATTCCTTCCAGGCAGGGTCCCTTGCTGACTTTGTTTGTGTATATATGTTTGTGTGTGTATATATATATATATATATATATATATCAAAGGTTTTATGCTTATTAAATGTGTGATGTGTCCAAATGCTACTCTTAGCTTACATTAGTTTAATTTAATTAATTTTATTTACTATTATTTTATCTCCAAATCACTATTTGGGTTCCTTTAACTAAGTCATGTTGATGTGGTTGTGCATTAATTAGTACTATTATCATTAAAAGCACTATACTAATTAATGGTTTATATTTAATGCACATCTAAATTTATATACTTTTAATTAATTATATTTATTAAAAATTTAAAAAAAATAATACAAATAATTTTATTTATTAATAGGTGACATTATATGTTTCATTATTTAAATTTATATAATAACAAAGCATCAAACATAAATGTATTGATTACTGCTATATGTATAAATGATATAAATATCAGGTAACAATATATGTTTGGAAGACCTCAGTATAATTTATATTTTTTTTATTATCTCTTAAAAACCCCTTAAATTCCTGTCTATCCATAAAAAGTTGTAAGAATATTCTTGAATCACACATTATAGAAAGGAACCGAAATCGTAATTATTTCTAAAACAATTGAGTTAATCGGAATGCCAATAGCAAGGATTTGGGGAAAAAAGATTAAAAAAATTATTAGTAAGTAATAAAGATGAAAATCCAGTTGAAGTGAAAGGGAAGGCCCCGGTCTTTGTCCAATCTCAGACAGCAGCATAGGTTACAACCACCACGATTACAGCTGTTTCACAAACACACACACACACACACACACACATATATA
>JBBYHK010000015.1:5853780-5864942 GCA_038382065.1 Adansonia grandidieri | reverse complement strand
CTACTTTTGGTTCGAATCGGATTGGCATGATCCGACTTTTGCCATCGAATATGCCTGTTAGGCTAAATGGGCTGTTTCTCGTTTTAAAGAGGTCAGTTAAACCCATTTTCGTTTTGTATTGGAATTCAGCAGCCATTACCCTTTGACATATCATATTACTTGAAGTTGTACATTAAAAAAATAATAATAATTAATAAATAATACATTTTATAAAATAGGTTTTTTTGGCTTGAAAATGAACAACCATTTTTGAGTTACTAAAACGCATAATTTTTTTTTCTTTCCAATTCATTCGATTTTATGAACTTGGATTGACTTGTATAGGTCCCAACACCGGTTAGGATGTTAACCCCCACATCCACTCGTCTGCATGCAGGGATGTGTTCTCAATGGAAGAACCTGCACATAACCCACTAGATCAACACATCTTGTTCTCACAAATAAGGCATTATATCTATTCGTGTTCGACACACAAATCCAATACTTATTTGGACATAAATATGGAGGTCTGACCTTCCAAAAATATATATATATATATAAACTGAAAAAAGAATTGTATACTCATGTTAAGCACATACTCATATCCAACATTCAATTAGAATCCAAATAACAATGATAAAATTAATAGAAAAATGTTTTTAAGGAAAAAGAGAAGAGAAGAGAACCTGATATTTACGTAACCAAGGTTCTGAAATTTGTAACCCAACTGCCATTTTCTAAAGTTGCAGATTTTGCATGCATATTGCAAGAGGCTGTATTTAAACATATACATAGTTTGATGAAGTTAATTTTCTGGCGAATCAATGGTTCCTAAATTTTACCCATAGAAGTACAAAAATACATTCGAAAGGGGAAACCAATATCTACCAACTAGACTCTTTGCGAAGGAAATGTTTTGAATTATCGATTTTCAACATAAATGGAAGTCTAAATTTTGTTCCTATCAGGATTAAAGCAGTAATCAAGGAGGAAATTAAAGCAAATGACCTGCAGATACTGGTGATAGATTGCGAAAGGAGCTGAGAATGATAAAAGGGGCAGCAAATCCTTAACTAAGCTCCAAGCATCCTGCTCCAGTGCAGCGATAATTAGGCTACACAAAGACTTTGGTATTAAAAATTACGGAATGATATGATTCTTATGTAAATAAAGCGATTTTTTAACTTCTGTCGCTGTAGTCGGTACCTAGAGAAACCATTTCTTTCCATGACTGAATGGCTTCTTCTGGTGCCTTGTCTCCGGCCATCAGGGCTTTGCAAGCTTTGCTTACTGGAGAAAGTTCATTCTCCGGAACAAGATCCGCAACACCACTCTCAGATGAAAGATTAACCTCTTTCATGCTAATTGATGACGACATTTGCTCCTAAAGAAAGAATTGCGATACATTTGGGGGGCTTAAAAATATAAAAAACTTAATAACAAGGGAGCATAACTAACATTTGCTCCTAAAAAATAATTGCTTAAGACTCATGGAATTACCTTTGAGAAAAGGGCCGTCGTAGAAGTAATTTGGGTGCATACTTCCTTTGCTTCTTAAGCCTATATTTCTCCTGCAGATAAACACAAAAACACTTATGTTTCCCCTTCAATTACTTTCTCTTATTTTGCTCTTTTATTAATTTACCAAACCCGCTTATGTTCAACATTGCTAGCCATTAACAATATGTCCCAAGAACGAGATGAACTAACCGGGGAAAACTGCGTTTTGTTTTAGAAAGTTGCACTGTTAGCTATGAGAGTCTCGACAATTTCGTTCCCGTTGCCCCCTGCATGCATCATAAGAGAAAAAGCAATCACCTTTGGATTCATGTACCCAAAAAAAAAAACGCCTATAATTGACCACGAAAACACCGAGTTTATGACCTCCGCCTTGCATCTATATCTTCACCAGTAAGGCTTTGGGTTTGATTGTCATCAATTATTGCTCGGTTGTCCCGACATTCTTCTTGCAATCGGCAACCTCCTTCTTCCTGAACATTATTCTCTGCAAAATATACCAACAAAAACTATCAAAAGATTATCCTTTAGAATGACCCTGAAATCAATTAAGCCCTAAAAATTTGTTTTTTAGGGAGAAAAAAATGAACCTTCCGTGGGGGGAATAAAGCGGGAAAGATAAGGCCTTTCCTTTCCGCTTTTAACTTGAAACCGAGATCCAAAGGGACATCCAGTCAATGGTTGCAAAGACCATGTCTTACTCCCAATTTTCAAGGTCCTGAAAGCATTGTTATTAACCAAATTAACCAATTAAACAACACAAAATTTTATATTTGATAAATCAGTAAAACAAACTGTTTTCAGGAAAAAAAAAAAAAAAAAGGAACTCGCGAGCCAGCAGAGAGACGAGCGAAAACAAGACGATTGCCGTCGTTGATGTCAAGCAATACGCTGCAACCTTCCCAGGTTACTCTAGGACTTTGAATAGGATCCGATTGAGGCTTATTTTCGAACATGTTGGCTCCCTTTATTAAACAAAGATTTCCTCTTATTATTGCCGGGATTAAAAATATTCAAAATTTACAAAACAGAATCTGAAACAACTTCAGTTTACTAAGGATTTAGGTTTTGAAGAACATAATCTAACTATCGGCTAAAATTTTTACGCTAGGGTTTAAGCTAGAGGTTTTAACCGCTAAAACAGAGTACAGCAACCAGGATTGAACTTGACGATGATGTTTTTTTTTTTTTTTTTTAAATATTGGATCTGAATCCTCGGATGAGCCCAATTCATAACAAAAGAATGTCAAAAACGGACCTTGCAGCAGAACCCATTTTTATCAGTCTTCGGGTTTTATGACATTCTATTGGTTTGGGCTAATGGCAATTGAAGCCCAAGGGGCTTCGAGTTTCATAGCAGTTGCATTTGGAAGTGGCTGTTGTACGAGCTCAACCTCTGCTAATCATCCATATTTGGCATCCAAGTTATTAAGTAAATTTAACGTGAATTTTTTTTAGGGTAAAGTCATAATAATTCAATTTAAAATCAATCTTTCGAGTCATTCAAATTCGAATTAATTTTTATTTGGATAAATTCAGGTTTGAATTTGAAAGATTTAAATTATCAATGTTTCATTATCAAATCAATTGATTTTGAGCGAGTTTGATAGTTTTTCACATTTGAATAAGTTATATTAACTTTAATTGATTTATTCCAATTTCAAAAGGTCATGGTAGAATCATACACTAGAGATGAGCAAAAAAATCAAGAAATTCTAAAATTGATATCGTATTATTTGGTTCAATTGCGATTCGAATAATAATTAATTATATTTAGTTTGATTTTAAGTTCATATATAAAAAATATCACAATTGTTCTATCAAATCGAATTTAATTTTTTATTTACTTTTAATTTTCATAACATAAAAATAAATCTTTTATTTTTAAAATTAATGAAAAAGCATAAAAATATTATGAAGAACCAGTGAAATTTAGTTTGATTCTATATGATATTCATTTGAATTTGGATTCAATCTTAAAAAAAATTAAAACATTACATATTAATCATAATTTTGTTAAAAAAATTAAACCAAACCAAGCTAATATCACCCTAATAAAAAACCCATGAGATCATATGTTAGGTAAGCTTCAACTATAAATAAAACAATAGAAACTATGTCCCCAACTCTCCATAAAATCATCACGACAATCCGCAAACCTTTTAACTTTAGTTTTAGGGGCAACATGGTCGGCCAACTAATATGAGCCAAGCAAATCCCAGGTTGCATATGTGTTTTTTTTTTGGCTAGACACACGATCCCTCTAGCATTATGGCCTTCAACTCTGCCAACAAAAAAAAAATGTTCTAAGATCATTGGTTAACATTTAAGAAAAGAAAAAACGAAGAAATTATATTAAGGATTAGGTTTTTTTAGTTACATGTGTAATAAATATGTAATAATTTTTTTCAGCTGTACTTGCAAGGAATCATTGTTTTATTAATTATTTTTTTTGTGGGATTTGGTAGTTTTTTTTTTTTTTCCTTTAATTAGTGGTTCCATCCATAATGGATCAGATAAGGAGTGATTTTAGTTCCCTTAGTGGCTTAAGACAAGGGAACACATTGTTGTTTTTTTGAGCGAGTGGTTGGCCAAATCTGTGTCTGAGTTCCAACAACTCTTGGAAAAAGATGCTTTCATTTTTTTTTTCTTTAGTTTTTTCTTATAATATTAAGGTGGTGTTTTGATACTTTTTCATATTAAAATTTTAATAAAATGTGATTCTTAAGAATATAATTATTAAAAATATGATTCTTAAGAAAGTAATATTACAACACTTAACGTACATAAAAAGTGTTGATTAAAATTTTAAGAAAATTATATTAATATGTTTGATTTATTGAATACTTTATTAGTAATGTGGTAATAATTTTCAAAATTGCCATTGTTAAAGAAAATGTAAATTTATTATTTTTAACCTTTTTCAAAGATATTTATAATTAAGAAATATTATTTATTATTAATAAACACTTCATTTAATTGGTCTATTTTTTAAATAATAATTAATTTATTTTAAATAAAAATAATATAAAACATATATCTCAAATTTAATATATGATTAAATTAAAAATAAATTTTAAATATTTAATAGGTATTTGAACTAGTGTGGAATTTAATTAAAATCTAATTTGATAGTAATTAAAGTATTTCAAAATTAATTAAATTTTCATGATTTTTTTTAGTTAGTAAAAATATTGGGTAGAAAAAAAATTAGCTACCAATTTTGAGATACGAAATAGGATAATTTTATATTAAAGAATTTTTTTTTTAATTTTCCAAGTATATAAGAAATTAACTTTTCAACCTTTCTTAACGAGAATCACATTCCAGTGATCGTAGGAAAGTAATTTTCAAAGAAAAGTAATGTTACCTGGAAAATGAACACTTTATTTCATACCAAATATAGAAATTTAATTAGTAAAAATCTGATTCCAAAAAAATAATTTTTTTATCATACCAAACGCCTTTTAAGTTTATATTCATTATAGTTAAAACAGATGCAATTCTAACCTCTTTTATTGAAACTGTTATCTTGATTTTTATTCATCTTTAAAAATTATATAATCTGTTAATAAAGCGATGAACTCTTAATTAATCATCATTAATATTAATAATTTTATGATCTATTCATAAAATACAAGATCTTTAATTTTAATTATAGGAATTCAATCTAGGATAACTTAAAAAATGAACTGGCTGAGCCCTACATTACTTGTACTTGCATAGTGAAATTAATGGTTATCACTAAGTACTGAAGCAAGGTAAGTTTTTCTATATCCCCTAAATCTTGGACCAGAATTTCTTCAGCTCAACTTCAACGCTCTTTCATGAGTCAGTCAAATTGTGAGCCCTACCACCGGGTTTTCTGTTAACGCATGTCTTGAGTGGACTCTGGTATTGGTCGCCCATGGCGATAGAGACAGACAATATTGTTGTAGTCATTATCTCAAGCCCCTGGTGGATACTATTGGGAGCAGGTTGCTAATCTTTTGCCCATGTAACGCAATCGATAGGAATGACAATTTCAAATAAAAAATAAATACATAACATAATACAAATATATAAGAGACATTGGAAGACGCAAATTGGCACAGGGAAGTTCCTTTTTCTTTCTGCGTGTCTTATATGATGTTCTTTGGGCTCATGCTCTTTTTTCGTTTGCTAATTTTTCGAATCTGGACCATTTGTCTATATGATAATTCTACACCAAATGACACTAACCTAATTGTCCACATTCCCTTTCTCCCTTTTTTATTTTATTTTATTTTATTCTATACTGTCCAAGCTACACCACGACCATGTCTTGGACATTATAAATAAATTAATAAAAAAAACCCTTAAAATGATTTCCCACGTCACCATTTATTGCAGAATTATAGAGTCTGTGAATCTCATGTAAAATCCTTAAAAGGAATAACAAGATCAAAGAATAAAATTAATTGGTCCAAAAGTTAGTGCATATACCCAATGGATAACTAAAGCACCAAAACAATGATAATAATCATGTAATTTATTAATAAGGTATTAAATTTTTAATTTTTTATATTTAAATTTATTGAATGTTAAAAATTTATTAACTGAAACTAAAAGTCAGTTTAACATTGAAAGTGAAAGTATATTTTACATTTAAATGCTGACTAAAGCTCAATTCTAAACAATGCCTAAAAGCATTGCAACAATAATATTAAACTAGATCAAAGAGTCTTATCATTTTATCAACGGGTCCTATAATTAATTAATTTAAACTCTTAATTTTAATAACTGTGTTGAATTAAAAAAAAAATGCATCGAGACAATTACTCCAGCCAAGGCCATCATAGCCGTCCAAAAAACATAAAAATGGGCTGACCATTCTGTCAAATAGAGGTGAGCCGATGGATCAAATTACTTCTCCATTGACCCAGTCCAAAATCAATAGCTCAACCGTCAAGATTTACATTATGTGGTCCAAAAAGTAAGCCCTTGTACAAAGGCAAGGAGATAGTTAAAATAATAATAATAAGAAACATTGATGTAATAAATAAGCAGCCACCCCACTCCCACCATCCTCATTTGCCTCCTTATTACCCATCTCGGATCCCTCCCCATTTGCCCACCAAAAAAAAAAAGTACTGTCTTTTTAGTTCTTCCAAAAGCTCATCTGTTAAAGGAGAGAGCTAAATCTGCTATTAGTATTGTTATTATCATGGCTCTGCTCACTTTCCTGCCGGAGACGGCGGCGGAGCCCCTGAAACAACCGCACAAGGGTAGGAGAAAGCAAGTGAAAAAGCAAAAGCAACCGTCTTCTTGGGACCAAATCAAGAACTTGCTGACTTGCAAACAGATGGAAGGGTCGAAAGTTCACGACCCTTCCAAGAATAAAAATAATAATAACCCAGCGGCGCTTAATCATCCTCATCATCATCATCAGGGGCACTCAAAGCTTAGTTCCTCTTGCAACTCTATCTGCAGCTTCAGGGACGTCGTTCATGGCAACACGAGGGTCGTTCACAGAGCTGATAACTCGCCTGAGAGTAGCTCAGTGGGTCAAGAAACCGCGTTGCTTAGACGCAAAGCTGAAAATGGCTCGTCATCTCGGTCTTTGTCAGGGCCAAGAAGATCCAACAACAGCAGCACGACATACACGACGACGACGTCTTCTTCGTCAAGAACTATGCAATTCAGGAAGCTTTCTGGGTGTTATGAATGTCATATGATCGTTGACCCCAGCAGGTATTATTAAATATATGACAACTTACTAATCAGATTTTTCTCATTTTTCAAACTTAAAATTTTGCTTGGTTATTATAAGGTATCCATCTTCGAGAACAAGTATCTGTGCTTGCTCACAGTGCGGGGAGGTCTTCCCAAAGATTGAAAGCTTGGAGCTTCATCAGGCTGTTCGCCATGCAGGTAAGCTTATATGCTAAATTTACACCATAGACAGTGCTATTATTATTTTTCCCTGAATTATCGTACAGTAATTTCTTCAACAAGAAAATTACTATAATTAGTTTAGTGATTAGAATTGTTTCTTGGTATGCTTGCTTGCATGGCTGCCCTTCTTTTCTTTTCTTTTTTTTTTTTTTTCCTTTTTATCTTTTCATATCTATTGCTAGGATTACATATAAAAGCTATTTGTTTCCTTTTTTGGTTCATTTCGTACGGAAAGCTCGAATTAACCCAAAGTTACAAACTTTTTTCCAAAGAATAAGTGTGACATTTTCTTATTCTCCATCCAAAAATACAAAACATCTATACAGTTAAGCTTATGGTTTTTTTTTATAGAAGAAATTGAATTTTGAATTGAACTTTTTAAATGTTTTAAATGTTAATTATTTAATATGATTTTATAAATTAATAAAATTTAATTTTAATTTTCATATTAAATTTTTATCAGCTTATTAAATACCATACATTATGGTTTCTTTTAAAAAAAATACAATGAATATCAAAACTTAAAAATAAAATTTGAATTTTAACTTTGCTAAGATTTATTTCTTCAAAATATCCGTTACTCTTTTTACTTTGCAAAGTTGACCAAATCAGCCATTTTCTGCCGGTTAATTTAATTTACGTCTGCTTTAACTAATCACTTTTTCCTTGCCGTAAATCTTGCCCCACCCATTTATTGATGTTAAATATCACAGCTGTCACTTTGATTAGGATAGGCAGGACTGACTCTGACATATGATGTGGCATCCTTTTGTTAGTCAGATTTGCACGGTTTGTTAGGACCGTGCTCCACCGACAAGTCAAAGTAATATTCCCGTAAATGCAAAGCTAAATTATTATTGTTGTTATTATTTTTAATTTGATTTGAGTCTTTTGCTGGTGTAGTTTCGGAGTTGGGCCCAGAAGATTCGAGCCGGAACGTTGTGGAAATTATTTTCAAATCGAGCTGGCTAAAGAAGGACAATCCAATCTGTAAGGTCGAACGGATATTAAAAGTCCACAACACCCAACGTACCATCCAACGGTTTGAAGACTGTCGCGACTCAGTGAAAATGCGTGCTCTGAACAGCACCAGAAAGAACCCCAGGTGCGCAGCTGACGGCAACGAGCTCCTCCGATTCCATTGCACAACCTTGTCGTGCTCCCTTGGCGCGCGTGGCTCGTCCAGCTTGTGCGGCTCGATCCCGGGTTGCGGCGTCTGCACCATAATCAGACAAGGTTTCCACAACAAAGGTGGAGATTCCGCCGCGGAAACCAAAGGCGTCCGTACTACGGCCAGTAGCGGTTGGGCCCACGACTCACTTAAATGTACGGAAGGGCGTAGGGCCATGCTGGTTTGCCGTGTGATAGCAGGAAAGGTGAAGCGAGTGACGGATGATGCCCCGCCATTGGAGGAGGATAATAATGGCAGCAGCAGCGGCGTATCTTCTTCGGCTGGCTCGTACGATTCCCTAGCAGCGTACGCTGGTGTCTACTCCAATCTGGAGGAGTTGCTTGTCTTTAATCCAAGGGCTATCCTTCCTTGTTTCGTAGTGATTTACAAAGCCCTTGAATCTTGACTGATCTGAAAGTCAAATATCATCATTTTCATACAATAACGCTGCACCTTAACCGTGTAAATAAATCTTGATCTAACGTTATGCCGTATGAGATCAAATCTTCTCTTTTTTTTAATTTTTAATTGGATTTCAATATTTTTGCTAGTTCAACCGCCCAACTGCATACGTGCCCGATATCTGCTACGCCAAATTAAATATTTGATGGTTACATAAAACATTTAATTTAATTTTGTTGGCTCAAATTACTTTTTTTGTCAAATTAAAGACACTGAAATCCTTGAATGCTGGTTAACGATGATCACTGAGAGACTGCTTGTAATAAATAGACAAAGCAACGGCAAAAATTTCTTCTTCGATTATTTTTCTTTTCTTTTTAAAGAAAGAGGTTCATAAAATTTTGAAATATAAAGCCATTGAAGTGTTACCTTCAAACTTCGATACACACCTTTCATTGTCTTAATTCACTTTGCCTGCAAACAGTGCTTTTTCTTTATGGGTTTGTGGTACCATAAATAAATCATCCTATTTATTAAAAATAATAATTTATTTAATCTGATAATAAAAAAGAAAATATTAATCTTTCTTATTAAGATTGATTAAGAGGACATCTATAAAAATATAATTAATATATTATTTTTTTAATTTAATAAAGTAATGTTTTAAACAAAAAATTGTATTAATTAATCATTAGCTCGTGACTATAGGTATTAACCAAACTCTTTTCACTTGTTTGTTTCAATCCATTGTTTTATTAAATTCGATAAAAAAAAACAGTGCATTAATTAGTGGTGCTAATTAAAGTAATATTTAAACAAATGTAATTAATGCTTAGTATTTCTTTTAATTTAGTAAACACGAAATGTTAACCAATATGACTAGGTGCTAGTAAAATAAAAAAGAATTTAAATAGTATATAAATAATTTTTAACCAATGCATTAAATGCAAAACAAAAATAGTAGTTAAATACTACTTGATATTTATAAACAATTGTTAGTCAAAATTTCTTAATCATCATTAGATACTAATTATCATTCCCTTTAATCAAATTGAGCTTGTTAAAATAAACCCATTAAAGTACAGTTTAAATTGCTCGAATATATGACGACCATTTTGAAATGTTTTTGAGCTTGAAAATTGAAATTTTGTTGAAGGGGAGATGATTTTGGATTGAGTTGCAGCAAGCATTATTAAGACCCACGTGAGATTATCTTGGAATAATGGCAAAAGGAAAGAAAAATAAATAAACAAAGGAGTGCGAATGCGGGATCATGCTGGACTTTGACGATGCAACTAAACAAGGATTGAGAAACTTTGTTTGATAAGACCCGATTAAAGTCGAATTTCACTCAATTAATTAATATAATTATTTTAATAATTAATATTTAATAAATTTAAATTTTAATATATATATTTAAAAAAAAAATGAGCACATGATGGTGGTTTTCCTAACAAAGTTTAGTGGAATATGATAATTGCAGACACGTGCTCGACCATATGCACGTTCATTGCTTTCTTCTTGTTTTATGTGTTTTGGATTTCGTATTTGCCATAAATTATAACAACAGTTTGCTTCCCAAAATCATAACACTTAATTACTTATTAATTACTGTAATCTCTGTTGAGATTACTGAAAATCTTGCACCTTAAGTCTATATTGTAAGTGTGCTAGTCATCCACGCTCGTGTCAGAAGTTTCCGATAGTCAAAATCGAATTTAATGATTAAATTAATTAATTCGCACAGTTTAACTTCAAAAAATAATATTAAACAAATTTAAATTCAATTAGAAAATAAAATAAAACAAAAATCAAATTTTAAGTAATTAAGTAGTGAACAGTGAGCGTTGGTGGGTGGATGATTGGCCACGGTTCCTAATCAAAGTTGCTGATGAAAGCCGTACCTTTAATTTCATTTCAATACTTAAATTAGAATAAGCAATTAATTAGGTCTTTTGCTTAATTCTAGTTTCGGTATTGCTTCTGCAAATGATATAAATGTCAAACAGACAGCCAACCTTATGATTTGGAATTAATATTCAACTAATTTGACAATATCATAAGAAAATTAATAAATGTATGAAGTCAATGAATTAATTTAATTAAGGATGGCTCAGTACAACCAGCAGAACAAAAATATAAGTTAATCTACATTATTTTAATGTTTCATTTTTTT
>JBBYHK010000015.1:5747826-5853680 GCA_038382065.1 Adansonia grandidieri | reverse complement strand
TATATACTACCGATGTCTCAACTCTCCAAATTCATCGATGGATCGTACGATAGAGATAGAGATGGTAAAAATGATCTCTTTTTTCTCTTACACTCTCATTTCATGATTTTCTCGAATGTTTTTTTTTTATTTTTTATGACGAGTATAGTTAAAAGTTCATGTGCATATACTTTCGGAACCTTCCTTACTTTGCTCTCCTCAGATAACATAATTCCCCAAGTGGGACAGACTAGAATTCATGGTATCACGTTCCAACCCTCTCGACTTGTTCATAAATAATATCGTTTCCCTAAAATCAAATCTAACATCTACCTACCTTTTACATCAATTTGCAATTTTCTTTCTTTCATTGCCTCATCGTACCTTCTTATTACCCCATCTCTCTTAGTTGCATGCAGCCTGTTTTCATTGTCAAACACATAATTTTTGTCCCAAAAATCATTGCATTATTATAAGTCATTAACATGGAATTATATATATATATATATAGAGAGAGAGAGAGAGAGTACAGATTTGACAGTGAGCAGATTGATGAAGATGGGTGGTATATAGTATATAATCTCAATCTTGTGGGACAGTCACTATGCCAGGACAGAGTTGCAGGAGAGAAGCATAGATATTTCTCAACTAAAAATTATTGATCCAATGTTGTCCCATTGCACGACTGTTTTTCCAGGAGTTAAGCTCCAAAATTGGCTCCAATCCCAACACCAAGTGAGACCAAATGCTAGAGTTAGAAACTGTTTAATCTAAGATAATGTTTGATTACCACCCTGTTTAATCCAAGATCCTGAGCCAAAAGATTTTTTATTTTTTAAAGTGAGTGGTAGAGCTATGATTTGCTAACCTCATTTTGTCTTTCATTTAATTCCTCTGTGAAGTGTTGTCACATCAATATTTTCTTTTAAAAGAGAATAATTTTATTTAAGACTAATATGTTCAAATAGTGTTATCCAATCATTTTAAAATTAAAAGCTTGACACATAACACCCACTTTGTCAGATGGTTTTTTTTCCTAGGATCAAAGTAATGGTACAATCTCTTGTATTAACCTTTATTAATGGATATATTAAAACACCAAATGAAGATATATATAGTAAATTGACTTGATAATTTACAGTTTTTTGAAAAATTAATTACTATAAATTTAATATTTAATTTAATTAATTTATATAATTATTTTAATAGATAAAATTTGTACTTAAATTTTCATATAAAAATCATTGAATACACACACCTAATCATGTAAACGACGAGAGTTGGAAGAATAAAAATAAAAATAGTTTTGGAAGATAAAATTCCCATTTTGGTAGTTAAAGTTGATCATCTTAGAAAAGGGTGGGGAGGCTAAATGGAGCCAGTAAATCTGAGAGTTGGATCGTGAATGGATGTGAAGTTAGGGGACTCGCAAATTGAGGCGTATTTGAATCCACGAAACAAGGGGATTAAAATGATAGCTCAACCTCAACCATCAGCTACAGTTATGAAAATCCCTTTTTTTTTGGGGGGGGGGGTGGGGGGAATATATCATGAGATGAGAAGTTCGAGAGACGTGTTATGTTGGATTGTGGGGGCAAATGCATTGGGGCGAGGCATTGAATTTCATTCAATATAAAAAAGGGTCCAATGACACTAATTTTCATTCCCCTCAACTTTTTTGGGCTTTGGTTTTCTAAGAGATTTCTGACTACCCACACTTAACAAATACCATTCCTTTTGGCTTCACTTCACACCTTCAAGAAAAGCAAAAAAAAAAAAAAAATCACTATTTGAAGCAAAATCATTGTGGTTTCAAGCCTTTCCTGTAATGGAAAATCAACATCTCCACCTCGAATACCAGCAACAACAACAACAGCAGCAGCTGCAACGTCAACCCAATCCCATGAAGTCAAGGTTCAGACGTGTCTGTGTCTTTTGTGGTAGCAGTCCTGGCAAGAATCCTAGCTACCAGCTTGCTGCCATTCAGCTTGGCAAACAACTGGTACAAAAACTAATTCTCTTATCCTTTTTTCATGAAGAGGGAGACCAATTAGACTAAAGTCTTGTTTTTTTTTTTTTTTTCAATTGTCTTTTAATCATCATCTCTTCTCTTCCTGGAATTCGATCAGTAGGTCTGATTGGCATTCATGCAATTTATCCCCAAGTATTTTTAGTCTTCTCTGCCTCATGAATTCAGGCTTCTTGGCTTTTACATTTGACCAATACTTGCTTGAAAAGGCTAACAGGAATTTCAGCCGTCTTCATCTTTGAATTGACAAAAAGCAAAGCTGTTGTTGTAAAGAAACTCAATAAATTTGACTAATATTCTTTACTTTTCTAATATCAATTCAAGAGTTTTGCCAGTTTGAGAGCGAAGAAGAGATTAGTTATACACCTAAAATCAAATTCATCCTCTGTTTGCTCTGTTTTGGTTTGATTAAAACTTGAACTTGAGACTGAAATGAATAAAATAGTGTGATTATACTGTTTATAATGGAGTAATTGCAGGGACTATGTTTAAATTAAACACGTAAGTTTAATAAAACCTGCAGGTTGAAAGGAACATTGACTTGGTTTATGGAGGAGGAAGCATTGGCTTGATGGGGCTGATCTCTCAAGCTGTCTTTGATGGTGGTCGCCACGTGTTGGGGTAACTCATTGCCACTATTTCCTCTCTCTCTCTCTCTCTTTCTTTATGTCTGGTCCTCTCTCACTCTGTCTAATTTTAACCCTTTGCTTCCATTTTTTTGCAGGGTAATTCCCAAGACTCTCATGCCAAGGGAGGTAAAAAAATCAACAGTATTTTGACCCTTTCTTTTATATAGTTTCAGATTCATGTGAGCACTGCTGTTACATGAAACTTGGATTAGTTCTTCTCCAAAATGTTTGTAATCAATTCCCATATGCGGACAATTTAGGATTCAAACATAGCGCATATTCAATTTCACTAAAGTTGGGCCCCATTTGTTCATCAAGAAAAAAAAAAATAGAAACTCTTTAAATGTGGAAGTTTTACAATTTCGATTCTTCATTTGAAAATGGATGATCTAATGCAGTCAGGAAAACTAAAATATCCTTTTAAAATTCCAGATCACAGGTGAAACAGTAGGCGAAGTAAGAGCTGTGTCAGGAATGCATCAACGTAAAGCTGAAATGGCTCGCCAAGCTGATGCCTTCATTGCCTTGCCAGGTTTGTTTGTTCTAAAATCCCGAAACTTTTATATCTGGATTTAGTCATACATTCACTAATAATTTTCAGATAACTCTTGGACATAACTATCAACCAACTTCATTTTTATTAATAATTTGATCTGGTCAAATTTCAAACTCACAGGAGGTTATGGAACTTTAGAAGAACTATTGGAAGTGATCACCTGGGCTCAGCTAGGAATCCATGACAAACCTGTAAACAACTTTCTATTTTGCATTCTCTTTCATGCTTGATTTGATTGAAACCATACACATTGCGAGCAATTCACATGCGAAAAACGTGCGTGCATATGTTAATTGTAGAAATAAAAGAGGCGTTTATTTTTCGTCTTTTTTTTTTTTTTTAATTTTGGAAAAAAACAGGTGGGATTGTTGAACGTTGCTGGGTACTACAACTCACTTTTATCATTCATAGACAAGGCTGTTGATGAAGGTTTCATAGCACCGGCTGCCCGTGACATAATTGTCTCTGCCCAAACTGCCCAAGAACTCATGTGTAAGCTCGAGGTACATTTTTCAGTACTTCTTCCTTAAAGACAATACCCATCATCTATCCCCACTTGGAACAACTGCAACATTGTTGATCAATAGTCAAAATTGAAGTCAAATGATCTGAGCCGTCCTTTTTTTTTTCTGACTTTTTGACTTCTGACCCAGGAGTATGAACCTAACCATTCTGGGGTGGCTTCCAAGCTAAGCTGGGAAATGGAGCAACAACTGGGTTTCACTGCAAAATCAGACATTGCTCGTTGACCCCCTTCTTAATCTCAATCATTCAATTCACACATGATCGACAAATTTTATTACTCTTACCCCTCCAATTCAAAACAACCTTGTAGATGCAATCTCCAAAGCCAAAACCAAACCCACAGTTTCTTTTATTCAGCTGTGGATCATGCTGTGAATTTCTCTCTCTCTTTTTTTTTTTTTTTTGTTATTAGTATATATATTGTTTTTTTTTTTAATTTTGCTTTAATATAATTAGAATCTGACCGGGACAAACAATGTCAGTGACTTTATTAGCTTCCTAAATCGGTGATTGCTAATTGTGTATATTTTATTATTGTTTACCTTTCTTGAAATGATGGGTTGTTACAAATTGCTTTCAAACAAAAAGGGATTGATGGGGATGGATAACGAAACAGGAAGGAACCAGCAGATGAAAAAAAAAAAGAAGAGGAAATATCCAGCAATGAATATTCTCTGACTTTCAGTGCCTTCTATTGGGTTATTAATATTAAGCTACAATGGACGTCATGCACATAATCCGCAGCAACAAATTTTCCCTAGAATTGAACTGTCATCTCCTGTATCATAATTCATGATTGATTCCATTATTATAATTTGCACCCGGGTACCTTTTGCTTGGATTTTCAAGAAATTATGAGATTAACACGAATAAATTACATGCACAAAAGATAATATATAGCTATATATATATATATTTGATTTGGTTCCAATTGTACCAAGAGATTATCTAGTAATTACATCTATCTCATAATTCGTAAACTTAAGATCCACTTCATATTTTTAAGGAGTTACATTACTTAATGATAAAAAATTCTTATTTACTAATAATTCATGTCCATTAAGTATGTTTATCCTTTAAATAAATTTAAATTTAAAAATTCTAACGAAATTTAAATTGATTTTCAAATTAAAATTTGAGTCAAATATTTAACTATATATAAACTTGGAATTTTGAGTTGAATTGGGAAGCATAACGGTAAACGATTCTCACAGAGTTTTGAGTGTTGAAAAAGTCGCATGAATCCCAATCTCAAAATAGCAGTTCAACGCGTATAAAGCTCTCCTCCCACTGTGGTCCCAAATGCAATCTAACAATCGAATTGAGAAACATGCTAGTTTTTATCCGATCCTCCTTTTCTTAATTTAGCAATGTATGGCCGAGTACTCGGATGCCTATTAAAGGCACGGTACTTGCAATCAAGCTAAAAGGTGATTTTCTTTTTTCTTTTTTTTCCTTTTTTTTTTTTTTGGTGGAAGTTAGTTAGTAGCAAAGATTTGCATGCCTGAAAAATGCTAATGATGGATTTGTTAAGAGGTGGCGTGCAAGAGCAAAGACATTAGGCTAATAATTGTTCATGATTGATTGTTTTCAAAGGAGTAAATTGGGGTGGGGGGGGGGACTTCGAATGGGACAGTGGACAAAAAAAGTACAGGACACCTGTTCTTGGCCGTACTGCAGAGGACCAGAGACAAAGTGCTGTCGTGTGGGCAAAAGGGTGAGTTAGAAAGTTATGGTGGAGACTGAAGAGAGTGAGTGGTCCTTTCGTTTAACCATATTTTTGGGGCGACGATTAGCTTTCGATGCCTGTCGGTAGACAAGACATAAGAGCCTCTAGGGACACTACGCTGGTTATAACTGATGAATGGCTTTTTCATGTGGGTAGGGCATTTCGGCCATTTGCATACACGACTTGGGCTGTCATTTTGATCCAAAAGGAGAGAACCCCAATCGCGTTTTCGTTCGTTATAGCACTGTCTCACTTGTTTTGCGTTGCAAATTCCAGCTTTGGATAAGCATGAATGAATCATGTTGAAAAAATCAATTGCTTTGCACCTTCGGGAAAAAAGTGAATGGTTAACTCATGCCTTTGGATCATATATCTTGTCCATTTCTATTTTGGCGCGACATATGTAGAGAATACAACTCTGATAAGGATTTTTCGATTCATATGAATATAGCAGACAATTTTCTACTTCAATCCTTAGGTGATTATGTTATAATTAGGTGCTTAACTTTTCAAGTACTGCAATTCCTTTCGAATTTATGTTCGTTTCCCAAAACTATATCAAATCAATTAACCATTTAGTGAATCAATCAGACTAAGAAATATAATCGAAACATTAAGGGAATTTAACTCTCACATGATCAGAGTTGAATGAAGCTATCCCTCTAAAATACAACAAAAAACTCGGTGCCTCAACCGTGTAGAACAAACTACTTCAAAACTAGAATTTGCAGGAAAAGATGGAATTGATACCGCCGCATATAGTACAAAAAAATGTGTAATCAGTTGCAGACTATGGCTACTTTTACTTTTAGGTGAAGGACTTAACGGCAGATGAGGTGGTGACCAAACTTGAGAGGAGACCAACGATTACGGCACTGTTATATGTGGTCGGCTCTGCTTGCATTGAGTTGTTCCGGGAATCGATGTATGTTTCATTTCGGAAAGGGCCACCCACAAGAGCTCCAACGGCTACATTAGGATTGGGTTGAGTTGAATCAAGCCACTTGAAGCCATCAGTGCAACCAGTAGTTGCATCTGCTGGAATCGAAGCTCCTCTATGATGCACATATTGTGGGTATTTATCCCCATACCCCACAAGAAAGCTCATTTTCAAGGGGTTACTGCCCAAGACATAATCAGCCTGGAAGCAAAGATTATTATAGTACTATTGTTTAGCCAGAATGACACCTTAAGAGGAATATTTCTAATCTTAAGCTGCATCTTTTATGCAACATAGTTCTCATACAACATAAAGAGCATACCTGTGATTTGGCAAACTCTCTAAGATCTGATGGTTTGAATGAATCGTCCCCACAGGTTAGCTTTGCAGTCTGTGATGTAAGCATGTAATCACTGTAATGAGCAGCTAAAAATGCAGAAGCAACAGGATGCTGCAGAGCATTCCATTCACTGACCCATATAAGACCACCTGCACCAGAAAGACATTACTGGTAAAAATAAGAGATCCCAAGGATCAGAGCCAATTTAGTTTATATAAGCCTTTAGTGATCTAAGAGAATATGTATCACCCTAAAAGGCTAAAAGAATAAGTGTAAGTATGCTAATAAAAAAGTCAAGCAGTAATATTTTTCAGTACAAAATTAGGGTATGAATTTAAGTAAACTAAATATACGCTGTTATCTAATCTTAAGACAACTTTTATTGCTCAAATCTCTCCTGTTTCTCTTTTAGACTTTCTAGATGTCTCAACATGCAGCTTAAGGAATACAAATTTGTGGCTTGAAGCGAAGGGTATGCATCAATTACAAAGTTTATTCAATAAGTTTAAGATCGTTTTATTTGATAAGTGACTTTCTTTGAACCTTTTCTTTTTTGTCGAATTAAAGATCTGCATAGCACAAACATGAATTGAATCACTTAGCTTTAAAGAAGAATTACCATCTGTTCTGCTGGATGTGGCAGAGGGAGACTTTGGTAAAAGACTGCACATAACATCCTCGGCAGACTTCCTATAGTTTTCTAGGCCAGAATTCCCAGAGGCTCATTTGGCACCAAACAAGCTTAACCTGGAAAGCAAAACCTGCATAGATGTAGCATAATCAGACACTGAGTTTAAAAAGGAAAAAAAAAAAAAAAGAATAATACTATGCAAATTTCTGGTTCTGATATAGATTCAGAGCAAATTAAAATGAAGCAGAGAACAAGCACAAGAGGCTCCATCTAACAGAAGTGGCAGATACTACAAATGGTGCATTCACGTTAGCCTGGACAACGAAAAAAGAAGTAAAACTGAAACGATCTACTCATCATGGTCATGTCATAACACAACAAAGTGATGCATTAACAGGTCGAAAAAGGTAATTCATGAATATTACAATGTTTTTTAGTATCTCTTGGCCATGTAGACATCATGGTCCAGTATTATGTTAAAACGTAAACAAAAAAATGTGGAATTAATGTAGACAAAGAGAACTAATTTCCTTCAAATATTCCTCAATCTAAATGCTTCGAGGATAAAGAAATCCTGACAAATAAACCTTTGAAAGAAGCTGTTTAATTCTGCATCTTTACAAATGAGAAATGATCCATGGAGTTCAAACAAGCTTTGCCGGAAATGAACTCAAGTTAAAGCTACCTATTTTCTCAATAACTAAATATGCATAAATTTTGAGAACCTGGGTTTTCTTAAATCATCACATTGCTTGAACCATGTCTATGTTTATAAAATGAAGGTAACAGAAAAACAAGAGAGGCTAGCATCTTGCTTCAAATTCCTCTAAAGAGAACCGTACCTGGGTTCCTGCATTTTTATTATCCCAGCTAAACCAGGTTGGACTTCCCCATTGAGCAAACTCTTTTCCATTTTCCCCAGTCACATATTCAAGATATGATTGGTCGCCTGTTGCATGATAGAGCCAGCTTGCTGCCCATAAAAGCTCATCTCCATATCCTGTTGAATTGTAATATGTAGCAACTTCTGGGATGTTCTTGTTGTGAGAGCCTTTATATTTGTCTGCAAAAGTAAAAAGCTGCTTGGCATGCTTAAGAAGCATGCTTGAATATGTTGAGTCAGCTGTCTTAAAAACCAGAGATGCTGAAGCCATAGCTGCAGCAGTTTCGGCTGCAACATCTGTCCCCGGAACAGATGCATTCACCTGCGTGAGAGGCCTTCTCTCTTTCATGTCTTCGGGCCTTTCCCAACATTTATGATCTGCCTCAGGGTCACCCACCTGCCTCAGTGTCGAAGAAAAAATGTTAGAGGTAATATATATTTGCAATTAGATTCCAAATCAAGTATGGTTCACAATACAACCACAGAAGTGGCACGAGGTGTCTCATTTTGTGAAATGAGACTATGAAGAATAGCATGCTCTTTATGAAATTGTAATTCATCTCATGCTTTTGGCGCAACCCATCACAACAACATCAGAAATACCAAGCTATAACTTAAAGAGGCTAAGATCCAACTGCTAAAATCCAAGATATTCTTGATCTAAAACCTTTGGTCAAAGCCCTTAGCGATTTGGATAATTCAAAACATAAATTTCTAAGGCAAGATGAAGAAAACAAAAACAATTTAAATGCACTTGTGCAATCATTTATGTACATATACACACCATCCAAAAGAGTAGATGGCAGTTAAAGACGATGATGACCTGAATATAGAGCACGTTCTCAGTAGGATGAGCATTCATAAGGAAATCGGTTATCCACTTGAGAGATTCTTCAGCAAGTTCCCGTTGATTCACTGCCTCCATCTGATCTCCATACTCAAGGATAGCCCATGATAACACAGTAGCAGTAAAGGCCATTGGAAAACCAAATTTCATGTGATCCCCAGCATCATACATCCCCTTGGAAAGATCCAACTTCGCTTCACTTCCATCATTAAGCGCCGAATCTCCTCTCCATGGTATCTTATTATCCGCTGACTTACCAGCTGCAACGACAAACAAGCAACAACCCCACTTCAAATATAATATTTCCCAAAAGGACAAAAAGGAAAAAGAACCAAAATAAGGTATTAGTAAAACGCCAATAATAGCATGTCATTTAAATTTCATAATTTAGAATACATAGTAAAAAGTTATCCAATAAATTTAATGAATAAACTACTTTTTCAAGTAACTAAACATGAAGCTACTTCGAATCTGGGTCCATATGTTAAAGGTTATCCTTAAAGGAAGCAAATTGAGAAGAAAGAGAACAAGCTTATGTGAAAACAGAGTAAAAAAATATAGAGTGAAAGATGGTAAAAGAAAAGAAGCGTACATTTTTTAACGTCAAAGAATTGCATTGCGATTTTTAGAGCATCAGCATACTTCTTGTTAATAGCGCCTGGAGGACCTGGAACGGGAGCGGACAAATTATCATTTGAGTGATCCATTTTCTTCTTGATTATATAAACAACAGCTCCCACAACCAGAGCCAATATTACTATCACCAGAAACCACCCCAAACATCCTCTCGACTTTGATTGTTTCCCCATTTTTTCGTCACGTCAAAATCCCACCAAAACACAAATCTTGAACCCGAGATCTATATCAAAACAAGCGCATTGAACAATGAAGATATAAAAGAGAAATGCAGCGTTTAAAACAGGTTTAATGTGCTAAGAACCAAGGAAAATAATATGGGATTTCCTGGGAAAAGAAAATCTGTAGAACTGAATGGCTCTGAAATGAATGTGAGTGGAATGCGGTTTAGAAACAGGGTTGATTAATTAAAGAGAAGCTGATAAAGGGAAAAGGGTAGCTAGATCTGGCTCCGAATCAGCAAAAGAACGGTCCTTATCAGTTTCATAAATTTCTTTAATTGGAGACTTCTCATTTACAGCCACTGACACTAGAATTTCAAGCGGGGTAACATAATATAAATTCAGAAAATATAATTATGTTTTCTTCCCCCCCCCCCCACCCCGGCACCCGTTACCTACTGTTCTGTTGATGTTTCGACAACAAATATGCCCCTTAGTTTGGTGGGGCGAGATTCGCTTGAGAAGGAAAGAAAACTCTCATTTACTGCGTCCAAAGTTCAAAGTTCCGAGACTTGAAGGAGGACTCATATCAGCCGTTAATGTTGATTTTATGGGACCAAATCTGATGAACTGTTTCAATTTAAAAGAATGACAGTTGATTATGTTTTAGTTGTGATTGAAAAGTAGTGGGTAAGCGGCTTCTGTCAGTGTTCCAGCCATGCATTACTCGTAAAATGAAGTTTCCATGTCATTTCTGGGACTGAGGGACTGGGATCTCTTAGGCCGAGATCCTTTTTGTCGCTTTTGTCGCTGTGTTAACGTAGTTTTTCGCGACGACTTCAAAATATATATATATATATATATATATATATATATATATATTGAAATCAGTTTTGACATTGGTCAAAGTCAGCGTCTTTTCATCCTTCTATGCTTACTGAATTTAATTTCTGAAGAGTAAAATTTATTTACAAGTTATTTCACAAAATAACTATAAATCACTCACATATGTAAGAAAGATAGGCATAAATTGATTTTTGTTATATTATAATCCATTAGCATGTCATGTGTCATTGATTGCCAATTGTTTGCTTAATAAAAAAGAATGTAACTAATTGCTTACGTTTTTGCCAACTTCTGTTAACTGGTCATAAATGGAACCTATTTAATTAATAAAGGAAATACGTCATTTTCTTTTTAATATCTTATTGATGTTGGTTTTCCATCAACTCATATTTTGGCAGTCTTATAGCCTTAAAAAAAATACACTAAGGTTTTCTTATTTTGAACAAACCAGCCCCCTTTCTTTGCCATCTAATCCAAGGCTAAAAACTGCTTCTATTTGGAACCTCTTTGCGGCCCAACAGAAAGAGCTCCAGGCTAAGATAGCCCCTCATTCTTTTCATCATTCACCCTTGGTTTCTTGGCAATGGCGTCAACCTTATTTTCATATGCACGAACTTAGACGTAACACTTCAGAAATAACAATTAAATAATCTTCAATTTCGGATCTTTATAGTCACATGCTTCTATCTAACTCTTTCTTAACTAGGAATTAATTACAGTGTTCTGTAACCTAATTCAATTTTGTAGGAATTAATTAGCGACAGTCTCCCCTTAAAGTCCATCTTTATCAGATTTGGTGTGACTCAAAATTCTTTCAATTAATCTGCTGATCCAAAAGCTACATAAGATAAAGCTACGCGGTTTAATGGCGACCAATTCAGCAAAGTATTCTTGTTAAAGGATTTTCCATCCGTAAATCCTTTATTAATTCTCTTTCACCAACTGCCAAACAACTAAGCATTAAAAAAATTCAACAAGTGGGTACTAAAAAGCATCAAGTTAACGGTACTTGTAAAATCTCTCCAACATGGAGAATGGAGATGAAGGAGAGGTTAACTTTAGTCATAGATCTTTTGGAACCTAAATACCCATTGCACCTATCCTACTAGAACATATTTATCTCACCAAATTTGGGGGTTGAATCGACTGGCTCCCAGGACCCAGGATACTCAGTTGTTTGAAAAAAATAATAATAATAAAACAACTAATGAAAAAGAAACTAGAAGACAAGAAATTTACATCAACGTCAACAACAATGATTCAAAACTATTACTATAAACCTACCAATTTAAGTGCTTGTTCAGTAAACTAAAAAGAAAAGGGATTAATACCATTATTTTAACGGGCTGCAGATTGGATTTTCCTCAATTGACCACACGTAAGTCGAATGTTTTCTTCCATGAGAGTATCTTTTGGAGGAGGGTTTTCTTTCCCTGGAGAAGGTGGCACCAGTTCAATTTCCATTGCTTCTGCTTCAGTTTCTGCAGGCTGGCTAGTACTTTTGGATGCAGAATCTGCTTGTTGGCTATTTAAGGATGCTAAAGGGGTAGCTGGTTTAGCCAACTGTGAAGGCAGCTTTGAAGGTCCCACCACTTCAGCTACTTCCTTTTGGTGTTGACTAGAAGATGTGATAGATGTCGGTGAAGGTGGTTCTTCAGCCTCTGGCTGTGCTGCTGGTTCTTTACTGGATGATTGACGTTTTGGCACACGGGAGGGTTGACGAGCCCTAGCACCTTGTGCCTGAGAATTCTAAAGTCAAGGAGAAAAGAGAAACAAACTTCAAGTTGACAGAATCATGTATGGCCAAAGATAAAACCAGAACAAAAAATGAAATTTGTATACAAACATTATGTCTGGAAAGACAGTTTTTAACACATGATAGTTAATGAGAGGCCGTTTTCTAACTCCAGGAAAACCATTTTTACATAACAACCAATTTCCGGTTTCACCAAACTAAATTTGTTGCATAAAAATCATATAGTGGAGGTCATAACAGCACAAACTTCAATTGATTTTAATTTGAAATCTACCTGAGCATGGTGAGGTCTTGGGGTTGATTGCGAAGCAACATACTGCAGGATCTCAAAAATTCTTGTCTGCCCATAGCTTGCAACTCTTTTCCAGTAAAGAACTGCCATATCTCCAGCTCTAGTCCTTAGTTCCAACAAGTTACGGTCTATTTCGTTTTCATGCTTTGAAATATATGGTCTAAAGAAGGCATCATACACATAAGAAGTTCCCTGAAATAAGTGAAAACAGAAGGGCAATTAGAACAAATATAAACAGGTAGATGCCAAGTAAATGCTCTTGTTTCTTTGAAAGTAATACTCCTACCCTTGTTTTAGGGTACCACAAGTATAAAAAGAATGCCAACTTAGCTTCACTGTACATGGGAATCCTTCAAAAAAAAAAAACCCCAAACAGGTGCAAGTGAGAAAAGGGAAAAAAAAAAAAAGGACATGAAAACGTCCTTACTGTTTTATGATTCCCTACCATGAAATAAAAGCATCGCCAAGTCTCTCAACAACTGTCAAAACAGCCACCAATATCCTGAAACCAGAAAAGAAACGGGGGGAAACAAAAGAAAAGTTACAACATAAAAAATATTAGCACAATCTTAAACCAAAAAAAAAAAATACCAATTCAAGACCTACCAGTACTGGCACCAAAAACGCAGTTGCTCAATCTCAGGCTTATTCATTTCAACAGTTTTATAACATTCATATGCTGGATAAGCATAGCCAAAAACCATTCTGCAAAATATTGAAAAGCAAAAAAAAAAAAAAGAAAGAATAAATTCAAGCAAAGGAATAAATAAAAATACAATGAGAAAGTGAATCAATTGTACGGTAAAACATACACAAGTCCTCTGGTAAGAAAGGATCCAATCATTTTGTTTACTTCCTGATGAAACAAAATACTTCCAGAAGTTAAAAGTAGGTAACAAAGTCAACATCATAAATCCCAGAAAACAAGAGCAATCCATAAGTACGTTAATTAATGCAGAATATCAACCTCATATACAATATCTAGCCATGTCTTCAGTTTCTATCCAAAATCCGCATTCCTGAAAAGATTAACAATCCCCTTCCTCACTATACTTACTGGGCATTTTAGCGAAGTGATTATTTCTAATGGGAAATGTAATTTTTTAAGTTCGAAAGTATAGAAAAATATTAATAGTTAGTACCGGCTCCAAATCTCGTCAAAAGAAAACCTAGAGAGAAATTGTTACCTAAATTTCTCCTCTTTCTCTTGAGTTATTTCCTTCATGAGATAACAAAGAGGAGGAATTACTTCAGTTCTCTTAATCCAACAACACTATAAATCATAGTTAAACAACGCCTAATCAATTTGAAACTTAAAATTTCTTGGCCCCCATAAATCAAAGGGGTAAAATATATACTAAAAAAAATCTAAAACTTTAATCCTACCTTTTACGACTTAATGATTGAGATCCTCCTAAGTGCTTTATGGAAAGACTCTTAAACTTAGTTGAGCAAGAATTTTCAGATACCGTATCTGAAAACAACATAAACCTGCTTAGATGTCCATTTATCCTCAGTTTGCTGACGACCTAACAAAGGAGTACGAGTAAAGTAACGTTACGAGTTCAAAAACCACAATTATTCAGCTAATCAACCCCCAAAATTTACCTTATGACGCAAGACATAACAAGCAACATACTAAGTATTAAACACGAATTAGATACCAAAACTGTTTAAAATTCGTGCAACATGTCGAACTAAGAAGCAGTGAAAAAGAAGAAAGCATCGGAGAGACACGCAAACACCGTCGAGTTAAATAAATAAATAAATAACTAAAATGATGAAAAGCATATACAGGAAACCTAGAAGACGAGGAAAAAAATGTTTAACAAAAAAAAATCCCAAAAAATATCGTTATCAACATTCAACAATGTAATGTCAGATGAAATCTTGATTGCGGTGGTTGCGGAATCAATCACCAAAAAAAAAAGGGGGGAAATGGCAGAGCTGATGGTACCTTCTAAAGAGTATTTTTCAATAAGACGAAGCAAACAAAAACACAACACGATTAAAATCGGAAATGATAGTTAATCCAAAGCACGGAAACGATAGACCAGAGGATTTCAAGGAAATAACAGACGAGATTTGGAGAAGATCGCCGGCCAACAGTAAAATCGGCGCCGCAAAAAAGCGACGGCTAACCGTTACGAGGGCGGCGGTAGTGGTGAGATAGACTGAAAAAAAAAAGTGATTTTGGGGGAAAAATCAAACCAATTACAGAGAATTATTGTATCACGGTCATCTCTTTTGAATCGGTCCTCTTCAAATCCCCGTTACATCCAGATTTGTTTAGCGTTTTAAACCTCATTACCGATTATACCCTTGGAGAAAAGCAAGATGCTACTAATTTCCAAGGGGGGATACGCTCATATCAAGAAGAGGGTAAGGATTAATAAGGAAAAAAGCAAAAGGGAAGAGCCAGCAGCTGACTAATCAATGAATAAAGTGATCGTTATGGATAACGATAAACCTAAATTTTTTATTTTATTATAATTATATTTAATATATTTTACGTTTCATATAAATTTTAATATTTTAATAATTTAATAATTTATATTATATAAATTTTAAAATATATATTTATGTTATATTAAATTTTAAATATTTTATTTTTATTATATTAATATAATTATATTAAATATTATTATAAGTAAATAACATATCTAAGATTATTACTTCAAATTATTTTTTTGAAAAAAAAGAAGTTTTCGGCTGCCATCACGAATCCAGATGATGGGTCCAATATTATTGGACCAATAAATCTATAAGGGCGCCCAGGACGTGGGTTTTGGAAGTGGGTTCGAGAAGCTTTGGGTTGTCAAAACCCAAAGAAATTTAGCCGGCGCCAGAACTAAGGGCTGGTTTCTACTTAGAGTTAAGAGTCAGTCACCCCTTTGAAAATCTACAAACTAAAAGCCTGCAGTTGTCAGCCAATGCGAAGGCATGATTCCACTACTTGCAAAATTACATGTACACACGTGCCTGTGCAAATTGGTAGCACTATAACTAGAACATCTCAATTCTCATCTATCAATCTGTACTCTATGTAGCCAATGTCTGAACAAATTAGCTCCCTACAATTAAGCAATTGCAGTAAAGACCTTAACACTTCCAAAAGAGCCAAAGATTCACCCGCTCCCTTAGACACAGGTTGTTGCAGGTTTCTCACACTTCCCTTGCAACCATGTCTTATCTTGCCACCTTTTCAAGAGATAAAGCTTTCCCTTAAGTTGGGGTCTTCGAAGAGATCAAGAGCCGCAACTCTTCAATGTCTGCTATCTCATCCAATGCTTTAATGCAATTAGTTACGCTAAATCTGTCATCACTACGTTTTGTGGCAATTGTCCTCATTGAACTCCAAGCGGCAACCATATCTAACGTGGCTCGTGCCATAGCCTCAGATATTTCTTCATCCTTTTGGCTCTGATCCAAAGAAGATTGCGCCTCAGGTGGTCGTTTTCTTTTTCTCTCTGCAATACTCTCAGCCAACTTTTCAGACAATGAATTCTTTTGGGTTAATCTTGAGGTTGATGGATTAGCAAGATGGATGGCTCCTACATCTGGGCATGAACTTAAGCCACCGATATCATTTTCAACAGCTTTGTCCAATCCCTCAAAGTGGCTTGATTGTGCATACTTCCCATCAGCAGATGAATCAGTGAATATTGTACATAGTTACTCGTATATGGGGCAGTCCTCGACTTTGATTGGCTCCAGCCTAGGCTGTGCCTGTAAAGTGTAAATACAATCTATCAGGAACATACAATAAAAGTGTCAGAAACAAACATCAGCGAGTTGATAAGAAATTTACCTCAATGTCTTCCCAAAGGTCAAACCCGATGCAACAGGAGTCCTCCATGGCTGTAAAGTCATTTTGATCATAAGCTGACTTGAGGTTATAGAATCACGTCCGCAGAACATCCGGGTGCTTTCTCAATTGATTGTTCTTGAAGTTAAGATCTATTTGCTTGTTGAATTCATCACGTATGATATTCCATGTTTTCTTGTCAAAAACATTATTTGGTCTGGTTCCCAATTGAATTTGCTCCACTACCAAGTCCGCAAATATCCCATCAAGGGATGCCGTCCACCTTGCTCTTGAGTGCTCCTGTTTTGGCTGAACTGCTTCAGTATCCATCTATAATTACAATGTACTCACATTCAGATTGAATATTACTTCAATCAGCATCAATATTACAAACTACCTAACCAATAAAGCAACAAAATTTCAATTCACTGCTTTTTGCTTGCCAGAAACATCTCAAAACTTACTGATTCACATTGATAAACAAAATGGTGGTGCTCTAGTGTTGAGAAATTTTAAGCCTAAAATAATGCCACTTCATTTTTTGAAAATGATATATGCTAATATGCTAGTACATGTCAAGTAAATGGGGGAATCATATATTAATACTTAACTTAAAAACACTAACTTTATCATGTATGTATAATTATAAGTCCACCCAAAAAGCCAAAAAGCAAAGGGAAAAAAAAAAAGGTGACAAAAGTGAAGATAAATGCATCATAAACACTTCAGAGACTTATTAATACCTTGGGTTTTTCAGTGGCACAAATGATGTCCTTGGCGAGTGCATATGATTTTCAGCTAATGTCACCCTGCAAATACCAATCAAAAAGGCAGTTTAAAACCTATTAGCAAAAGTATGATCTTCAGCTAATACCACCATTTTTCTACAACTTACAAACAGAGTAATCATCATTACAACCTTTTAACAACTTTGGATCATGTTCCTAATCCTAAAATCATGAAGAATAAAAGTGGAAAAAGTAAAGTAATGGAGAGATATTGCAAATGATTAACAAATGGTAATTAACTTGGATTAGAATAACGGTTTGTAAAATTGAACCACTTGTCAACTCAAATAAATGCATTCGTCAAACACCAATTCACCAACGAAAACGTTTTGCAAGTCGTTTGTTTTGAGAATGAAGCGCGATTGCTTCCAAACCAAAACCCAAATTTGATTTGATTTTATGAGAATTCTGACGGATATGAATCATAAAAATTGAAAAGAAAAGCAATGCCCATGAAACTGTTTTACCTTGCCTGGCTAACGCAATCTTCACGAAATTTAGTGGAGATTCAAATTGCTAATGAAAATGTGAATGAAAGGGATTGTCACCTGTCCTTCGTTAGCCCTAAAACAGGTAAGACAGAAAAGGAGAAAACATGATCGGAAGAAAGACGATTCGGCATTTCCTCCCTCTTTTTCCTTATTGGGCTCTTCCGAACTCCTTTTAAGGTATCTGGGCCTCTGCTTGAGGTTTTAAACCCATCTGTCCCGGCTTGTCAGTTTGGTGGGCCGAGAGTTTTCAGCTCCCTCGCAACGCAACTTGGCTATTAGGCTAAGTGGCCTACGGTTTACTCATTTCAACAAATATTAGGCTAAACTTGATATGGTATTTGAGCTGCTTCACATTAAATCAAATACCAAAACTTTTTGGGGAAAATAATAATAACAACAACAAGATTTACTGAAACTGAAAATTAGTCAAATAAAATGCTACTTTGAATAAATAGTTTACATTTGCTAACTTCTAACACAATAAACTATTGGTATTGTTAGAAATAAAGAAAAAACAAAAATTAGATTCGGAAACCAAATCCTAGCAAGCAACGACAAAGAAAAATATCCAAAATAGTGCTCCAAATGATACATAAATGATCAAATTGGTTTTTGGCTTGAAAATAAGCAAAACCATTTTTGAGTTACTAATACATATAATGTTTTCCTTTATTGAATTTTAACTACGATTCACTTGTACATGTCCTAGTACCAGTTAGGATGTAACCCCCCGATCCACTCATCTGCATGCAGGGATGGGTCCTTGATGGAAGAACCTGCATAATAATCATGTTATTCTCACAAATAAAGCATTAGATATTTAAAATTGCAAGTTCTAATGGGACTGCTAATACTATAATTCCTATACTTTTAAGTAAACATTATAAGAAGACGAGAAGGGGACCTGATATTCCCGTAACCAAGGTTCTGAAATTTGCAACCCAATTGCCATTTTCTCATGTTGCAGATTGTGCATGCATGTTGCAAGAGGCTGTATTTAGACATACAGTGTGATCAAGTTAAATTTTCTAGGTAATGAATGGTCCCAAAATTTCAACCATAGAAATACAAAAATTCGACCAAAAGGGAAAAACAAGAACTACCAACTAGACTCTTCGCAACAGAGATATAGTAACAATCAGTTTCTACACAAATACAAGTAACTTTGGTTCCTATCAAGATTTAGAGCAGCAATAGCAAATGACCTGCAGATACTGGTGATAGATAGCAAAAGGAGCTGAATATGATAGAAGGGGCAGCAAATCCTTAACTAAGCTCCAAGAATCCTGCTCCGGAGCAGCAATAATTAGGCTACACAAAAACATTGAATTTAAGAATTATGCAATTATATGATCCATATATTAAAAAGCAATTGTTTAATTTCTGTAGCCGTAGATACCTAGAGAAACCATTTTCTTTCCATGACTGAATGGCTTCTTTTGGCGCTTTTTCTCCGGCTTTTGGGGCTTTGAAAGTTTTGCTTGTGGTAGAAAGTTCATTCTCAGGAACAAGATCCGCAACACTATTTTCAGATGAAAGATGAACCTCTTCCATGCTAACCGATAATGACATTTTCTCCTAAATAAAGCATTGTAATACATTTAGAGGACTTCAGAAAAAGAACAAACATAATCACAAGGGAGCATGACTAACATTAGATTGACTCTCCACAATACAGACATCTTCATGTTGGCTGACTTGCTCAACAGTTCCATTTTGGACTGAACAAAGGTCATTGAGTGAACACCGCAAAATTCTGAAACAAATAGGAAGAAAGAATAAATTTTGAATAACATGATTCAACAACAAAATTCTATATTTGCGTCCAAGATCCGTGTATGTGGGACAAAGTCAAAAAGAAAAGACTGCTGGTAAAGGAAAGTCCTCCATGAAAACGAGATAACAGTAACCAACTTTAACACAAATTTTTAAGATCAAATTTCAAGTAAATTTAGCAAACAAAAGCAATGGCGGTGTACCTCTTACAAATTTCATTACTGAAGTTGAACATCCTTATTATCTCCATAGGATAGGGTGTCCCTCCAAGATAAGTATTGCACACACTACCCGTACCTGTTGACAAAAAGGTATCATGTAACAATCAGACAACAGGTCCAACATTGCTCCCTCATAGATGAAAAGACCACAACAAAGAAATTCCAGGTAAGAAAAGCTTAAAAGTGCATTTCAAATACTGTATCGATCATCGATAGTTGAAAACATTCAAAAGATTTTGAACTCGAACATAATACAAAAGGAAAGTAAAATACTACTATATTTAATTAGAAATGTCACACTGGCCTTATTCATGATAAATCTTATTGTTTTAGTTACAATTTTCAAGTGAATCTAGGAAATAAAACATGTTCCTTACCTCCTAAACGCTCTGCCACAGCACCAGTAAGAAGTCCACCAACCATATCCACTAGAAGGACATCCGAGTTTGCACTAACATTAGCCATTGAAAGCAACAGAGATAAAGCATCCACTCGCAAAAATCTGAGTCATAGGAAAGGAAGAACAAATGAATTCCAACCGATAAGTCTGCAGATGTTAATTATAAAAAAAAAATTGAAACATAATATGATTTTTACCCAATTCGAGCTGGATATTTTTTGAAGTATGCTTCACATATACTGATGCAATAATGACAAACGCTCATCAGCAAAGAGTGAGATAAAAATCATTTGCAAAACCACACGCCACGAAAGCCGCTTGAGCAAAGAATACCTTCGAGAAAATGGTCGCCTAAGGAGTACTCTGGGTGCATATTTCTTTTGCTTCTTAAGCCTATATTTTTCCTACAGATAAAACACAAAGAAAACTTATGTTTCCCTTTCATTCTCTTTATCCTTTTGCTCCTTTATTAGGCTACCAAACCAGCTTACTTCAAGATTGCTAACCATTAATAAATGTCTGAGTCGAAGTATGAGCTGAACTAACCTGCGAGAACTGTGTTTTCTTTTCAAAAGTTGCACTGTTAGCAATAAGAGCCTCAACAATTTCATTCCCCGTTGCCCCCTGTCTGCATCACAAGAGAAAAAAAAAAAAAAAAAAAGCAATCAGGGAAGATTCATGCACACAAAAAGCCTATAATTGAACCACCAAAAAAAAAAAAAAGTTTCTCACCTCCGCATTGTATCTATATCTTCGCCAGTGAGGCTTTGGGCTTGATTGTTATCAATTATTGCTCGGTTGTCTCTGGATTCTTCTTGTAATTGACAACCTCCTTCATCTTGAACATTATTCTCTGCCACAAAAAAAAAAAATCAAAAGAGTATCATTTAGAATGACCTTAAAACCGATTAAGCCACAAAAATTACGTTTTAAGAGAGAAAAAAAAAGGAATAAACCTTCAATGGGTGGAACAAAGCGGGCAAGGTAAGGCCTTTCGTTTCCGCTTTCAACTTGAAACAGTGATCCAAAGGGACATCCAATCAACGGTTGCAAAGAGCATGTCTTATTCCCAATTTTCAAGGTCCTCAAACATTTTTATTAACCAATTAAACAACGTAAATTTGAATATTTGATAATCAGCAAAACGAACTTTTTGAGGAAGAAAAATAAGAACTTACGAGCCGGCAGAGAGACGAGCGAAAACAAGGCGATCTCCGTCGTTGATGTCGAGCAATACGCTGCAACCTTCCCAGGTTACTCTAGGATTTAGAAAAGGATCAAATTGAGGTTTATTTTCGGACATGTTAGATCCCTTTATTAAACAAAGATTTGCTCTTATTATGCCAAGTTTAGAAAAGAATTAAAAATTTACAAAGCAGAATCAGAAAGAACTTTCCCTAAGAAAGATGAAAAACCTTAATGTTCTAGGGTTTAAGCTAAAAGGAATAACCGCTACAGAATGCAAACGACGAATCGGCGATGATGTTTGTTTATCTTGGATCTGAATCCGTGGATGAGCCCAAATCATAACAAAAGGCAGTCCAAAATGGACCTAGGAACGAGGCCCATTTAATCAGCCTTTAAGGTTTGTAATTGACTTTATGATGTTCTAACGGCTTGGGTTAAATCCAATTGAAGTCCTATGGGCTATGAGTCTCTTTGCAGCCCGACCTTCGTACTGTTGCATTGAGGAGCGGCACTCGGGTGAGTCCGATCACTTTTAATTGGTTATTTTAACATTTTGAAGCATTTATGTATGATTTGTATATTATTTGAATTTGATTCGTTTGAGGTTAAAAATTTTTAGTTTAAAATTATTAAAATTTAATTTAAAATAAATATTTTAAATCATTTGAATACTTATCATTTTAAATTTGATTTTGGTTCGGGTATATTTTGCTTAATTGCATCTGAGTCAGTTTTGCCAACTTTAATTGAAATAATCGAATCTCAAAACTGCATGGAAGATCCAGAAACGCATGAGGTCAGCTATTAGGTCAGCATCTACTGTACATAAACCGTAGTGGGAGTTTGTATCCATAAAACATCACGACAACCACAAAACAATGTTAACTTTAGTTGTAGTTTTATGATAAATCTCTAAATGTGATAGGGGAACACGGTCGGCCAACTAATATGAGCCAAGCAAAACCCCCAAGTTGCGCATGGGTTTTTGTGCTAGCTTGCTAGACTCACTGACTCCCAGTTCTCTACATTGTAGCTTCTGCTCAGCCATACTTGAAAAAAGAATCATCACTGTAGCTTGGACAACTGAATTTTATATTGGAAGTTTCTTCTTACCCGAATCTTACCAATTCGGGAGATCAATTTTCGTTAATATTTAAGGTGTAATAACATGTGGTAGAAACATAAGTTTAATAATTAAGATTCGGTTTCCATCACATTATTGGCAATTCATTTGTGGTCACAAAATAAAGGAAATATATATAAGTTAAATAATATTATATTAAGAGGTTAAAATAATAAAAAAATTCTTTGAATTTTATATTTTTATTACATTTAAAATAAATTTTTAATCTTTAATTTACATTTAAATAAAATTTTAAATTTTAAATTTTAATTTATACTCAATTAAGTACTTAATTAGCTTTTAATGTATACTTATTAAACCGTTAATATAAATTAATTTTTTATTTAAAATAAAAATTTATTAAAAATGCAAATCAAAGGACAAAAAGAAATTTATTTAGATATAATAATAGAATATATAACCTTACCTTAAAAAAAATGAAATAGGTTAAGAGTTTATTTTTAGAATTTTAGCCTATTTTGGAAATGTGAAGCTTGGGAGGAAATTATATTAATGATTAGGTTTTTTGCATGTATAATGTAATAATTTCTCAGCTGTATCCGCAGGGAATCATTCTTTTTATTAATTGCTTTTATGTGGGATTTGTTAGTTGGTTTAGTGTTTGTTTGTTTGTTTCGAATCAGAGGTTCCATAATGTATAGATAAGGAGTGATCTATTTACTGCTAGCATCCATTACTGAGAACTGTATCTTGATTCCCGCTGAATGATATATGTAGCTTTGTTTTGATGCTCACACCATTTTCTCGTGGATGAAAAAGGATGGTTTCCTTTTCATTGTGCCTCGAGCTAGGCTTCATCTAATTTAAGAAGTTGAAATGGATAGCCATTAGCAAACAATTCAAACTTTAAAAACCTCAAAACTAATATATAAAAGCTCTTACACTGCTAATCTGGCTGAGCCCTACAGTTCCTGTAACTGCATACTGAAATTAGTCATCACTAAATTATGAAAGCAAGTAGGGTTTAATACCAAAAATCCTTATACCGGAACTCTTCTGCTCAACATTATTCGTGAGTCAGTCAATTTGTTAGCACTACAACCAGGTTGTGAAGCATGTCTTGACTCTTGAGGCTAGCTAGTGTCATCGCTAGGGGGAGGATCAAGTTATAATCTAGCCCATGTTGGATACGTTGAAAATGGGGATAGAGATAGACAATGTAGTCATTAGCTCAAGCTTTTGGTGGATGTTACAGGCTGCAAGTTGTTGATTTTATTTTTTTTTTTGTTATTATTATTTTGTGCATGCACCGCAATGGATAGCGAGTGGGCAGGGACATCGAAAGATGCAAATTCACACACAGGGAGTTCCTATTCTTTCTGCGTGTCTTATATGATGTTCTCTTTAGCTCATTGCTTTTTTTCTTTTGCCAATTTTTAGAATCTGGGACCCCATTCTACATGATTATGCTACACCAAAAAACCTAGTTGTTCACCGTCCTTTTTCTCCCTTACTTATGTTCTTTTTATATCGTCTAAGCCACGATCCATCCATGCCTTGGACATTAGAAATAAATTAAAAATCTAAAATCATTTCCAACGGCACCATTTAATGCAAAATTATATATTATGTTGAATCTCATAGACAATCCTTTAAAGGAAAAAAAAGATCAAAGAATGAAATCTTAAGTATTTGTCGAAGAATATTGAATGCTTAATTTTAATAATCAAATTTCATGGTAACGTGAGAATGGGGCGATCATTCAGTCAAACAATGGTGAGCCGTCTGATCAAACTAGTTTTCCATTGACCAACTCCAATTCCACAATGGATCAAGCGTCTCGTGGGGATTTATATTAAGTGGTCGAAAAGGTGAGCCCTTGTACAATGGTAAGGAGAGAGTTAAATCAAAAAGTGAAGAAACACATATGCAATAAATGAGCAGCGACCCCACTTCCACCATCCTCACTCTGCCTCTTTAGTACTTGTTACCGATCTCGGATCCATCTCCATTTGCCCATAAAAATAACTCTCTTCTCCAAGCTTTTTTTTTTTTTTTCAAAAGCTCTTCTCTTTTATGAAAGAGAGAGCTAAATCTGCTACTTTTCTGTTTTATTATTTTTGTCTCGTTGCTTTGTTCTTTTGTTTTATGGCTCTGCTTACCTTCTTACCGGAGTCGGCGGCAGAACCCATGAAGAAACCGTCCAAGCGCAGAAGAAACCAGGTGAAAAAGCAAAAGCAACCGTCTTCATGGGACCAAATCAAGAATTTGCTCACTTGCAAAGAGATCGAAGGGTCGAAAGTTCATGACCCTTCGAAGAATAACCCGCCTCATAATCATCATGGGTACTCAAAGCTCGGTTCCTCTTGCAACTCTATCTGCAGCTTCAAGGACGTTGTTCATGGCAACACGAAGGTTATTCACAGAGCTGATAACTCACCTGAGAGTAGCACAGTTGGTCAAGAAACCGGGTTGCTGAGACGCAAAGCTGCAAATAGCTCGTCAACTCGGTCGCTGTCAGGGTCAACAAGATCCAACAACAGCAGCACAACTTACACGACGTCATCTTCTTCAAGAGCTATTCAATTCAGGAAGCTTTCAGGGTGTTACGAGTGCCATATGATCGTTGACCCCAGCAGGTGCATACATATGTATATATAGTATAACTTAATTTCATTTTTCTCATTCTCCATAATTAAATTTTGCTTTGTTATTTAAGAAAATATGAAATTCTCAGGTATCCATCCTCAAGAACAACTATTTGTGCCTGCTCACAGTGCGGAGAGGTCTTCCCAAAGGTTGAAAGCTTGGAGCTTCACCAAGCAGTTCGCCATGCAGGTACAGTAATTTCCATATATGTGAATCTATATTTAGTCTTAACTTTATCTGCTAATTTTTAGACCTTAGAACCTGTTGTTTTCCTGAATTATTGTAAAGTAATTCCTTCAACAAGGAAATTACTACTTGTTAATTGCATCACTGCTTTTTTTTTTTTTAATCTTTTAATATCAAATTATCAATAGTTTGGATTACATCATATAAAGGCTAATTGTCTCTTTTTTCGTTTCATTTTATCTTAACACCTAAACGCAAGTAATCCAAAGTTACAAACTTTTTTCTAAGGAGAAAAGTCTTACTCTTTTTTCTTTTTTCTTTAACCGAAAGAAAAACAAGTACAATCACTAGATTATTAACGACCACTTATTACAGTCAAATGGCTTTACAACATTTTCTATCTTTGCAAGATTTTGACTCATCACCCATTTTATGAGCTTAATTTACATATGCTTTTAACACTTATGTGTCGTAAAATCGTGCCCCACCCATTGACTGGTTGAATAAAAATGCCACAGCTGTCACTTTGATATATGTAGAAAACGTGGCACCGTTTGATTAGTGCAATATTATCCCCAGCTGTAACGCTGAATTTGCACGGTTTGTGAGGACCATGACCCCACCGACAACGACAAGTCCAATTAATATTCCCATTAATGCAAAACAAAATTATTTTTAATTATTTTTTAATTTGATTTGATTCCTTTGCTGGTGTAGTTTCGGAGTTGGGGCCAGAGGATTCGGGCCGGAACATTGTGGAAATTATCTTCAAGTCAAGCTGGCTAAAGAAGGACAATCCAATCTGTAAGATCGAACGGATATTAAAAGTCCACAACACCCAACGCACCATCCAACGGTTCGAGGACTGCCGCGACGCAGTGAAAACACGTGCTCTTAATAGCACCAGGAAGAATCCCAGGTGCGCAGCTGACGGCAACGAACTCCTCCGATTCCACTGCACCACAGTGTCATGCTCCCTCGGAGCGCGTGGCTCGTCGAGCTTGTGCGGCTCGATCCCGGGTTGCGGCGTCTGCACCATAATCAGACAAGGGTTCCAAAACAAAGGTGTAGGCGCAGAATTAAAAGGTGTCTGCACTACGGCTAGTAGCGGGAGGGCCCACGACTCACTTAAGTGTACGGACGGACGTAGGGCCATGCTCGTTTGCCGTGTGATTGCAGGAAGAGTGAAGCGAGTGACGGATGATGCGCCGCCGTCGGAGGAGGATAATAGCAGCAGCGTATCGGCTTCGGCTGGCTCGTACGATTCTCTAGCCGCGTACGCCGGGGTCTACTCCAGTCTGGAGGAGTTGGTTGTCGTCAATCCAAAGGCTATCCTTCCTTGTTTCGTAGTCATTTACAAAGCGCTCGAAGCTTGAGTCGGTTGAAGTCGAATACCATCATCGTCATTTTCTCAGAATTATTAAAATCAAACGATCCACCTTAACCATGTACATAAATTTTGATCTTACATTGTGTTACATAGGATCAAAGTCTCTCTCTTTATGAATTGGATTTTAATGTTTGCTAGGCTAGCTCAACCGCTCCACTGCATTCATGGCTGATAAATCAAAAAAAATTAATTTTGTTGGCTCAATATTTAAATTAAAGACGCTGAAACTCGTTTAATGATGAAGACAGACAAACAGACATAGACGTTTACGTGTAACAAATACACAAAGCAACGGCAAATTTCTTCTTCATTTATTTTTCTTTTTCTTGAGGTTCATACGACATTGAATTGTCATCTTCAATGCACAGCTTTCACTGTCAACTCACCCACCTAAAGACTGCTTTTCTTGGTGGGTTAGTGGTACCATAAATAATTCCTAAATCACACATTTCTAGCCCACTGCCCCGCATACCATTTGAAAAAAGTTTATACATTTTTCTCTTTAAATATTATCTTAATCAATAAAGTCTGGTTTAAATTGTTCAAAGAACGGCCATTTTTGGGTGAGAAATTTTTGTACTTGGAAGCTGGAATTACGTTGAAAGGCAGATGATTTTGAAAGGAGTTGAGGCAGAATTATTAAGGCCCACGTCAGATTTTCTTGGAATAATTGCAAAAGGGACAAAAAAAAAAAGGAAAAAGTGGGATCTTTGTGGACTTTGACCATTCAACTTAACAAGCAATGGGAAAAGACGACAAGGCCTTGTTGAGGCCTAAGGGATGATGGGGTTTGTTTCATTAACAAATTTAAGTACAGTGGACATATGATAATTGCAGACACATGCTCTAGCATATGCACATTCATTGCTTTCTTCTTGTTTTAAGTGTTTGGCTTTTATTATTGCAATATTTTAAGTAAAATTATAAGAAACAATCGGCTTCCCAATATCATAATACTTATTAATTAATGTACTCTTTGTTGAGATAACTGAAAATCTTGCACATTGAAACTGTATTTTAAGTTTTGGGGCCAACCATGCCTTTGTCATGGGAAATTTCCTAACAGTCAAATTCAAATTTTATTTCAATCTAATTTGCTAACAGCGAAGGGTCCATTTAATTTCTTAATCAAAAGCATTTCATCGCATTAGACTATATACTAGATCCGTGAAGTGTAATAACCGTCTTTGATCCTGAACAGAGCAACGGCACGAACAAAAAGGGGAAAAGCTAGCTCGAACGGGGCCCTAAAATTCACTTGACAGGTTAATGACTGGCCAAGGTACCTAATCAAAGTAGTTGGTAAAAGCTACCATTTAGAATGAGTAATAAATTAGGTCTTTTGCTTAATTGTAGATTTTGTTCGACTGCAGCATCGATTATAGTTTTGGAATTGCTTCAGATGATATAAAACTCAAACAGATAACCGACCTTATGATTTGGAATGACATTAAACAACTAATTTGGCAAAATAATAAGAAAAATAACAAAAGTATAGTGGCAATGAATAAATCTAATTAAAGATGGTTCAGTACAATAGGTTGAACAGAAATGCGAGATGGGTTAACCTAACACAAAAAGAAAAACTACCATGCAATTTCATTTTAGATTGAATACTTCATCAACATGCATAATCATATTTGAGCATGATTTCAATCTCTAATAACCTCAAATATAAAAATTTATTGTTAATATTTATGTGATACACAAAAGCAGGCTAGTACACTAGCAGAGTATATGAGTCATGATCAATGGCCTAAGGTCTGACTTTAAGTTTGAAAATCCTGTTTCACTTGTCAAATTTTGCAACATTTTAGTGCTGTCCCATTACATAAGAGAAAAAGCGTTGTTGCCTTTTTCCCAACATACTGATGTTTGAGAGGGTATCCAAAGAGTAGAAAGTGAAGAAAACACACAAGTCGGTTTAAGTTGACAGGCTTTTGACGCCATACCACTAATATTGCATACAGTAGATCCAATATTCGATCTACCTCGCTGGGCCAACCAATCTTGACCAGGATTAAGTCCTTATTCTATTATTGGTATTAAGCTCAAGAGCTGAACCCATGAACCCTGAATTTATTTCCTTCAAAGGCAACCTGACCCAATAAGCTAGCCTCAGTAAGGGTCCAATTTGCTTGGCAATCGAGTCCTTTTCTTAACCCAAACATTAACTTTCATCATTTATACAAATTAAGATAGGACATTTAATGAATTAAAAATTAAAAATTAAAAATTAAAATTTTTTTTAAGTTATATTTTTTTTTATTGTCGCATTCAATCATCATTACCTTTTTTGTCTTCTGCTTTGTTGGAGGAATATGAAGTTATGAGGAGAATCTGTCAAATGTCAATTAACAAGGTAATTATCAAGCCCAACATTCAAGGGAAAAAAAGTAATCTTCACTTGTTAATTGTTATTCAAACTTAACATGTGGTAAACCTCATGATTGCTCCACTTCTTAGTTTAAAGTTGCATGTGTCAAACACTATCATGTTTGTCTCAACAAATCATTATCCTAAGCCTCCACTCTTAATGATGTCATCTGAACTGTTCTCAATCTCATCATGTTTCACTCTTTCCAATTTTCACTCTTTTTCAAAATCGTTTTCTTATTCCCTCACGTTTCTTTGACTTACTTTTGTGATTGGTCCATGTGACGGACTAACTAAACTACGAAATAAACTTGCTAGGACCACAAATTATTTGGCTTGGAATTGGCTATAGATCATATTAACAGATTTAGTTGTTTAACTTTACACACACCTGCCTAATCAACGAACGATCATAACTTGTTAATAAGGCCGTCAGAGAACATGAAAACGTTGTAGAAAAACTATTATTGAAGTGTGTGTGTGTGTGTGTGTGTGTATATATCTCTTGGACTACTAATTCTAGTTGAAGATAATCGATCAAGGAAGAATAAACAACCTACATTTCGAGGAAAAGTGAAGCCCAATACGAATGATTTGGGGCACATGGTCTTTGGCAACCGTCTTTTTCCTTCTCAATATGCACTTTTAGCCTTCCAAAATGGAATAAAATTAAGTACATCCTTTCGAAAATCTCGCCCTTTTTTTATCTTCACAGTAAAACGACACACATGATAGCAATTACACTTCCCGGAAGGCATCTCTGGGAAGCAAAACCAGACAAAGAACGAGGAATACCCCCAAACCAAATTACTACAGATGTTACAATATGTACAGTATATTTCACAAAGAGAGCATTGCTATTCAAGTAAAGAGGCAGTGAAACGCTGCAGCAAGACCACATCCGTCAGCCTCAAGCCAGCTCTGATCTCTATCCCAAGTTAAAACTCTCTGCAATGAAGCTTCTTAACCGTTTCCGCAAGATTCTTGTGCGGCTCGTATTTTCTTTTCCTTCTGAAGGTATCTTCTGGCATGTCAAGTGTGGCCCCCAAGCGAAAGAACTGCAACAGGTTTGATCCACCAAAGACTTCATGTAGCTCGTATTGTTACTCGTCCCACTCGCATTACACTGAGGCCATTGCTGACTGCATTGAGTTCTTCAACAAGTCATCACAAGAGGGGACTTTGGACGGTCGAAAATCTGATGTTTTGGTTTGATCACATTCCTTTGCTGATCAAAACGTCAAATTATAATCTTGTGTGCATGCTTCTCTTTTTTTAATATATTTTCTTCTCTTTTTCCTTTGAAGTTCTTTTTTATTAATACATAGCAGTTTTTTAAAAGTACTTTATTAGTGTCTTCCTTCGTGGGTTTACGAATCTGCCATTGAAATAGACCCCGGAAACCTGGAATCTCGGCTCTTTGTATGTAATGTACACCGCCAATAATCCTCAGATGTTATCATTGGGGCTTCCAACGGGCCGAGGCTCCAAGCGTAAGCTAAAGAGTTTAATCATTTCCTGGACGCAAACATTTCAATGGGCCAAATGGGCTACTTAACAGTCCAGCAAGTCCCTCTCCCTCCTCTCTTATTAATAGAGCTTCTTGGCACTGAAACATCCCATGACAACATTCCAATAGAGCATTCAAAGGTTGGTTTAGGGAACGGGGCTGGATTCTTGGCTGCTACAGACTCCAAGTATGACCACTAACAAAGCCTGATAAACCTTATAGCATCCACAAGGAAAATTATTGATATTTATTTTTTTCTCAAAAAAAAAAAAAAAAAACTCTGACAGGTAGTTCCAATTCTGTAATGTAATTGCAATAGTCATCTGGTTGAGAACAACAAGAGCCTGCCAGTAAGTTGAGAAATTCAATTCAATACAGATTGTAAAATAGCCATCTTTCTTACATTTGTTATTATCACCGTTGTACTTATGGTACATTTGTTTTTGTCAAGTTGGAACACTTAAAAAGAATTACTATATCTACTAAAATCAATTGTTGAACTAAACGTTTGAATGCCTGTTATTATTGAATTTTTTATGCTAATTTTAAGAACCTAAATTTAAAAATTTAAATTTAAATTTCATTTGTTATATAAATTATAAAAATAAAATTCATACATAATATATAAAATTAATTAAGTTTTAATATAATTATATATTTAAAAGTTATAAAATTACGAATTTTTAATTTATAAATATCTATAAAAATTTTAAATTTATTACTAAATAAGTACATAAAAAATTTATAAATTTAAAAAATAATTATAAATTTTATATTTATATATATTTTAATATATAATTTATATTACTTTTTAAATTTAAATTTTCAAACAAAACGAAAAGGAAGACTTTGCGACTTTGTGATATATAAATCATACGGCTATTTTCTTGATCTTGGATGAAGTGGAAAAATTATGGTTAATCAGTGACTTTAGCCATATAAACTCTTCTATTAATCCAAATCATGGAAAATAAAACCTGTGATTTTGTTGCAGCTCGAAAGTAAAAGCCATCAACGGTTGAGAACGGCCTAATCAAAGCATCGTACTGGTCTATCCGTCTGCGTATATTACACCCTACATTTTCTCAACATCTTGAAAAATTTTACAGACCTTTACTGTTCGACCAACTGTGGAACGAGAAAAAGCTTGGCAGCAGAACATTTTTGTACCATCTTCGAGCACTAGATTTTCGTTCTTTGCCTATTAAGTCCTCAGAATTCCTTGGTTCAAACAATGGTACGTACTTTATCTGTTTAACTCTTTCATTTCCCCAAGTCGACTTTTTTTGTTTTGTTCCCAATACACAAACTGGAAACTCTTTGATCTCTCAATTGTGTGTTTTGTTCATGGCAGATCCGATTCATTTTATTGCAAAACAGGCAAGGCAAGACCCGTCTAGCCAAATACTATGTTCCATTCGAGGATTCCGAGAAGCATAAAGTCGAATACGAGGTATTACTTTTTTCATTTATATTGATTATTCTAAAATATTGACCTTTTCTTTTTCTATGGTTTTTTGCAATTTGGGCGAATTTATTAGCTAGGGTTGTTGTTGAATATTGTGATTGTTCGTTTTGCAGGTTCATCGATTGGTGGTTAACAGAGACGCAAAATTTACTAATTTTGTCGAGGTTTGTAAAATTCCCAATTTTCGTTTTCAATCTGTTATAAACTTTCTGGTGATTTCCTTATACTTTATTTGTTTACCAAGGAAAAGTTGTAGAAAGAGTAAGAAAAAAATTGTTATTTTTTGTTAATTATGGTTTTAGATAAGAACCCCAAAAGAAATTAGCAAGAAAATTGAACAAATACTACAGTAGGGACAAAGATTTAGACTTTAGTTATGCAATTGCTGAATGTTTTTGATTGATTGTATGCATGTTTTTTGCAGTTCCGTACGCATAAGATAATCTACAGGCGGTATGCTGGATTGTTCTTCTCATTGTGTGTTGACATAACAGATAATGAATTGGCATATTTGGAGTGCATCCATTTATTTGTGGAGATATTGGACCATTTTTTCAGCAATGTTTGCGAGCTCGACTTACTTTTTAATTTTCACAAGGTTTGTTAGTGTTAACTATCGCTTCAACATTGCTTGCTGGTTTCAAATTTTCTATTTGATTCACATGAAACTGCCAGTTTTGATAACCTGAAAGATTTTTTTTTTTTCTTTCTTTTTATTTTGCTTTATTTCCTATTGAATTTGTGAAAGGAGTCTTTGTTTGAGTTTGTGATCTCAACTCTCAAATCTTTGCTGAACTGCCTTTTCAAATTACTTTTTGCAATCTTTATCTTACATGTGACTGGTAGTACCCTTTCTTATCTGCTTTGATTTGTTCATTTGTTGGAATAATCATGTGCTAACTTGATCATTGAGAAGTCTCCATGTTAGCTTTACCTATGTTGATATGAATTTGACTATATGTTCCATCCATCAGTTTTAATGTGTGCATTATGATTGATTTTCTTATTACTTTGCAATACACTTTACCATTTTCCTTTGAAATCCTTGAAGGTGTATCTGATACTTGATGAATTCATTCTTGCCGGAGAGCTTCAAGAAACAAGCAAAAAGGTTTGCCTTTTTTACAGAGACCTTTAAGTATTATTTTATGCCGAACGTTATATGGTTAGTTTTATCGACATTGCAGCTTTTCTCCTTCTCTATTATTATTATTACCCTTGGAATTGTTAGTTGTAGCAGTGGCACTGTTATTACATTTCTTCACTTGGAGTAAAACATAAGCTTTGATTATTGGTCTTCTAATTTTCATAGTTGTTTTGCATGCCTTTATCAAAATGGTCTTAGCCTTGTACTCTTTGAAAATGATGAAAATTAGATCACTTTTAATCAAAATATTCCCATTTCCTGTTATAAAGGCGCAATAACAATATTTGATGGCTTTGAAACCAACACTGAGATTAGTCTTGTTGCACCTTTGCAGGCTATCATAGAGAGAATGGGGGAACTAGAGAAACTAGATTAAAAGATGATTCTGCATGAAAGACAGATGGCGCAATTTGTGTCACATTTTCTCTATTGTTGCTTCTTTTTTCACCTGTTTTGCACAGCCAAATCTTCATTGTATTGTTTGAAAACGGAAATACGAAGGATCCCACTACTCATTTCCGCTTTTCCAAGGAGTTGAAAAGATACTTCGTTAAAAATGGAGTAGCTTCTATCCGTTTTCCATTTGATAGATGATTGATATGATATAATATATTATATTTGAGTAGGCTTCTTGACCTTGTTATATTGTTTTAATTTTGTTTTGAGGGAACTGAACTGATAAGCATGTTATTTCAGCGTTCCATTTGAACAATCAGCAGAGTGAAGGTAGATCTGAGAAACCCGACAAAGTTGAAAAAGAATCAAGCAAATAACTTAGTTTGGGGAAAAAAAAAATTTTAGAAGAAAGATGCATTTGGGATGTAGAACAAGAACAGAGAAAAACAAGGCTGAGCCTAAGCATACACAATTTGACGTTTTCGTATCTTTCAATGTAAGCGGGTGATAATGAAGCAATGGACGCTAAAACGACATCTTCTTACTAATTATCTTATAAGACACAGTGTGTCATCATATTTCATGCCCGAATTGTAGGTTAATTAAATAAACCTCTCACTGTTTGATCATGTCAAGGTTATGAGCACCGGCTATGATGTGCAGTTGAAAGAATAAAAATAATGTTTACTGTGCATCATAAGTGGAAGGAACCTTCTGATTCGAACTTCAGAGGCGCTCATCGCAGAGTAACTGCAATGGCAGTGTTGTTCCACCAGCCCGAAATCTACCATTGTTTTCTTCATAAACGGATGGAAGATGGCGGTCTGGCCTTTTCACTCTGGTTGGGGGCAATGATGAAGAAATGGCAATTTTCGGCAGCTGAGGTTGTGGGACTGTATTGTACCTGGGACCAACAGCATCTAGTGTTGAATGGGGAGGGATAGCAGTTTGAGCACAGGGCATCAATGTAGAGGACTCAGGCTTTCCACTTTGCCAGCTTGGAAATTGAGGCATGACTGCGGAACTTCCACCAGGCCTGTACTGAGCTGCCCACAGTCGCTGCGGTTGCTGCTGTCGTTTTGCAACTCCTGAATGACTTGCATAAGGAGGGACACAGAAAGGGTTGCTGAGATATTGAGGTAGCTGCAATTGGACCTGCAGTAAAGAACCAGAATATGAACTTAAACGCTGTCATCACAAGAAGTAACCAAACAAGCAGAGAATATGCTAAAAGTAGCCCTAAAAAACCGCAAGCGCATTCAACTGGATCAATGGTCCCATTAGCTGGCACTGGTACCTTAAATGCAGCAAATTTCAATTTGACGTGCTCAGTTATTGGATGCAATTATTGGTATAGTGCTCCCACAAATTATGATTTCATTTATTAAGAGGGCTGCAATGCTATTCAATTTAAAGGGTCTCAAATCAATCTTCCAGCTTTAACCTATTTTTGCAGATAGGAAAAAAAAAAAAAATATATATATATATATATATATATATATATATAGCAAAGAATAAATAAGTAAACCTGCTGTGTAGATGTTGCTGTCGAAAGGTGGTCTGTGTAAGCAGAGGACGTATAACGAGTTGGGGGTATTGAGAAAGGCAAGAGTGACTGGTGTTGTGGAAATGAATGAAGGTAAGGAACTTGGAGTTGTGACAATGATTCAATTGCGTTTCCATCTTTATTAGAACTATTATTAGCTTCCATACTAATGCCCCCAGCCGACAAAGACAAGAAATCAAAAGTCTGCCAGCAAACAGTGGGTGATCAGGATAGTGAGAAAGAAACAATCGCAAGTAATCTCGATAGCCGATCTTACCTGCTTCTTTGAAGTGTTCCTCCCAGATGCTGAAGCAACCTCTGGGTGCTCCTGATGGAGCATTTTTTGCTGTAGAATACCACTTCTAGCTTCATAAGCATTTCTATCAGTAGCAGAATTGCCAGCACTGCTACTAGGTATATTGCCATTTGTAGCATTTCTCAAGTTACTGTAACTTTTAGGGTACAAAAGAGCTGTTTGCTTTAATCCTATATGGGGTTTCAACTGAAGAGGCTGTTTAAAAATGCTGTCTTTGTTGTCTTGTATCTGTAGATTACGAATGAGACAACTGATATAAACATGAGCGGCACACCTCTTCATTGACTTTCTATCCATGGAAACTTTCGAAACCTATACATCTCATCATCCACCATACACTTGATTAGACGCTTGAAGTGAACAAAGACATTCATGAGTATAGAATAACAGGAATCCGAACATTTATACCTTCTCAGTCGAAGAACCACTTTCTAATGAACATGTCCTGGGGCCATACATTGCGGCATCCAACCAAGCAGGAATTTTATTAGCGGATGATCTGATATATAGTAAAAACTATGAGGATGCCACAAAGGTGGCCATGAAAACAGATATTTATAATGATACAGAGAATTACTGTGAAGAACCAGGGCTATGAGGACCAAGGGGCACGCCATGCCACAATGCAAGACCTATAGAACCAAAATTATGTCGATGTGAGGATATTGGTATCCAAAAGAAAAGAAACAAACTAAATACAGCAATGGAAGCTCCCAAGCTAGTATTTACCATTTTTTGTGGGCTCCTTGATTAGTTGTTGCTGAACGATTTTGCTTTCTACAGCAGTAACCTACAAATAACTCAAAGCAACCATATGACTTCGAGCTTGACCAATAAAAGAAAGTGTTTCATTTTGACTTTGATGTCAAGCTTACCCCAAATGCCATTTCTGGCTTTCTCTCAAAATGATTAGTTACCTGTTGCTGCCTCACTCTGCATAAGCATAACCAATTAAAATTGAAAAAGGGCAGAGCACTCTAGAAAAGAAAAGGGGACGTACGTAAAACAAAACTACTTACCCACTTTCTATGTTTAGTTCAGAGAGATCCTGAGAGTTGCCGGGTATGAAAGATGATTTCTCAGCTTCAGGTTCACTCATAGCCAAGGAAGGGATTGAAGAATTCAGCCTTATTTTAGAAACAGTACTATCTGGTTCGAAATGGGGCTTTCTGCTGTCTGGCAAGTCCGGCTGATCTTGAGGAGTAGTTTCATTCAAAGATTCGAGTTTAGCAGTGCCATCGGGTGACTCCTCTACAGTGGATGACGGGACAGTCTCAACAGCTTGTGAACGGCAAACTGAGTTTTTATCTTCCTTTTTAACTGCATAATTAAAAAAATAAAAATAAATTATACAACAGATAACAACAAACAAAAAGTATTCCAAATTGTGAGAAGTAGAAGGAAAACCTTCAAGAGCAGTGACAGGAGTCTCCACGGTCTCTGGAGGAGCTAAAGATTTTACTTCTATCAATTTACCGCTCAATTTATTCTTATCCATTGAGTCACCACCAGGGAACATTCCTGCCAAAGCATATAGGGTCTCAACAACCTCTTCCTCATCTTTTGTGATTGGCCCAGAAACAGTCGCCTTCCTGGACCAGTCTGCCTCTCCTTCTTGCTACAAAAAATGCAATTTCAACAGCATAAACTACGAATGTTTAACTCAAAACGAAGGATAAGTGAACTTGACACCCAGGAAATTAATGAACATGGACCAACCAAATTCAGTTTGGGTTTCTTTAGACCGTCCTTTCTATGCGATTCGACTCCACCAAGTGTATGATTCGGTTTCTTTGAATCTGGAAAAGGTGGGGAGATAGATTCGCAACTGCGCTTCTTCATGGCTGTGAACAAAATTCCAAATATACCAAAACATTAATCTAATCAAACTCTTTTTTTTATTCCTTTACAAGACTTCAGGTTTAAAATTCATTTTTTTTAAGAAAAAGCTCTAATATCTTATCTCCTTTGAAAAAGTAGACTTCAGTACGTACAAAGACGCAAAAACTGAAGATAGTATAATTACCTGAAACTAATCAATAAATACCGTAAAAGTCACAGCATCAATAATATTAAAAGAATTAAGAAACGAGACAACAAAAAGAATCTTGCGTCCATAGAAAGAAAAGAAAAGAAAAGAAAAGGGCAAAAAGCCTTGGTTTCGCTTCAGTTCTAAACTTCTAATCCAAAAGCAAAAACAAAATTTGAGAAACGTCCCAGCAACTTCCCCCGTTAAAAGCGCACTTAATATTAAAACGACAGGGCAACAAGTTCATTACCCTGAAAAAACATTAAAAAAAAAGAGATATAAAAATACAAAAAAAAAAGTCCTTTCCTTTTTCTTTTTTAGAATAATTATATTCATTAGAAAAAAAAAAAATAATCTTCCCACTTTCCATTCACAAGTTACGCACCTGATCGTAGCTTCCGTGGAACAGAGGCATGATCAACGACATTGCAGTTATCAAAAAACTGCAGAGAAAAATAGTAAATAAAATTTAAAGCTTTCAAATTTACAGTTTAGTTGACAGTGTTGGAAAAGAAAGAAGAGGAAGGAATACCTTTTCGGGAATCTTAAATTTATTGGTGGCAGAATAGGTGATGAGGGAAGACGAGCGTTTTGAATGTGGAGGACACTGATTTTCTCTATTATCTGAAGACAAATCACAGCAACAAGAACTACCCATTTCAGTTCCAGACTGTTGGTTGCTATTGGGCCAGGGACTGGGACTTTCTCTATAACCATTAACGCTACTTAGTCTTCTTATTTTCTCTTTCTTCGCTTTCTCTAAACAAAAAGAGTCCCCTGCATCACCAACACCAACGCCACCATCAAAACCTTCAAAAATCAATGGACGAGCAACGCAATTTATCAGCAACTAAACTCTTCTTATCAACAAAGAAAAAACGAATAATAAGGAATGTTAAGAAAACGACAACTGAAGGAAAGAGGGGGGGGTTAGAGTAAATTTACCAAAGAAGATGTTGGGTCGAGATTGTTGTTGTTGCTTCTTGTTAGTATTAATTTGTTGTCGCGAGAACCGACTCGTTCCACGCCTCACGTCTCGATTCTTGTCCATTTCTGTTGATATCACATCCATGATAACATTACTAACATCCGGCTATCCCTTGGTGGCTCCATTTCAGAAAACGGCTTTCACGGTTTCAAGAAAGAAGGATCCAAAAATCCAAATTAACTCACAATAACAAACACCTCATAAAAAAGCTTCAAACCAGATCTTTCTTCTTCTCCAATATCAAAAGCTTCTTCAATTACATAAATAAAAACAAGAAAAAAAAAGAGTTAATGTCAGAGAAAGCTTCTTTTTAATGCAACTCTGTTGTATAATTCAGTAACGAGGAGACATACGTAAGAAGAAAATGAAGGATATGAAATGGATGATTTTTTTTTCTTTTGTGTGTGTGTATGGGTTAAGTTATGAGTGAAAAGTAAGCCTGAAAGAAAACTGAAAAAAAAGGCGTTTGGGTTTTTGTTCTTTCAAAGGAAAGAGCAAATAAATCAAATTTAATTGCCTCGCCTCGCCTAATATCTCTCCATTTCTCGCTCTTTCTTTGTTCTTTTTTCTTTTTCTCTGTTTGGGAGTTTAGCAAAGAGCTTAAAAGGATCTCCATTTTCTCTCAGCCGGGAAAGCGGAGGTTAAAAAGAAGAGACATTTTTGTTTGACAGAGAAGTGATTAAAGACAAAAAGAAAAGAATGTTGAGAATTGCGAGATTGAATTCTTTTTTTTTTTTTTGAAGATAAATTTTGAAAAAAGGGTAAAAGTAATTCCTTCTTCGTGTTCAGAGAATCAGGTTCTTCGTGAAATAAAGCAGTGAGAGAGTGAGAAAGCGAAAAAAAGGGAAAAAAGCGAGTAAGTAATAGTAAGAGACAAAAATGGCAAATCCTTAGAAAAAAAATAGAAAAAAAACTGCTTAAAGCAAACTGTAATTGAGTTACAGAGGAAAACTTATTAATGCAACGAATCTACTTTCTCAACCAAACAATAGAAGAAAAGGAATTCATCACGCTTTCCACTTTCCGTTTAGTCTTTCACTTTTTTTTTTTCTCTCTCTAAGATCAAAACCAAACCCACCGTTGAAGGTTAAACCGAGCAATAAAAAAAACAAAGAAAATGAAATCTCAGTTAAAAGAAGAAGAAGAAGAAGAAGAAGAAGAAGAAGAAGAAGAAGCAAATGAATGCGGCTGACAGTAACCTTTTCGTTAGAGAGATTCATTCAAATCAGAATTTCGCACTACTTTCAAAATGAATCATCATTTATCATCGCTGAAAAACGGCTTTCATTTTTATTTATACTGCAAACTTCTCCAAGCCCCATCTCACGTCATTTCCATTTCAATTTCTACCTCTCATTTCCATAGCCGTCGGATCTTTCACTTTTCCCCAAACAAACAGTTAATCGTCTGATTCCAAAATCCATGGTTGTTGGTTATCGGTGTCAAGCTCTCCCAATATTTGGCCCTTCGATTCGATGGCTTCTTTAATTATGCTCCCACTCCCCCATAGACGGTTTTAAAGTGTTCATTGCTTTTAATAAAAATTGGAGTAACTGAAACTCAGGTTAAACACTTTATCTGACGGTCGTAATTGCGTTTCTCCATTATGATATCCACGTGGCACCCCTCATGTTACACTTAACATTTTTTTATTTTAATTATCATTATTAAGTAGTTTAATTTGTTAAATTCGCGTGAGAGATAATGGGTTTGTAGAGCACGCGCAAGTAAGTGGGAGGGATGGTAAATTACACGCGAGGGGAATGTTGTGGTTGAAAAGTGAATTCTAGAGAAGGAAAAAAAGTCGACAGTCACGAGGGGTAGGACCAGAAAAGAGTGGGACTCGTCGATTTAATGGGAAGGAAGAGAGATTATTCGATGGAGGGTTTGAGGCTGAGGATACGATGATTCAACGATTCGAATTCGATTGTCTGCTCCTCGGCGTTGCCACAGGCAGCCGACATAGTCACGCTTGGTGCGTGATTTCTAGATTTTTTTTTTTTTTTTTTTTTTCAGGTGAATTAAGTGGATTTTACCACAGCACCCCTGATTCTAAATCCTTTAGACCATTATAACCTCTGGAGATTATAATTTTGAAAAAAAAATTAGGAAAGTCTACTAGTAATTCTTATATTAAATATTTTAATTCTTGTATTATTAAATTTAATATTTTAATATTTATACTTTTAAAATTTTAATAAAAAAATAATTAACGGAATTAAAAAATAATTTGAATCAATAAAATACTGATGTGTTATATGATGTAAATTTTAAATTTTATAAAATAAATCAAAATTCGATCCTAAACTTAAATCTATTTTTATATAAAATTTAAAATTTTGTATCACATGACATGTCAATATTTAAATGATTTCTTTTAACACCGTTAATCATTTTTTTTATTTGTCATAATTTTAAAAATACATAGATAACAATACTAAATTTAATAATAGAGAGACTAAAATATTTTATTTATTATAGAACAGAGGCTCTCAATAGATTTTTCACAAAAAATAAATAAAACGAAATTATTTATTATTGAATTAAATGTTCTTATTTTAATTTTTATTTTATAAAAAAAATTACAAACAAATATTTTAGGCATAATCTTGCTAACATATGTCTAGGACCTACGTTTTAAAATGATACACTAATGCCTAGTGTTTCCCTTCACGGCTATGCCCCCATGAATGACTTCTCCAAGTTCTTTTATGGAGATGGTAACTCTGCCTTCCCCGAATGGTTAGGATTTGGTCCACTTAATATTGCTAATCAAAGCTTTGTTATTGTTGGGACGGTTACCCCTAATAGACCTAAGCTTTCTTTGGCCAAAAAAAAAAAAGCATTCCGTCAGTCAAGGGTCAGAACGCCATAAAATCAATTAGATTCGATCTGAAAAATAAACAAGAAAACAATTGGACCTCGCCAGTGAAAAACAAAAAGGTCGATAGGCTCCAACGAAAACGAGGGGGAGTACATGTGGAAGCCTGGAACAGCCTCACTAACGCCGCCGTCGTTAGTTCCATTCTGGGTCAGAGTTTTTATAGGGTGGGGGGGTTATCGACCTTTTCCAACACATAGCTCAGCCCAGTTTGGCCCAATTGAACTTCGTTATCAATAGTAAGTTTGACAATAATCACTACTTGATACAAAAGGAAGCCCACAAACTTAGGAATCTTGATTCTTGATCTTCACTGTAATAAAAAGCTGAAGCAAGTATCTACAAACCACGCCTTTTGCATTGCCATTAATTTATTTTCATAGTCTTATTCTATAATTTTACTTTGAGTCGACACAGGCTGGTGAAGAGGATTATAGGAATTAATTATGTATGGCTTTTTATGGGCATTTGTGTTTGCCGCCATGGGTGGTCATGTCACGGTAGCATGGACAAACATCATAGTTATTGTAGGTGCCAGGAGGAACACAATTGCATCGATCACAGCATGTTCCACATGCCCTCTTGCAAAGGTTCGGCCTTGACGATAATTTGCATCTCACATCACAAGCTCCATCACAATCTAAAACCATAAACATATATAAAATTCAATCAAAACTGAGTTGTAATTGTTATAAGATGAAGGACGTTATCATTACCTATTTTCTCATCCGTGAGAGAATTCTCCACCATGTTCGTGATCACCTGCAAACACATCAGTGAGCCAAAGTCAGAGATACCATTGGTGTGAGAACATAGTTTAGAAATGCGATCGAGTATTTTACCATTAGATCAGACGACTCAGCAAAGCGAAGTACAACAAGGGAAAGCAGTAGGGAAGAAGCCAAAAGAGTCTTGGAGATGGCCATTGCAATTGGATTTCAGAACTATAGGTAACTTGCAAAACTAGAAGTTGGTGAGCGCGATGAGTAGATAGACACGGCCTGGCCTGGTATTTATAGCAAGAAAAAGGAAAGGAGAGGCGGTAATGAAAAGGTGTGTTGTATTCTCACCGAAGTTGTAGCCTTAAAAGGTAGGTAGTTCTTGTTTAAAAGGAAAGCTATCAAGACGAAAGGGCCATAGACATGATGTTCCAGTACGCATCCCTACCAACTGTTGCCTATTTAAGCCTATTGAACTTTAGGATTTCGTTTACAAAAGACATTTAACATAACGATAGCGTGAATATGAACATATCTAGTTAAATTAATTTTAGTACACAATCGATGAGTAATTCATAGCTTCTTCTTAAGATCATGACAATGGAGAGATCGGTGAGTCATGTATAAATTTGGTAGAGTAATGATGCGATATATATTACATTATGTGCATGCATGTATTATCCTAATTGATTCCATGTTTTCAGTTCCTTCTTGTTAGTTGTTCTATTTATATACTGTTCAAAAATTAAATGAATGAAAGTTATCCATTATGATTAATTAGTAGATTTCAAAACAAAAAAGGGGCAGATTAACATAAATCATATACAATTAATCATATTCTATTCTGATTCTCGACATGAACTAATAATATTAACATCTCAAACTTGTTTTTCGTTTCGAATTTCTTCCCAAAAAAAAAAAAAAAAAAAGAAATTCCCATCTGTATTCCAGCATTGACGTCAAGTCATGTGAAGAGGGATTCTCAAATAACATCTTTTTTCCAAGTAGCATCTAGGTAGGGCTACTTGGAGTTTCGTCTAAATCAACTTCGATTATTGCTTGCTGAATGTTGTTTCTTCATCGTTTAGGAATCTCATTGTTTTTGGGATGCCTTGTTCGCATGAAATGGTTCAATTCAACATGCGAACAGCCATTATTGCCTAAGGTACAAACCTGTTTCTTCCCCATTTTTTCTTAATGTGACAGTAATTATGACTTTAATAACTACTACAAAAATGCTAGAATGTAATAGTACTTACAGGGCTTTCCAGCAGGTGGTTCAATTTTTCTTTGCTTTCGCCGCTACTAAAAGCAACTGTGACCGTGAAAGGAAAGTCTTTTGAAATTAACATGGCAGGTGGCAAAAGAATTATAGGGAGTCTAGAAATTGCTTTTTGTCACGACACCTTTGAAATATATATATATATATATATTTTTTTTTTCTGGATAAATACACCTTCGAAATATTTTTCAGTGCAAAGTCGTAATCATATAATACTTTTTCTTTTGCTCCCCTCGAAGTACGTATTTTTAGAAATCTTACCCGTTCTGCTAATGAGACGTGACATCCCCAGGATTTCCCTCGATTTTATCCCTTTTCAGTTTCTTCTTCTTCGTTTTCTTCCTCTTTTAGCTTTTCTTTGAGATAAACTCAAAATCAAATTTTCAAATGATGACACTGAGTTTGAAAACGAGGGAGGGCTGCCAATACATAGCTTACTGAGAATTTTCACAACCTTGCTGAGGTTCTTTTAAAGTGTTTTATCTTTATAATTGACTAGCAGTAGAATTAACCCTTTCTTAGGTATTTGTTTGACTCTAATAAAATTAAATGTCTCTCTCTTTCGGGTTTATATATATATATATATATATATATATATAAATGTTCATCTGTTTATAACAATGGAGACGAAGGCGATTGAACGTGGGCGACAGAAATGGGACATTAAACAGTTTCAGACCTCTTCTAAAACTGATTCTCTTAAGTAGTTTCCATGGCTTAGGGCAACTCAAACTTTTGACTTTGCAGAAATTTTAACATTTCGAATTAGACCCAACTCCAGTCAATGTTCATGAAGAGTGTCAAACCCAACTTAGATCTTATCAATTAATTATCCCTTTTATATTTATACACTCATAAAGTTTCAAATCTGATTGTACAGACCCCAACCCCAAGCCCCGACCTTTGTCCCTGGCTAGGTGGCAGGTCCCAAAGCCCATTAAAAACACATGCTATTCAAATATAACATAAATGAAAGCAAAGAGAATTATACAAACTTCTTTATTCTTTCACTTTAAAAACAACCAATCATCAATCATATTAATATCACGCCAAAGAAAAAAAGAAAGAGAAACAAGTCATTAACATAATGACTTTAGCTTTACGTTGGTCTTTCTGACATTTATTCTTACACCATGCGCGCATTAATTTATTTCACCACAACTAATTATTATCATATAAGGAGTGATTCGTTTCAAGTTGATTATCAACTCAAGGGCACTTGCGTCTGCCACCGTGGGTGGTCAAGCTAGCATAGCAAGGGCACATTTCTTGGTTACCGGAGGTTCCTGGTGGAACACAATTGCAACGTGCGCAACATGTCCCGCATGCTCTCTTGCATAGGCGTGGCCTAGATGATAATCGGCACCTGGCTGCACAAGCTCCATCACAGTCTGAAAATCAAATACAAATATATATGACGAAGGGTCTTAGCTCAGCCTACCAGTACTTTCGTATCTCAATATGATTGAGGATCGATGTTTAATGTGTTAAAAGTTTTACCAATTTTCTTTGGGGGAGAGGTTCCCTTGCTGGCATTTGTCACCTGTATTTCACAAGAATTATTAGTAGCAATAACGGAATGTTCTTCGAGTAAATTATTCAAGAACAAAAGCAAACAAAAAGAAAAGAGCTTAATGATGATCTGAAGCAATCAAGCTTTACCAGTTGATGATCATCAGCTTCAACCAGTTGGAAAAGAAGAAGAGAGATGAGAAATGAGGCAATCAAAGCCTTAGAAATAGCCGTGACTAAAACTAAAACCTGAGTGTTCTGCATGGAAAATAAGAGAAGTTGCTCGTATTTATAGCAAAAATGTTAGGGAGGGATTCATACTAGTAATTTAAAGGGGTTACTTAAGTGTGCCTGCTAACATCGGAAACAATCTGATAGAAAGTACGCGGAAGAGTGGAGAAAAGAGAAATGTGTAATGGTGACTTGTCAGTTGTCAGGGAATATAATTTGGAGGAAAATCCCCATTGGAACAATCTGGATCGAGTAAAGCAATTTTCCCTTTGTTTATGGTGGATGGTGTCTCGTTTATCTGGTAGTGGCTTAGCCAAGCAAGTGGGTTTTGGAGCTTTTGTTACCATCGTTTTCTGTGGGGTTAACAAACAGACCTGAAACCTTGTATTCTTTTGGTAATCTAAGTCGGTCACGTAAGAGAAGTATATATATGAATCATGATTCATGGCTTTCTCTCAATTAAAGTTCAATTGACCGAATGCATTGGCAAATTTACTTCGATTTTTTTCATCCGAAAGTTTGAGACCCATCTTTGAATAACTTCAATACGTTCTTTAATTTGCTGTTAAGATGATATTGGCCTGCAGATGACAACTTGACAAGCGACAAGTCAATTCTTATCAATTTTCATGATGGAGAAACGAAAGTTAATCTGCCTTTTCAGCCATTATGCAAAAATCAGAAACTCGTCAACAAACATAACATCTAATTAATTAACTTAGCATACTATATAGTAGATGCATACATTTTATAATATCATTATTATTCAAGTTGGTATGATATTACTCAACAGCATGTGAACTATAAATATAGATTGTCCTCATTTCGAATTAATGGTTAAGGTTTCAGTAAACCAAACTTTATGAAATCCCCTGTATCATTAGCATATCTCTTTCTTATCATTAACTTAAGTAGTTATTCAATTAGAATTCAAAGCGTAATTAAGTTGGTTTATAAAATTATTCTTAAGAAATATTATACAGTAAGTTTAAAATTTGAATCTCGATAATATATTATATTATGTAGTCCCACAATTTTTATACTTCGTCAGCAATTTATTAAGTATTCATTATACTATATTTTAGGACAAAAAGTTTTTGAGATTTGGGTCCGGGGTCTTGAGAGCAATCATCACTAGGCCGGATGAGTGTTTATGTGCATTTTAATATACTCTTAACATATAAAATTAGACGATAAAAAGTATTCAATATACTAAGGCAATAATTTGTAGTCATACAATATGACCCATATTATGTATTCCACATTTGAAATATCAAGTATTCAATATACAATTATATTCACATAATTATGTATTCATTATACTTTATCAAAATTATGTAATTATACAATTTTGACTATATTATGTAGCTCCACAATTTTTATATTTGATCAGCAATTTATTAATTATTCATTCTACTATATTTTAAGATAAAATGTTTATTAGATTTGGGTCCAAAGTATTGGGGTCTTGAGGGCGATCATCACTAGGCCGGATGAGTGTTTACGTGCATTTTGTTTGAAACCCTTATTTTCTTTCCTTGGATTGCAGCTTCTTTTATACACAAAAAAAAAATTATAAAATAATGATTTCTACCCAATATAAGTAGTTTCACAACAGTACCAGAGGACCAGACTACATGTTTAGAAGACCAAATTTTGGGGGTGGGGGAAATGACATATGCAAATATTAGAGGCATGGGAATGAAAAGCAAACTTGTTTTAGAACTTAATATAGGAATAATTCAGCCAACCCTCGACAGCTAATAGTAAGATGGTGGATTCAAAGATGTTTACAACCCTCGATAGCATCCATAAAAACTATTATATTGTTGGGTGGTATTTTCTTTTCTTGGGTAAAGATGCTTCCCTTCGTTTGAGGCTTTAGATAGAACTCATCTCTTCAGTATTAACATTAATAAGCAACAAACAGGGAGGGCTTTTGAGATGACAATAGTTGAATCAATGGCTCTCTCTCTCTCTCTCTCTCTCTATATATATATATATATATATATCTCTTTAAAGTCTTCTAGTTTTAACCATTCAATTGTCTCTAAACATTGCCAGACTGGTTTAGCCTAATTGTGAGCGGATAACTTTCTTTAGGAAAACTTTTATGGACTCGTCGCATTATAATATTGGGAGAAATAAACACCTCTAATGTCATCCGATAGACTATTTTGGCATTTGGCAGCAGTACTTCTTGGAATATGCTTTACCCTAATATCTTCAAAGCGAAAATCTCTTCGTGTGTGTCTAGTGCAAATGAACAGCATTTTACTCCTAATTTCAGGCGTAAGTGAAACCAATGGTTCCTCTCGTTTAAGCTTCCACGTCTATAATATTTCATAATTTCGTTCAGCTGGCTCCTATATTTAATATTCTCACATCGCAACCAAAATGAGTGACACTGAAGAAAAAGCTGACCATATCATGTTGCTTACAGTTGCCTCGATGTCCCACTCTTGCACTAAATATGGACGTATTAGATTTGGCAGCATGAAATCATGGGCACTGAGAGTAATTGCCTAATTGGCTAGTTTCAGTCGGAAAAGGATGGGAATTTTGTCACATATGCCAATGTTTCATTAATCATGACTCCAAGTACCCAGCCTTATCGACTTGACAGCTGTATCAAAGCCTTTTTTCCGACAACAGCTGTACCCTGCGCTCATGCATCTATTATGCCAAAGTGGCTCATACGTATTACTTATCCATCATTTCAGCAGTTTTCAAACCATTTCAAAGTCTTTGGATTCACTGTATTGAATTCTTCACAAAAAAGGAGGTTTTGGGCTCAAGAGTTGTTCTCAAATCTTAACGCTACTCTTGCCTTGTTTTAGCAGCATTAAAGTTAGTCTTATCTTTAAGCATTAATTATCATTGTTTAATTACTACGACTACCAACACCTAATAATTTCGATTCCCATGTAATGTCCCACTACCTAATTTGAAAAGCAATGAAGCAAGGAAAGTTTCAGTGATAGTACAAAACAGAAAGTTGTGGATTGTTTTGATCGTCTGCAGTTTACCAACCCATCAGCTTCAAAGAGTGCTTTTAAAATATATATATATATATATATATTAATATTAATTGATGTATTATTATTTATAATAATATTTTTGTATTAAAATCACTAATAAATTAATGAATGTACGAAAAAGGCTAAACTGAGAACAGGGGTTGGTAAGCCTTGTGTTGGGCCCTTCCTTGGCGTCAAAGCACGCAAGAATAAAATCATTGTCGCCTTTGTTGGACTGACATTGGAACAGTACACTCGAGGATTTAGCTTGGAACGAAGCCTTGTTGGGGGTTGGAACAAGACAAAAGGGTTCAAAGGGATGAGAATATGGGAGAGCTGGCTGGCCACTCGACCAAGCATCAATCATGAATGCGTACAAGCTCCACAGGATGATCCAAAAGCTTCCTACCCAATCAATCCTCCATCTGGAAATGCACCATTGATGTGGAATAATAAAGCTTTCTACATGATTTGTTCAGGGGCCTTCTCAGTCCTTCCAATAATCGACGCAAAGGCACAATAATTCTGTAATATGCTCGGAAGATGGCCATTAGACAAGCAGGGCTAATGGGCTACCACCAAGATAGTAATAAGCACTTGGCAGCATACTTGGAATCAATGGACTTTTGTTCCTCTGAAGGAGGAAACTTTTTTATGCAATGTTTTTACGTCAAAGCTTAACAGAAGAATCATTTGAAGGGCAAAAGGTTATTAAATCACCTTGATGATCATTTAAACTTTTATTTATTGGTCATTTACTGCTGTTTAACAACTTTTATTCATCCTCAAAACTAAATGCTGGAAGTAAGCTTTTGTCATGATAAAGCAAAAAACCAGCCAAAAGCCCCAAAATGAGAATACTAATGATACTATATATATATATATAATGTAGTTAATTTGGTGAAATAATTTTAATAAACTATGTGAGTAAAATGTAACCCATCCTCAGCTTTGTAGAACCCCTGAAATCAGTTTGGGCTGACATTGCATATTTAATGTCGACGTGTTCCTCAACAAAATTAAGAACCCAAGTGAACCCAAAAGGCCTAAGGTTATTGTAAGTCAGCGGCGCAAGTTTGTATCACTCCCTGTCTTGTCTATTTTGCTTTCACGTTGCGTGCGATTAGATAATAATAAATGAAAAAAATAAAAAAAATTAAAAAAAATAAAAAGAAGTATAAATTTTTTATTTGAATAATTATTTCTTTTATCCTAATTTAAGATTTATAAAAATTTAATATTTTAAAAGAAAATAAAAAATATTTAACTTTTTTTATTAAGGAAATTGACTTTTATATTATTACATAATTTATATGTAATAATATTAGTTTTAATTTTTTAAAAATAATTTAACATTTAATATAAATTTTTTATTTTTGTTATTTTTAAATATTAATTTAAAATTTAATATAAAATATTTTTTAATTTTTTATTATTTATAAATACTATTTATAATATATATATATATATATATAAAAATTGGGAGGATCGATTTCCATTACCATAAAAGGAGTGAAACAATAACTGCAAGTTTCTTATAAATAATTCTAATAATGTTATTTTTTAAAAATTAATTTTCTGTTTTCACTTTTTTTTTAATAATTTTAAGTTGATTTTCTCTTTTTCTTTTTTTTTTTTTTTGGAAGTTTTTCAATTTTTTTATAAAAAATAATCATTTCCTCTTGTTTTACTAAAAATCGACCGTTGAAAACCAGTTAGTTTGAATTGCAACGATTCTAGTTCGACTCGAACACTGAAATTCTTGTCCTTTTTCTTCTAATTCTGCTATTAACGGTTCCACAATGGGCACGAAAACGCCGTCTCCAGTCTTATCAGAGCTTCAAAAGTCGTATAAAATCTTTCAAGGTTTGATTAAGATGCTTAAAACACAGCAACGCCAGCTTGAAACTCTAGCTAAAGAAAGAAAGATTCTCGGAGATCGGATCGAGATGCGATATGAACGGTGGGTCTCTCATGTTCGCCTCTACAAGCATCACATCTCTCGGGTAGGACTTTTCAATTCAGGGTTTTTTTGGTAAATTTAGTTTTTTTTTTTTTTTTTGTAATTTCCCTTTAATTGGAGGAGTAATATGGGTTCTTGTGCTGTCTTTTGTACTTATTTAGATGAGGACTGATCTGGAAACGAAAGAGATGGCGCGTTTACTTGAGGCTGCAAAAGCGGAAATGATGGTCGGATTGAAGCACAGAGAGGCTTATCTTCGCAAATTGAAATTAGGTATGTTTTTTTGGTTCAATTCACTTCAGGGAAAAACAGACTTGGAATTAAATGATTACTCTGATGAGTGACGCCAATTCTTTTATGTTGAGTCGAATTCATACTCTGATCCACTCTGATCCACCAGTAAATTTTTCTTCTTGGTAAATTAGCAATCGCTTGATGTTTACATTTACTTCTTTGGCTTATTTCAGAGGAAACAGCCGATGAATTGACTGATTTCAGAATCTGGTTTGACATCCTCAGTAAAAATCCAAAAGTGTGTTCCTATTAGATTTTTTTTTTTGGTCCCAATTTCATTATGCGCGGGATGTTTCTCAAAGGAACCCCAATGAAACCAAAAAAGGAATGTCAAGACGCAAGGATAGTGGTTGCGAGTCTGTTACTTTGAGGACATTGGAAGGCGATTTAAGAAGGCTAAAGCTTGAATATGAAAATCTTGCTTCAGAAAAGAGTTCTCAAGTTGCTGCAGTTATGGCAGGGAATAAATTTGCATGTAATCAGTTCAACATTATGGAAACTCAGCTTACAGCATTCTGAACTTGAGAAAGCTAAAAGGAAGATTGAGGCACTTATTTCCAATATAGAGGAGCTGAGGTCATCTAATGCTGAAAAGGAGAAAAGATGATGAAATACACATTTCTACGTTCAAAGCTCCCAGATTGAAAGCCTCATCTTCTTGGCTTCTAAGTTCACTCGTCCATTTATTCTTTTTTAAAGTGATCTAGGTATTTCAGTATCTTTTACCAATTATTATTTGCACAAGGCTAATTATTAATGAGTTAGTGTTTGTGGTCGTCATAGCAGTCTGGACGTCTTTTCTGAGAGAGTCTTGTAAATGAAAAGTGATTACCAATGTGATTTTGAAAGATTACAAGCTGGTGTTTTAAAGTAAAACTGATAATTTGTTTATTTAAATGTCTAGGAAAAAAGAAAAAAGCGAACATCATGAAATTGGGAATACAAAGGAACAGAGCAGGAAAATTAAAGAAACACCGATAGCCACACAGTAGTATATAAGCAGGGAAAGGTTGATGCTATTCTCAAACTTCATTCGGGTTCATCACTGGTAATTAATTGCCCACAGATTTCAGTTCTCATAGTTGCCCTCCAGACCCTCCTCCTCCTCCTCGTATTCACCCTCATCCTCCACAGTTGCGTCCTGATATTGCTGATATTCTGCAACCAAGTCATTCATGTTGCTCTCTGCCTCCGTGAACTCCATCTCATCCATCCCCTCGCCAGTATACCAATGCAAGAAGGCCTTGCGACGGAACATTGCGGTGAATTGCTCACTTACCCTCCTAAACATCTCCTGGATTGATGTCGAGTTCCCAATAAAAGTAGACGACATCCTCAGACCCTTTGGTGGAACATCACAAACACTGGACTTCACATTATTGGGAATCCACTCCACGAAGTAGGATGAATTCTTGTTCTGGACATTAATCATCTGTTCATCAACCTCTTTGGTGCTCATCTTGCCTCGGAACATAGCCGAGGCTGTCAGGTAGCGACCATGGCGGGGGTCAGCAGCACACATCATGTTCTTGGCATCCCACATCTGCTGAGTTAGCTCTGGGACAGTGAGGGAAATGTACTGCTGGGAGCCACGGGATGTGAGTGGTGCAAACCCAACCATAAAGAAGTGAAGACGTGGGAATGGGATCAGGTTCACTGCCAACTTCCGGAGGTCAGAGTTAAGCTGTCCAGGGAACCTTAGACAGCATGTTACACCGCTCATAGTTGCAGAAATCAAGTGGTTCAGATCTCCAACTGCCAGATAAAAAGTGTAGGGTTAGCTCCATTATTTTAAGTAGTTTCATGTTTATAGCACACCATTATATTTTATCACTCACAGCTTGGAGTAGTGAGCTTCAGGGTCCGGAAGCAAATATCATAAAGTGCCTCATTGTCAAGAACCATGCATTCATCAGCATTCTCAACCAACTGATGCACAGAGAGGGTGGCATTATACGGCTCCACAACTGTGTCAGAGACTTTCGGTGAAGGGAAAACAGAGAATGTCATCATCATCCTGTCTGGATACTCCTCTCTGATTTTTGATATCAGAAGAGTTCCCATGCCAGAGCCTGTGCCTCCTCCCAGGGAATGGCATACCTGGAAGCCTGATCCAGAAATAACATAAACAAGTGAGCTTCATCAGACAATTCAAGAGGAAAATTGCCATTATTTAACCAATAAGATTTTATTATTCCTAAATGCAAATAATAAAACGCAAGGACTGTTTTTCAAACTAACCCCTCCCTAAAAGTAAAAGAATTCGTTGGATAGATAAGATTATACCAGGATTAAATAGGTTTTGAATAATAAAAAAAGGAATTTAGATCAACTCTAGATCCAACAGTGATGATTTACATATTGTCAGATTCTCAGGCACTGACCATTGAGTTACGTACTTAGAAGATCAAAACTACTTCAAACAGTTAATAAAAATTAACTTAACCAATCAGAATCCTGATGGAAAAGTTCTCAGAACACCTGAGCCACCAACATTCTATTGAAAAGAATATTAAAAGTATGAAGCAAGCTATTATCCTTCTTATGACACAAAAGATATCAGCCTACCTATCTGGGGTTCACTTAATGTGACTAAGCTAAATAATCCACCATTATCATCATTTATAACATTATTTTAACATAATTAGACGAATTATTATCAGATACACCGACTATGAAGTTTTTTAACTTCACAAATGATGTTAAAGGGCCACCAAATGTCCTTCCTATGTATTTAAAATAAATAAATAAATAAATAAATGAAATATGTGGCAGCCTTTTAACGCCGCTAGTGGAGTTAAAAACTCTACTATCAATGTACCAAATAATTATCTTAATTAGAATAGAAACAAACCAAATATTTCACAGCAGTCATACCATTATCGGATGATGACAGTATTTGTCCTTTTCCGATAGATCTGGATCCAGAGACATTTTTTCTCTTCATACCTTTTTTTTAATAGGTTTATACAAACTATTCTTCAAATTTTGGATAAAACAAAAACCGATACTCATGCCAATGTTACAATTTACCATGTGACTGTTATTATTTTTATATATACACAATAGTCAAACAATTATACATGTACGCATGTTAGTTATGATTCTATCTGCTTAGATCTTTCATTTTTCTTTTAAGATTAATAATAATGCAATGACAGCATTCATATATGACGATGAGCTGGTAAGGGCCCCAACGTTCCACCAAACGCATTAAAAAGTTTATCAAGTGCTCTAAGATCTATCTTTATGTTAATTTTTTGAAAGAAAAATACAGTAGAAGATTGTCGGCACAATAAAGTATAAAACGACATGCAGTTGGGCAATCACAATCATAACAAGAGAAAAGAAAAAAAATATATAGAAAAATAGATCTGCTTATATAGATAATTATAATTATATATATAAATATATATATCACAAAAGGCAGATAAAGGCCCATGCCCTCTGCCTCCACACCAGACGAAAAGAAACTTACTAATAGCAGCTCAGTCTCGTTGATAAAATCTAACTAACCAGTAGCAACTAAAGAACAAGGTAGATAATTGAAGAAAGAAGCAGTCCTTCCATATCATTTCACAGTCAATTATCAATCATAACATTCAAGATCTTGCTATTCTTTACAGTTTATTGGATACGTAATTTTTTTTTTCCTTTTTCACCTTGATATGGTCATTACTGAGAGTTAGGAAATTAAAAGATCAACAGCAGAAGCAGTTCTATATAGTTATCATGAAAGTGATACGGCAACTCAAATAGATAAGAGTTTCAAACTTTGTGGTGAAAAAGAAAAGATCAGAGTAGTTATGTTATGTTGGAAAGGATCAGGTAAAACGCCATTAAACAGATATGACTAGAACTAGAATCAATTTCACGAAAATCGACGCAGATTTGGCCAAATCTAAATTTCTAAGAGCATGAAACATGAAAACTAAATTTCGATTACTATGGAAATTTAAAGCAGGGAAATAATATATACCTTGCAAGCAATCACAATTCTCAGCCTCTTTACGAACAACATCAAGAACGGCATCAATCAACTCGGCTCCTTCAGTGTAATGACCTTTGGCCCAGTTGTTTCCGGCACCAGATTGTCCAAACACGAAATTATCAGGCCTAAAGATCTGGCCGTAGGGACCAGATCTGATACTATCCATTGTACCAGGTTCAAGATCCATGAGAACGGCACGAGGAACGTACCTTCCACCGGAAGCCTCATTGTAATACACATTGATCCGCTCCAGTTGGATATCGGATGATCCATCTCCCTTGTACCTTCCGGTAGGATCCACGCCGTGCTCGTCGCAAATCACTTCCCAAAACTTCGATCCAATTTGGTTCCCGCATTGGCCTCCTTGAACGTGAAGGATTTCTCTCATTGTTGCTTTTGTTGAAAATGCAATGAAAAAAATGAAGAGGTTTAAGGGCTTGTTTGAGAGAGGAATGAGAAGGAATTGAAGGGATTTTTTTTGAGGGGATGAGGTTAAAGAAGGAAATGCGAATAATAATTGTAGAGCGGCATGATATTTTTGAAGGATCGTCTTTGTCTGTCTGTCATGATTCGTGAATAGGATAGTTGACAACCAGAATAACAGTAACTAACCGCCCTTCCGAAGCAGTGAGTGAAACTGAACCATGAGGCGCCATTTTGGAATTTCAGTTCTGATTTTTAACCCCGTGAGTTGGATAAATACGGTGCGGTTATTACTTTACTTATTTAGGTGCATAAAATAATTCGGTTCTAACCGAATAACTCGATTAATCGTAAAATTTATATAATACAAAATTTTTATTTTTTTTTAATTATTGACAATTAAAACTCTTAATTTTCGATTAGACGAAGGGGGAAAATTAGATTTGAAATGCCAGGTGTTGGAGGACAATTGGTTGGAGTTACATCAATAAGCCGGATCATGGACTCTCTGAGGCCTGCTATTGCTTGGTTGCCCCAGTTTTTAGGAAACTAGCTGATGCAAATTATTACCGGAACCAATTTAGTTGCCCCCCATAGTGGGTCAAAATCCTCATCTTAGACCCAAATATATACCTGACCGAAACCCAAACCTAAAAAGAAAGCCACTTGGCACTCTTACACATACATGACCCCAAAAAATTCTAGAAGGATAAAAAGGCACCCACAGGCTACAACGGCTGCAAATACTTTATTCATCTTCCATCCGTCTCTTTTTTTCCGACTGTTTGCGATTGTGATATCTGTTTTTCTTTCTAGTTCGAAAAAAAATTTTGAATTGGGGGAATTGATATAGAAATCAGGTGATGAGATTGGATTAATTTCTCACGACGGTCGTCTGAGACACTCTGTCTGTCGGATGCATTAAGCAATGTTTCTGATGGTTTCCTTTCCTTCCATGTTCTTTTTTTTTTCTACAAAAGAAATTGAATTTATGTTGTAAACCAAGGATGCAATTTTGCATTACCCATATCAAGAGAACTCTGACTAATTCTTTTCTTTTAACCAAACCTAAATATGATCCATAAAATTAAACAACATTTCCTTTTATTTTAGTTTTAGTTTGATCAACTTTTTTTATGGATAGATCTTTTAGATTAATATGTCGACATTGTCCCTAACAACAATGGTGATTGGACCATAAAATGTCTAAATCTAACTGTAGACAACGGTATGGTCCCTTCCTTCCCATCATGCGGCATTTGAGTTTTTCTGGGTTTTATATATAGGTCCATGTTTACATGCAAATGATTTAAAATTCATAGTCTTAACAACTACCCCATTACATTTTTTTTTCAAATTATGTTACGAATGATATTGCAGAATTTAAAATGAAAATAGTACTGCAAAAAACGAAACAAATAACCTCACCCAAAAATCCTTCAACTTAGTTTTTTTTCTTTTTTTTTTGGGTCACTTAATTTGCACTGCATTAATTTGTTTTACAAATCACATATACTATATACATATATATATATATATATGTATTTGGATAAGTTAGTACATGTAATAAAAATGAAAATATAGGTTGAAGCAACTTTCTTTAATATCATCAATTATATAAAAAAACCTTTGATGTGCATCTCAATTATGTTTGATTTTAGTATAAATTATGGACAGGCAAAATACCAGTCAACGTGATTTATTAATAAAATATTAATTTTTAGTTTTAATATTCAAATTCAATATATATAATTATTTTAAATATAAAATGAAAATAAAAAGTCAAAGAAAGGAGTTAAAATCAATTAAAGAGGAAAAAATCAAGAGAAGTAGAGAACCATCAAAGCTTCAAGTTTGAATTCGCTTAATTCGACTTTTATGGTTATTGTCTGGCTAAACATGAATACAGTAATCCATGCATTCATGTCGTGTTTATATATTTTATTATATTATAATCATATTTAACGTATTTTATATTTATATAAAATTTGATATATTAATAATTTATATTATATAAATTTTAAAATAATCATATATTTATATCATGTTTATATAAATTATTCACATTGTATCGTTTATTATATTTTAATTATATTTTTTTGTCATATTTGATATAATCAGATGCTTAAAATTAAAAAATATATATAATTATGAAAATATTTTTAGTGTTAATTTTCTTTTTTGAAGAGCTATTACATGAAATATATTTGATAATTTAAAAAATTAAAAAACACATAAATTTTATAAATATTGAAAACCGAACCTAACTTTAACGAAATTCATGATAATCAGATCGAAATCCAATTCGTTTCCAAAGGAACCATTATTCATTTTCATAAGTAAAAGATGTACTTTCTTCAAGAAGGGCAAAATTTTTTTTGAACTGTCAACTGCCAAGAATCAACCAAAGTCAACATCTGAAGTCAATGCGGAATCATTTCAGTTGATTTGTAAGAATCTGGAAGGGAATATCCTTTTGTGGTTGTACTGGTAAGGCTAAGGCGTGACGGCAGCATATGAAGAGAAGCCCGGAACAACTCTATGGAATTTAACCCCGTGGATTTTCATACTGCTTTTTTTTTTTTACAACCTTTGCTTTTCCCCCCAAAATGGCAGCAATTCCATCCTCCTCTTCCTCATCCTCTTATTGCTTTTCCTTATATGACAACACTGCCCTTTGCTTACTCCTAAGTCCAACCATGTCCTTTGACTGGTCTTTCTTTTCTCTTCATTTTTTTTAGTAATTTTTAATTTCAATTGAAAAGTCAAAACATACACAATTTAATCAGCTCAATTAATTGCCTTTTTTTTGTTAATATTAGATTTTTTTTTCAATTTTTAATCTCTTTTTAACCCTTAATTTTATATAATTATTTCATCTAAAAAAATTTATGGGGTTAAGCTTTTTTCAAACCTATAATTTTTAGGAATTTGTGCATAATATGCATGACATTGATATACAAGCTAATATTCAGTAACTTTTTTAACATTATATTAATGTATTTTTTAAAAATTTTCAATTGAAAATAAATATAAGTTTAATTCAAACGATATTAATGGTTTCAACAAACTTCAAAATTGATTCCCAAGTTCTATTTTTGACTGCTTTACTTCTTGTTTCATGCATTATATATACCATAGGATAATGCTTTCAACATTTTTTCTTTAGATAAAATAAAAGTACTTTTTTATTTTCTGAATTCAATTTTAGTTAATTATTCAATCCATTTCAAAGAATCCTTTGAAGTCAACACTTATGGAATCTGTTAGTGCTATACCTTTTTATTTAAGTAACGAAGATTTAATCTCTAAGAATCTTCAATTCAAAAAAAGAAAAAGAAAAAGAAAAAGCAAGGTAAATAATTTTGGATTTTCTTATTATTATTTTTTTTAAAAATGAGAGAGGGGTAAATCAGACAATGTGATGTAATCAGACAAGTCAAAATTCAGACACGGCTTTGTTCCCTGCCTTCCCATATTGCATGTTTCATATATTTCTTCAAAGTGAAATGTCTTTATCTCTTCTTATTATATATTTCCAATGTTTAGTTCTCGGTCAAACGAATCTCTTCAAAACACCACGAGATTTCCATTCCTTTGCCTTGAAACTGAATTACGCGTCTTTTTTTGATCATAAGGGGAAAAATAGGAAAAAACTCTCGGCTTGGTTCTTCGGAGTTTCGTCAGTGAAACATTTTAATTGCTATATTATATAGTTTTTTCAGTCTCCTCCTTGGATGTAATTAAACCTGACTCTGTTTGCTTTTTCTTCTTCTTAGTACTACACGAACTTTTTTCTTTGGTTTTTCATCAATCTTCTGCAGTTCCCCTGAATTCAACGTTTCCGTTTAGCAGGTTTGTTATTGGTTTGGCAATTGTTTCATATCATCTTTGATATTATCGTAGTATCATCTACTGGAAAAAAACGTTTTCGCAAAGAATTTGATTGTTCTTTCTACAGATGAAATCATGAAAACTTTGCTCTCGTATTTGCAGATAATTCTTAATGTTGACTTTAGTTTTTGTCAGGCTTTTATATGGAAAATCTTTGATTGCCAAGTTCCTTTTCTCTTTTGAGATTTCAAATCATTATCCAACAGAACCTGGGCTAATGATGCTTCTTCTTTTTGTTGTTGGTTAAATTCTTCGTTAGATTGGGGTATTGTTTGAGATAAATTTAAGCTTTCGAAGAATAATGGGAGGTATTTGTTCTGCTGGAACAAAAGAGCGGAATATAAAGCTTGAACAAAAGACTACAACAGGATTTTCAGGGAAGCTTAAGTCAGAAAAGAGCTTGAGTAAGCAAAAAGCGAATTCCAATTCACATTCCCATGCCAATGCCAATGGCGGTGGTTTTGACAAAGCACGGCAGAGGCACGATTCTGGTGACTTTGAATTACAATTTTCCCGGGAATTGAAGCCATCAACATCCGCCAGGACTGAGGCTTTGAAGGTATTGCTTGCTTTATCCATGTTGTTCCAAGTTGTAATGAATGAGCTTCCGAGGTTGGAGCAGATAGAAATTTGAACTCAAAATCAAGTGGCATTGCAATGACGTAAATTTTGACTGAAAGAGCAGTTAGAACGGGTTGAGCAAACAATGTTGATGATAAAAGATCGTATCAGCTAGAAATGAACCTTTTGGTGGCCGATTGAATTGCCATCTAAATTAACGTATCATTTATATTGGACTTTTATATCTAAGAATACCTGTTTTTGTGAAGAATAATGGCATGAATTAGAATGTCGAGTTCTATACTTCTGTTTCCTTCTAAGCCTGCAATTTCTTACCTCAACGTTTGTTTATTTTTTTTGCAGGTTTCCCAGAAGAACTCATTTCTAGGAAGAGCTGGGATTATGGGCCTGGTAAAGGCAGTCGACGTTCTAGATACACTTGGAAGTAGTATGTCGAATTTGAATGCCGGAAGTGGCTTTATTACCGGCCTGGCTTCAAGAGGGAATAGAATATCTATACTGGCATTCGAACTGGCCAACACAATAGCTAAAGGAGCAAAATTATTGCAGTCACTTTCAGAAGAAAACATTCAATTCCTTAAAAAGGATGTCTTACATTCAGCAGGAGTACAAAAGCTAGTTTCTACAAACATGAAGGAGTTGCAAAGTATTGCAGCAGCTGACAAGAGGTAACATTACTTGTTAGGGTGTGTGTAAGTTCTTGCACTTTTAATCTCTTATCATAACAGCCAATCCTTTGGCATTTCTAGGGATGAATTGGATATTTTTTCGCGAGAAGTGATTAGGTTCGGAGATCTATGTAAAGATCCACAATGGCACAACCTTGGTCGATACTTTTCAAAGTACGGTAGATTTTTTGGTAGCATTACTTTCAGCTTACAACGCTGATGTCTACTGACGGAGAATTAATTGTATCTTGCTATTGACACAATCTGTCAGACTAGATATTGACAATTCACTTCATAAACAAGCTAGAGCTGATGCAGACCAGACCATGCAAGAATTAACTTGTCTGGCTCAGCATACCTCTGTAAGTTTATTGTACTTTAATCGTTAACTTTGCCCCTCCATCTGACATTTTGTTCCCACGGATGTTTCTTTTATGAATGGTATGGAATGCCATAGCATATTCTACACAAAAGTACGTTTCATTTTCTTGCTTGACTTAAACTTTGCCAGTTAAATGGAATCTCAAGTGTCTCATTTTTTTAAGAAGCTGGTATGATGCCTTTGAAATTTTAGCATGCACCTTTCACTAGTCTGCATCACGTACTATGTTAAAGCTGTAACATCAGGGTTGTTCATCTATGTGAATAATTTACAGCTGTATATTGGCGGTTTTGAAAGTTTCTTAGTTTGCGAATTCTTATTCGTGAATCTAACGTATCTTCACATGTATAGGAATTGTACCATGAATTGAATGATCTGGACAGGTTTGATCAAGATTTTAGGCGAAAGCTGGAAGAAGTGGAGTCCCTAAATCTTCCTAAAAGAGGTTAGGCATAGATGATCCGTTTCTCTTTCCACAGCTTTCTTTTATGTTTGCAGAAATTCGATTCATTTTTTATTATGTAGCAGCATGTGTTCGCCATCCTGATGCCATAATAAGTTTCTTCAAAATGGAAGTTATTTCAGAATGGAAATCATTCTGGTTTCAAATCTTGATCAAATCTGTCATTAATTATTCATGCTAGTCTAATTCTTTTTTCAGCATTCACTCAAATTTATCTCTGGACCAAACTTACTATGGTAGAATTTCTCTTATTAACAGCTAATTCTTTTGAATTGTAGGAGAAAATCTCATGATTTTACAAAATGAGTTAAAACAACGAAGAAAGCTCATAAGGAGTTTGAAAAAGAAATCTCTTTGGTCTAGAACTTTGGAAGAGGTATATGTAACGATGAGCGGCTTGTTATAATTGCTGAACTGATAGTCTCGAGAGGTGTTCTCGGTGGAACCCTTAATTATCACTGCAATCAGTTTTGGCTTATGCATATGAAATAAATGTTTGTTTTGCCAGAATCCGCCATTATTCAACCTTCCTTGATTTTAAATTTTGTTTTAATTGCAGATCACGGAGAAGCTTGTTGATATCGTTACTTATATGCATCAAGCAATCTCTGAAGCCTTCGGAGGTAATCATATAGATCCAACTCCTATCAGATTATTAGTGTGGGAAACATCAATTCGTGTCATTTGCCTATGTCTTATGGATATAATTTTCAACTCGTGGCAGACTCAGCTGCAGTTAGAAAGGAGACTACTGAAAATCCTCAAGAACTAGGTGTTGCTGGACTTGCATTACATTATGCTAATGTAATTCATCAGATTGACAACATTGTAAGTATATATCCTTATTTCCTCTAGCAGTCTAGGCCTATCAAATTGGATTAAGTTGAATTTATATGTTACAGGCAGCTCGCCCAGGCTCCCTCCCAGCGAATATCAGGGACATATTATACCGTGCATTGCCACCCATTGTTAAGAAATCTTTAAGGTCCCGATTACAGTTCATTGACACCAAGGAAGAGGTATTTTTTTCTGTAATAGTTTAGTTATGATTCGTGTTCAAATAGACTTCGATTTTCATTTCTTTACTTCGTTGTTTTTTCCTTTTCTGCATCATTATCACTTGATTCCTTTCTTTTTCTGTAGCGCTCAATTTCACAGGTTAAGGATGAGATGGAAAAGACACTACAGTGGCTTGTTCCAGTTGCCTCAAACACAATCAAGTAGGTTAAACTAACTTAGATTTGACAATGCCTGCCACAAACAAACATAACCAACTTCTTTTTTGGTCTTTTTGATGTCATTTCCTAAGTAATTAATGTTTGTTTCTATCTTTTCCCTTCGCTGCAATTTGCAACCAGAGCACATCAAGGTTTTGGATGGGTTGGAGAATGGGCAAACACTGGGTTAGTCAAGGCTTCTCTTTTATCTCTCTGTTTACACAGTCACATGCAATGGAAGTCTATGTAGAAGTTCATCATTTGTTTTTGTATTACATCATAACAACGAGGTTTCTGGTTGTTTGTTCTTGTCTGACAGCAATGAATTTGGAAGAAATGCAGCCACAGATATTAGCCTCACCCGCCTTCAGACACTTTGTCACGCAAATAAACAGAAGACAGATGCATACATCCTTGAATTGGTTGCATGGCTCCATCATTTGGTCAGCTTAGTTAAACGAAGAGATCATGGCTTCAAACCTCAGCCAGTTCGGTCTCTTACACGTAACAGTCTGGTTTTTCACTCTAAGATGCAGCAATTTCTTGCCATCGACGGTGTTAGTAAAGCCCGCAGGATTGAACTTTCTCAAGAAGACAGAAACTTATTAAACAAGGTGACTGCTAGGAGGTTGATTCCGTGTGTTAGCAAAAGCCAGGAACTTCCTTTAGGCAAAAGCAAAGGGATCAAAGTTTGGGCTTTAAGCAGGAGTGCTGGGAACTCTCCTGATAGGAGTTTTACGGCAAGAAAGATTTTGAAGCATCGACAAACAATTATATTGGATGTCACGGATGGTTTAGATCTTTCTACTTGAGATTGAAAGTGCCATTCAAATATTTCACCCTAACCACTTTGTCTAATTCTTATGTCTCTATGACTGTCCTCATTCTAATGTATACATTATGCTGCGAGTTTTATTCTAGAGCGTATGTAGCTCTCTTTCTCAATTTGTCTAGGACAGTCTCTATCTCCAGCAGGAACAACTGAAAGAACTAAGAAATTAGCTGGAAGCTCCTGTTGGCGTCCCACAAAGCGAAGGGAATGTCGCTATATTGCTTGCTTCCCCTCCGAATGGCACTCCTGCTGACAAGATTCCATTTGCTAAATCTGTTGGCAACAAAGGGCAGCAATCTCAACTGGATTACCAGCAGCAATAAGAGCTTAACCATCCACAACAGAACATTAACAGTCTCTGTCAGGCTTTAATTAGATATACTCTAAATAAACCAGCCTTTCTCCGGGTTTAACCAGCCATTTTCTGCTTTCAGTCCCCCTTTTGGGGCTAGTAACCAACAGGACTCAGTGGACAACACTGCTTTTCATGATGGGGTTTCAAAGAACACTTGCGTTCAATTCAAGGTGTTGTCTTTGTTACCGTAACTTATTTTGATGGTTTCCTTTGGCTTTATTGTTTAGAGCTCCATTTCGCTTTTATAAACAACAAAACCATAATGATCTAGATGGTAATGTATCAATGTTATTCTTCATACCTTAAAGCAAATTAAACCTCACGAATTGCTGGGGAGTTTTCATTTTATAGATATAAAAAGAATGGAACAAGAACCTAGTTAAGCATTCTAAAGTAAATAAGAGTTATCATTCTAGTTATTCAACCAATTCCAGACTACGAACTTCTAGAATACTTCATAGGTTAGCGGCTCTTCCACATTTGATGACATTCTCTGGGATTGGAGCTTCATCCCTTGCAGAAATAGTTGATGGGTCATCCTTCAGAATACCTCTAACTCTTAGGTAAAGTTCTTGCCCAAGATAGCAGTTCTCGGCACTCTGTGACCTCAGATTCCATATCCCTAGATTGTCCAATTCGATCAATATTGCTGTCCACGACAATGGATAAACCTGTTCGTTCGTAATTAACAAACATCAATTAAATAACTTGGACAAGTTTCTGAAACATATTTCAACTCAATTTTTGTCAGTCATAAAACCTGAATTGTTGATCGAGAAACAGCATCAACCATGTTATATCCTGCTTTCTTGCTTTCATCCCACAAGCCCCAGTCCATTCTGCAAATAGTAGGATTGTACCAGTTTCATTACACCTTTGATTTAGCAACACTATAAATTTCAATAAGATTGCACAAAGTGGCTTTACCCGATGACAACAAAGTTGTAGCCAACAATGTACCATGTTTGCACTTCTAGCCAAGGATTCTGAAAGACAATATGGTAGAAATCATGGTATAGGACATTGATAATGGAAGTGCCCAAAGAAGGAAGAGTAGCAGTTGGTCTGTCACGAATGATATCATACTTGAATTCATCATTAAGCTGGAAGTAGTCTAGCAGCTTTAACGGTGTATCTGGGTGCAAAAATGATATTCCATTTATTGTAAATCTTCGTTTTCTTTCAGTGAACATCACATTATTTTCAAGAATAAGCGTTCGACTGATTCTGATGCTGCCATAGTGATAGGAACCTTGTGGATTTGGCCTAGCAGCTGCTGCTGTTAAATTCCACCTCGTGAAAATAAATGTCAGGAACAATGATTTGGCCAGTTTTTTTGACCAAAATTGGGAGCATAGTATGTGTGATGTACCTCATCGAACGAGCCTGCTCGAGAGAGAAATTGTAATCAGACAGGTATGGTCCTCCAGGAATGGGACCAAGAGGGTCTTCGACAGAATCTGGATAACGAATGATACCATTGCCAAATTGTTCGGCAGTAGTAAAGCGAGAACTTGCAACCATGTAGTAAGACTTGCCATTGGTCTGGTTCTTTGCTGTGACTAACACTGTGTAAGATTGTCCAACATGGATGTCCAGGCTATCATAGTACTGTTGAACTAAGTAAGAACCTTCAGTTTCCACCAACAGCATCGAATGTTCCTGAATTCTGAAATTCAAGGATGTTTTGAAGCCTACATTTGAAATTCTAAGCCTGTATGTGGCACCTGTAAGATAAAAACAGCAAAATCAACCTAAATGCTGTAACTTTAAAACTAGTTTATGGGTCCAGAAATTGCCTAAATTTTCCTCCAATTCTTAATTGATTACTTAACATTACAATCCTCGGCACCCTTCTAAACACGGTTACAATTGAAAACATTCCAGGCTTTTCGGAAATTAAAATGATGAAAGTTCTTGTTGTTTGTTTCTTGTTTGGGTTCTTTGGTTATAGTCAAAAACAGAGTTCCTAAGTTAAAACAGTAAGGTAATTTCACCTGGTTCAAACTCAAATCCTGCTTGATTAGGCCCTAGACCATTGGTAAGAATCCCATCAGGGTGGGGCAGAAAGGTCCCATTTTCCAGTGATGCTCTCAAGTCCTACAAAGAAAAAGTCATGAATTCAAATACTCTCTCGATCGAAAATACAAACAGCAATGAAAAAAAAGGGACCTGTCATGACAATTTAGCATACCCTATAGTCCGCATTGTACCAATCACCAATCAGAACTGCATAATCTTTGTATGGCTTTAGGAATGGAATGGGAATAAAAGGGAGATTATTCACATGAATGGCTCCGTACCCACTAGCAGCTTTATGCAGGAGAAGTGAAGGAAAATAGAAGAAACTTCCTATCTGATCCTTAAACTGAAATCTGTACGTCCAGTTTTGGCCTGGCAGTATAGGGCAATTCGTCTCTTCTACTCCATCTTGCCATGAATTCTTCCTCATTTGAATTCCATTCCTACATTAAAGATTAAGTATTCATTAAGCACGAATGTTTTTAAGGGGGGGTGGGGAATATAATTATTAGAATGACTCTTGGTCTTGATTTTCCACTTTCTAAACTAACCACGTCGTGAGAAAAGGATCAGTCAAGTTGCTGTGAATATTAACATTCAGTACGTCATTTGTTGATGCACCCAAGACTGGCCCTGGGAACATACTATTGATCACAATCACCTGATGTCATGATCAAATGCAAAATTGTAATGAGAATCAAACTAAATCTTTTAAGACAATGAAAAACAAGGTAGCAATTGAGAAATTACAAAAAAAAAAAAAAAAAAGAAGAAAAAAGGACCTGCTTATCAACGCCAAGAGGGGCACGTTGGGAATAAGAAACAGTCCAATCATAGAAAAGTTGTGACCAGCCTCTATCAATTAACACCAGTAAAAAACAAGTGCAAAGGCAAAGCTCTGACAATGTTAAGAACTTGATGTGGTTCATTGCTTAGACGTTAGACCTGAACCAAACACAGCAACCCTCGGCTAGATTGAAGATTTTCCGTTTGGTTATCAAGTTTTGGCAGTAAAGACTTTCCATCAAGCAACAGAATACATAGAAACACTAAAAAAGTGGGAAAAATGCGGGGAAGAGGAATGAAGTAAGATAATAATGAAAAGGGTGTATTTCTTTTGAAATTTGAATTGCTACACATATCTTTTCTGCTCCAAATGTGCAATTCATAGCATGTCAAAACTGCTAATTCAACCATACTGAGATTGTTTAATCCTGATAATTATTTTTAAATAAAAAAAGGGATAATAAAATAAGGTGTCTGTTGCTGTTGTTGGTGTTGGAAGTTGGATGTGCGTAAAATGGAGCTGCGGCAGTAAAAGGATGAAGTATTTATAGATTTTAGTCCAACCCATAAAACATGCTATGATCCAGCTTGCCTTCCCTCAGCCCTGATCCAACCCAAGCTATTATCTGTAATATTTGTGCTTCCCAAGCCCCCCCACCTCCGAACCCGCCACACTTCTCTCAACTTAAAACAAATTGCAAAAACTTGAACACGATTAATTATTTTAATTTAAACCCTGAATTTTGTGTCCGCGGGCGGCAACCGTCCATTCCCTCAGATCTCGACACGTGTCCCTACGTCGAACAAAGGGTACGCAACGTCCTCATCCTCCGCATGCTCCTCACATGGCGAGGATCAAAAAGTTCGAATGGTATGACAAAACTGACTGAATCTTCGAGAAGATAACAATTTTAATTTTATTAATTAAATAGGAAAATATCCGCAGAGCAGAAATCTAAATTAAAACTTTAGGTTTATTATTTATATTAAAAATATACATAAAATAAATTATTAATATATAAATATTTATATAAATTAATATTATTTTGAATATTAGAAAAATTAACACAAAAAATAAAGTTTTTTCTTCTTCCTTTCCTTTTTTTTGCTTTTTTTTTTTAATAAAAAGAAAAATTTTATGGATATATATTTATATTAATATATATAGCTAATGCAATAATTTAATTTTTAAATAAATAAATTTTAGAGTTAAAATTGAATTATCATAATAAATTATATAAAATATGAAATGACTTAAGAAATGACATGAAAATAATACAAAAAATAATAAAAAATTGACACAACAGTGAAACAACATGAATAACTCATAAATTTACGAACGCATCAAAATATATATAAAAATAAAATATTTACACGTCAAAATTTATATAAATTTATAATACTTTAAATATAAAAAAATTAATGTAAATATAAAAATTTTTCTATTTTTTCTTCTTCCGTTTCTTTCTCTCTCTTTTTTTTTATATACGAACTTGTCAAAATATGAATAAAACAAATCATTAAAACATAAAACTATATAAATTTAAAGCAAATAAAAAATTAATATAAACAAGAACAAATAAATTTTCCATTTAAACAAAAGAAAAAAAAAGCATAGCCTGCCAAATGGCATGAAAGAGTAAGGAAAGAAAAAAACCCAACAGAGTTTAGAGACCATTATAGATATAGATATATAAATATAATCAAATACTAAATTAAACTTTTAATTGTATCTTATGCCATATAGTGGTTGTCATAAATTTGTGCTTTCCCAGCTTCAAATCAAGCCATCACAATCAACTTAGGAACAGTTTTTATGTAGTTTTATAGACTGATGAGGTGAATGCAACTCAGTAGTGAAAAAGAGATGTACAATTGCCGTTTGACTTACCAATTCGCAAAAATTTGTGCCATAAATGCGAGGGCGAAAACTCAGACTCTGGGGGTAGGATCTGGAATTGGGTGTCGTGTCAAATCCGTGACAATAATCCAGCAAAATTTCAAGCAAAATTTTTCCCTAACCCAACACCACCAGATTGGACAAATATAAGCCAGATAGAATATCCATTTTAGGCACATACAGATAAAAAAACTGTATTAGCTGAGAGTTGAATTTTGATATAATTTTTTTTAGATTTAAATTGATTCTATTTAAATTTAAATAAAAAATTTTAAAAATTTTTAAATCGAAATTTAACCCATAAAATGATGTAATCGTCAATTGTGGATGGGCAGTGATACTTTACATGTGTTTGCCTTTCTGAGTTTCATTCATCACCTCATAGGCCGTTAACCCACGGTTGCCATACGGCTTTCATCGCCACTTACTATTCATTTAATGTCAAACAGGTTAAGGTAGGCCAACTGGTCTGGTATGGTCTCGTTCTGGTGCCAATTGGCTTTACATCTTTACAAGCTCTTTCTAACGCGTTTTACAATTTAAAAGATTCATATAATTGAGCAGCAGAAAACAAATTTTGACTTTTCATATAATTCTGTCGGCTCCATGCATTTGCCTTCCAGAAGCTTTCATTTTCGTTCATTATAAACAAGTTTCGGTTACGCAATTTCTTCTCCCTTACATCAGTGCCAATTTTCCCCTTCCGAACTATAATTATCAATAATTGATGCAAAATTTGAACTTTATTCTATTATTTTAAGTATATAATTGGACTAGAGAATTCTTAAACTGAACAAAGAAGAGAATCTTCACACATATATGATGTTGATTGCATACCTAAATCATAGTTTCAGAACAAATAAGAAAATTACCTTGAGCTGAGACAACGTTGTTGTTTTTCAATCTAGATTTAAATCTTGACATGATCAAGATTCCTTCAAACAAATCGAAAACGTTAAAAAAAAATATGTTAAAATATAAATTTTAGTTAATTAATTCATAAAATAGTATTTAAAAAAATAATTTCCAGCATATTTTAAAAATATAATATTTATAATTTTTTTCTCATTTTCAGTATAAAAATTATATATAATATTAAGGTCGATGATACTAAAATTTGAGTTTGAGTGCATCACAGTATCATAATTTCAAGATGTTTTCATGCATGTTTGTATTAAGGAAATCGAATATCAGTAACCAATGCCCTCCAACGGATAAATATAAAATTCTTTTCAATAAATTTTATTTTAAGAATCGAATTAAAAATATTTTATCCTGCAAAATGTCAATGACTTCTTGCCAGCGTGACAATCGGTCGTCGTGGGGTCGGCGATCCCAAACACCGACTGGTCCCTGAGTCAGCATGTGACAGAGATCCAAAGTTTCCAAATGGATAAGCAGGCAATTAATGTTTGTATTAGTGGTTTGTTAACCCAACCGATCTAACCCTGGTTAACTAACTCTATAAATAAACTTTCTCATCTGGCTACTTCCCGGACTCAAATCAAGCAAAGCAATAAATAATCAACGGTATCAGAAAATTGCTTCCATGTCATCGAAGTTTATCTCTTTCAGTGCTTCATCGGCTCCTTTCATGGGCTCCTCCAAGGTTTCCATCAAGGAACCCAGTTCCACGACGACACGTGTCCAGTTCCGCCCTCTCTGTATTTCTGCCGCATGTACGTCCACGGCTGAGAGGACGATTTCCCACATTGCTTCTTCTCCATCATCACTGTACGAGGTATTGGGGATTCAGATGGGCGCCACGTGTCAGGAAATCAAGGCTGCTTACCGGAGACTGGCGCGAGTTCTACACCCAGACGTGTCAGCTAATGGTCCAAATAACGCCACGGCTCACGAGTTCATCAAAGTACATGAAGCTTACTCAACGCTGTCTGACCCTGAGAAACGCGCCGATTATGATCGAACGTTGTTGTTCAGACCAAGGCGGCCCTTTGCCGTGTCAGCATCCGCCACATCGATGGGCAGATCAACGTCTTCTGAATTTTCTGGTTATACGAGGCGAACCTGGGAAACTGATCAATGTTGGTAACACTTGGGATAAACTATAAAGGGTAGAAATACAGGACGATGAGCGGAAATTTTGTCCCTAATTTTCAGTAGTTCGGGCCTTTTGGCTTTTGGGGAATTACTAATTTCTGCTACTACTTCAGTCTGTAAATATAAAAATATAGTTGAAGTAAAACAGGCGGCCTTTTTTATAGCCTGTTGGAATTTAGGTGTTATGCTTTTAGTTTCATTTGAATACAGTGTAGACTACTCGAAAATCCCAATCTCAATCTGTAGGTTGTAGTTGAATTCGAAGCCTAAGAAGCAGAGATCCAACTCGCACTAGATCTGGGACATAAGCAAATGCAAAGTTTCAAAGCCAATTTGATATTTATCAAGTAAATTCCAATGGATAACCTATAAATTGTCTGTAATTTTGAATACCAGTTTCATGGTGGCATAACAAAATCAAATGTAGCTAATAGAGATAAAGCAAATTTTATTATTACTCATCGATTCATTATGGATAAGAGCTATGTACCTTTGCTCAAAAAAAGAAAAGAAAAAGAGCGATGTACCAAGGCTAGATTGCTTCATTTTTATTATCTTGCTTGCTTGCCATTATTGGACTGTAAATGGGAAAATTTCAGGAACTCAGTTTTAAAATGTTAAGAGGGTGGGACTTGGTACAAATAAAGAGGAACAAGAGGAAAACACCCATTCTCTGAACTTAACTTACTTTCCCTCTGTTTTTTCGAGGAAGATTTGCAAATAAGAAGTCGGAAAAAGTAATTTAATAGGAAACTACTATAATATTATTCACCAATGAATCAAAATGCAACATAGAGGAAATATTTATTCCTTCGATTCCAATTGACTTGATAGAATAATAGAGAGTCGGTCGATTAGAATGTCATCGGTACTAATCTTTGTCCACCAACGATCAAAAATTGAATCGAAGGTTGAATAGATGGAGACTCCATTATCAATTCAATTGGTTGCTTCAAGGGGTAAATTTTAGATATTAAATAAATGAAACCTCCAGTGGAAGCAATGCCTCATTAGCCCAATTGTAAATTTATAATCTCTCTCAAATAGTCAAATCCATTCAAGGTTAGATTCAGCAAATACTATTTCATTGGGCAGGCCTTTATTGGGCATCCCATCACGGGCTCTGAAGACAGAAAATTCGCCAAGGACATAAACTGGTCTGAAAGCTACACAAAAATGGTAATGGGCTTCTTAAAATTGAGTGGTCGGCAATTGGAATCAACATTTTTGGAGTTTTTTCCATTGGCAATGAAGGCCACTTCACCACAAGTCCATCTCCCAAGAATCTAAACCAAAATACTTTCCAACCATAAACACTAGACTGCCACTGAATTGTGTCCACCTCTCTCATCCAACCAATCTGTAATCCTCTCCCAGGTTTTTGTCCTTTTAAGTCTCATTTTTCTCGTGTCTTTCTTCTTGATTCTACTTGAATCAAGTTCTTCCTCCACTTCAAGGTCTCAATTCTGGTTAAACAATGGCAGTAACTGTCAATGCAGCCGTATCTCTCCCATCTTCCAAGTCATGTTCTCTTTCATTTAAAAATTCAGTCACTACCCCTGAAAGAATCAACTTCAACAAGGCATGATTTCTTTAATAAGAAACCATATTTTTGCATCGACTCATTTATTCTGGTACTTATCTTGGCCAGCTTTTTCTCCAGAGTGTTTTGTACTCCAGGAATGTCAGCGTTGGTGGAAATTTGGTTTCCATTAGAGCTCAGGTCACTACAGAGGCTCCTGCAAAAGTAGCGAAAGTTTCCAAGAAAGATGATGAAGGTGTTGTTGTTAACAAGTTCAAGCCAAAGAATCCCTACATTGGGAAGTGCCTCCTGAACACCAAAATTACCGGAGATGATGCTCCAGGAGAGACTTGGCACATGGTTTTTAGTACCGAAGGTGAATTCTGAACAACTTTGAAGCTTGTTATAGTAATTCAAAGCAATTTTTTTTTCATTGTGCGGTGGCCTTTCGTCAGCTTTGTGCATTTGATCATTTGAATTTTGATGACACAGGGGAAATACCATACAGAGAAGGACAATCCATTGGTGTCATTCCTGACGGTATTGACAAGAACGGAAAACCCCACAAACTTAGATTGTACTCTATCGCTAGTAGTGCTTTGGGAGACTTTGGCAATTCTCAAACTGTAAGGGTCTGATTCCTTCATATATTTGTTAAAGGATCAAATGTTTTATTGTGGATGCTGTGATTTTCCAAGTTTTTCTTGTTTTTTTCTCTTTGTTCAGTCTGATCTCGATGAGCTTGTAATTGCAGGTTTCCTTGTGTGTCAAAAGGCTTGTTTACACCAACGAACAAGGAGAGATAGTGAAAGGCGTTTGCTCAAATTTCCTGTGTAAGAATTTTAAAGTTTATTGTTTTTTCAGTTTCCACTGTATTCTCAGTGATTAGCAATGCTGAAAAGTACACCAGGGTAATAATTCTAAGGAAACCCTCAATTCGATCAATCGTGTAGCGCATTTAAGATTGATATCTTGAGCAAAATAGACAAGAGCCCACCTAGGATAGAAATCTGAGTAATGATCCTCATGACAGTTTTTATTTCCTACGGTTGTTGATATGTTTTACACGCAGCATAGTGGTTTCTTAGCCAATAGCTACCTGCTTTGTAAAAATATGTAGCCATGAGATTTTATTGTTTCTTAACATTATAACGAAGGTTTATTATCTCTATATATAATTCTTTCTAATATGAATGGAATTGGCTTTAAAAATGTGGATTGACAGTACATTGCAAATATGCTATGTTGCTCCGACTCTTCATTTTCCTTGAAGCATTCACGTCCAACACCTATATCCAATACATATCTGGATATGGGTATGGGATATGACCTTTTAAGAACTCTCCAAATATATGAAAAAACCTAGAAAAAATTAAATATACCCCGTGTCGGATACTTACAGTCGAGTTCGAGCAACATAGATATAGAGATAGAGATGGGCAGCAAATTACTGCAGAAACATAAATAAACAACTTGCTTTCAGGCCTGTCCATGCTAACTTCTTCCCGGTCCTCTAGGTTATTTGTTTTACGCTTTTCAAAACATATCATGTAGTTAATATATTTTAGATTGATGCACAACAGGACTGATGCTCTCTTCCTGAGGTGCCAAATGGTAATCAAGAACACTTGAAATATTTTCTCCCTTGTAACTATAAGAAGTCATTCACTGATTCAAATGGAGGCATGACAGATCATCGTAATCTTTTCCAAATTTCCTGTGGATACTTTTGTTATTGAAGCTTATGGAGCCTTGGGAAATTAGTCAGCTTATGTTAATATAATCAAATCCAATATACACATTGTCATTCTAGCAGGAAAGCATTGGGAAAATGGTTATATATCATTTACAACTTGTAATTGCCCCGTCAGGTGACTTGAAGCCTGGTGCTGACGTGAAGATCACCGGACCTGTTGGGAAAGAGATGCTCATGCCAAAAGATCCAAATGCTACCATCATAATGGTATCTTGGCATTATTAGCTCTTTCAAGAGTATCATATAGCTAAAGACTTGTTCTGCTGTTAACATAATTACTATCTTGTTATTTGAGCATTCACTAGCATTGTTATGTTTGGTTTCCTTGTTGCAGCTTGCAACTGGAACTGGAATTGCTCCTTTCCGTTCTTTCTTATGGAAGATGTTCTTTGAAAAGCACGATGACTACAAGGTAGGTCGGATACTAAAGCTTACAGAGCAGGTTAGCAAGTTATGGAAACTACTTGACCTGCTATTGGCATGAAATGCAGTTTAATGGTTTGGCTTGGCTCTTCTTGGGTGTTCCCACCAGTAGCTCACTGCTCTACGAGGAGGCAAGCTTCCTTAACTTTTACATCATTCTTTCTCTTGGTACTGGAATATGTTGGATTAGAAGTTAGAAGTTTTACCAGTTCTCTTTATGCTCCCAACCCAGGAATTTGAGAAGATGAAGGAGAGGGCACCAGATAACTTCAGGGTGGATTATGCCGTAAGTAGAGAACAGACAAATGACAAGGGTGAGAAGATGTACATTCAAACCCGAATGGCCCAGTATGCTGAAGAGCTATGGGAATTGCTCAAGAAAGATAACACCTATGTCTACATGTGCGGGCTGAAGGGAATGGAAAAGGGAATAGATGATATCATGATTTCTTTGGCTGCCAAAGATGGTAATTTATATAATAGGCAGGTTTGACTTCAGCATTTGCAAAATTATTTGTCGATTTTCTAACTTTTACTTCTTCCAGGTATTGATTGGATTGAATACAAGAGACAACTGAAGAAAGCAGAACAATGGAACGTTGAAGTCTACTGATCTTGGTTGCATTATATTTCTACAGGGGATTTGCCATTCAGTCATTTCCTCCCTTCTCTTTGCACCATTACTATTTTTTTTAACTTGTTTGATGTAGAAGTTGAATGATCAACTCAACTGGTAAGTTCTTACATCAAGACGGGTTGTATAGTGCAAATTTGAAGGAGATTAACTCCTTTTACTGTATCTTGTAATATTTATTTTCCAATCACGTGTAACTTCTATTTTACACTTATGATTACTTGATTGAAAGGCAATGCAAGGGTTTAGTGCTATCCAGGAACGGAATTTGGATATTTTTAAAAGATCTTGAACAGCTCGAACTACCATGTTGTTATCCGTTAAGATTCAATACGGATTTTGTTGTCCATGAATGGACATGAAATTGACGGATTCAAGCTAGAGAGTCAAATGGAAAGGAAATGACTTCAAACTGTGCTGCTAAATGTCACTGTCTTTTAGGTTTATTGTGCCCCGCATGCCATGGAAGAAGAAGATGATGGTGATCATTTCGAGTACAGTGTAATTCAAGTTTAAATTACAACTGCTGACTTGAAGACTTATAATGAGCTTAAGCTGATTATATGTAGTATTTCATCCTGAGCTTTTTACATGCAGAGGTCACACGAGTTGGTGAACATTGCAAATATATGGTTTGATGGGTTGATGAAGAAGGACATTGAAATTACGAATTAAAGTATATTCAGTTAGCAGTTTCGATTTCGACAGTCAGGTAAGCAAAATTGATGTTGCTAATTTGATTCCAAGCTAAGATGTCTGTCACTTGTTACCAAAACTCTTTCAACTGAAGAATATGCTCCCAATTTTTAAAGAAAACCCCAATTGAGGGAACACTACTTTTTTAAAAATAGGATCACACAAAACCAATGGTTCAAAGCTTTCACTCAAAGCACTAAACAGGCTAAAGCCTAATATGTAAACAAAAGCTACAAAAAACACGTAAGTTCAATAAGCTAGATTTTGGGCTTAATTGGGTTGGAAAGATTTGACATACTAACAAGATTAATGGGCATCTACTGTTTTACATAGTGTGCAAATTCTTAGGCTCTGGCCTAATCTTTGATGAGCTAGAAGTTTTGCTGGACTTCCCTCAACATTTCCTTTTTTTTAATTTGCAAATCATATGTAACAATTATTCTTTTTTTTTTTAATCCTAATGTAGTAGATCATTGGACTAATGGAAAGTTTTGATCATATTACCAATTGACGGCAATGAGACAATAAATGATCTGTCATGATAGAAGCCAACAAAAAACTTGCTTGTTAAATTAAGCAAATCCTGATACTCCATCAATAATTGGTGTTTTAATTTTCTAGCCAGGCCTGCCTTTGTGCATCAGCGTGATGTGATTTAAAAATTGTAAACAAACGCATCATGATTGCTTAAATATTCTTATCACCATCTCCTGTTGTTGGAAGGTTACGAATAGCATGATGACATCTCTTTTGAGTGCTTCTAATCTTCTCAATCTCATGATATAATATGATTTCAGCAATTGACAAAACATCCCATAATGTTTGGATTTTGCAATAATCGTTTTTTTTTCTGTTGCTAGGTGAAAAAAATTCTATGTTTCACATTAATAACCTTACACTTTTCCTTCTTTTTCTCATGCTTCTACTTGTGGAATTCTTCTTTGAATTTTTGCACCTTTATTTCAACATCAATAGTGAATCTCTTCGTAACCAACTTTTTTTTATTATCGAAGTTCACATACACATTAAGGATGGAATGATTTCCATGATGAAGCTGTCATTCATCTCTGTTAAAACTAGCATATTTCTTGAAGGTAAGTCTAATTTTAGTCCCAGACGTGAACCAGTTTAGATTTAGACTAATAGATTAATTCACTGATCTTCTTGCAGTAACAAATATGTCATTTTCGCTGCTGACTGATGCATATTATCTTCAAGCCAGCTGTTGAACACTTCTCGACATTAATAGAAAAAAGGTGGGTGCTTTATATTAATTAGAGAAATTTATATTCAAATTATTTAGCGAGCAATTCTTTGCTAACAGTTAAAGATACAATTAATATTGTAGAGCTTACTAAATTATGTTCGTTTAAATGTCAATAGTCTAATCATTGTCGATAATATTAACTTTAGTTTTATTCCAAATTGAAAGAAGAGTAGCCTTTGGATTCTTGCTTTCTCTCGCTAATCACCATCATTTAATTTAAGCCTGTTCTATCGTCTCATAACATAAATTCATAAAAACAAAAAATCCATACTAGTATTTTTATCTCTGATAAATCCATATATTGATGACTTTATAAAGTGTTGACGACCCTACCATGAAACCAAGATTTTAGGGAGGGACGACAAAGGGATAAACCTGAATGGTATGGAAATGAGATGAATGACGCAATCAATGAAGAAATGCAATTCGAATGTACGCAAAATCAGATATGTTTGACATGCTTTCGTTGCAAACCAAATAAACCATAGGTTGAGTGAATATCAGATAATTCATTGAACCGCAGATGCCATATTTTTTTGGTGGTGTCAAATCAAACCATACAAGTAAAAAATATGGTCGTGTTAGTAACAGCTTTTATTCGGATTTTCTTGGTAACAGGTTTTGCACTTTTGACATGTATTTTCAGTTGCCGTAACCAGTGATTCATATGGACAAAGAAAAGAAACAATGGTGTAATCCAATCATGTAGATTTCAGCATGTTAAAAGCATGTTGGTGTTTTGTTTCTGTGTTAGGGGAGACAAATTCCTAGGCTGAATGGATCAGCCTGAGAATTAAGATGAAAGAATTATAACCTGTGTCTTGACTAACCAGTTCAAACCTCTAAACATCAGTCTTGGGTAATTTTGCTTTTAGAGAAAAAGTGCTATAAGATCATATACATTTGCTGGGTATATAGATAAGAAAACTTGATATCATGTGACTTTGGGCTTAATTTGTTCCAATAGGAGGTTAGTCAAGACATAAATTCTTTTCACATCTTAATTGCCATCATTATTGGAGGTTTGAACTGAAATTAGATATTAATGAGTTGTATCACTTCTAATTACACTGCTTTCATGGTTACGTTTTTTAACTGTCTTGGGCTGATGACTAGTAATCTTAGCAAGCCCCCGTAAGTGAGAACGAGCCACGCCCAATAACATAAAAATGATGAATTTCAGGGCTTCACAATCACCCAAAGCTGGCGTGCGCATGTTGCTAACTGCAAAATTAAGCGCACCTTGTCGTCTTCTCTGATCGTCTAAGCCGGTGGCTGGCTGAGCGTGAAATATTCAAAACAAAACATGTTAAAGGTTTCGGCATTTAGGCTGAGAACTAAGATATTTTAATTGAGGTAGATGGGTAGCTAGATATTATTATTCAGATATTTTCAGGGGAATTAAACGTCATGAAATCAAAGACCGTCTGAGTTGTTTTCAGGTTAGACCATTTTGCTTTTTGAAAAACTAATTATTAGAAATTGACACATAATACTTGCATTAACCTCCGGATGTTCAACTAAAAAACAGGTTAATTTAATCTATCTTCTTTCTTTGCTGTACCATGAAAATATAGTTAAATTAGAAGTTGCTTAAAGCTACGTCAACCATACGCTCTGCTTAATTCTATCGTGGGGGGCCCAATGGCAACCGGTTAGACAAATATAGTTTAAGCTACCACTCACTCATGAAGTTGGCTCGTCAACAACAGAGGATTTTATTATATTTACAAGGTTGAGACTTGCGATTCTTTGAGAAAAAGGGAAAAAAAATTATAACAATTGATAAATTAAATCAAATCAAATCAAATTTAATCGATTTAAAAAATTTTATTTCAAATCAATAAAATTATATTATTTTTAAAAATTAATAATTTTAGATATATTTTAAGTTTTAAAATAATTAAAAATGCATTTTAAGTAAATAACGTTTTGAATTAAGTTGGATATGAATTTTAAAATTCTTGTTCAAAACTTAATCTAATAATATAAATAGGGTCTAGAAAAAGCTAACCAAAGATGACTCTTTATCCCTGTCTTTCCTGCTTGCTGTAGTTGATAGGCGCTCTGCTCTTGTTTATGATAATATTAAAACCATTATAAAATGTCTAATGAAAGTGAAATGACCAAGTGAACATATAAAGGGATGTAGCCAGCCGCACTTGACTTATTGTTCTACCTCATCCTCGGCAGTGACTTTGTTCTATCTCCCCATGATTTTTACCGTTCTTGGCAGACTTGAAATTGGACCTTATTTTATTATTAAGAACGTCATTTAGTGTTCTAAATAGGGATTAATATTTACTGTTATAAAATTTTTAATTAAATTTAATATTTCGAATTAAATGATATTAATTTAATTAAAAAATTAAAAAATTTTAATTAAAATCTTCAGAGATTTTTTATCATTTTATTTGAAATAATATTTAAATATTTTTTTACTTTTAAAAAAATTGAATTTTATCAAAAAAAATCTATTTTTTTACAAAAAAAATTATAAAAAATTATCAATTTTTTTAAAGTTATTATTTATCATAAAATTAAAATAAAAGTAATTTCTTTCGTTCGTTTTTGTGCGTATGTGAAGGTTCTATAATTGTGGTAGAGCCTTGTATTTCTATTCACTACTTGGATTTATTAACAAAATTTAACATGCAAAAAAAAAAAAAAAAGAGGAAGGTAGTAAATTCTCCACTAAACCCTGCAACTCATCTCAAAATCCGGGAGGGTCGACACGAGCACAGTATCAACCTCTAGTTGGGCCCGCATTCATCTTTCTGACTGTATCTGACGCTGGTTTTTCAAGCTCTGTTTCCCTTTATAAATACCCATGCTGTATGGCCATTGCAGAATCTCACACTTTGCCCAACCCCCATTTCTGGTGAAGAAGAAGAAGAAGAAGAAGAATAGTGTTGGATTTTGGCCATCCCCCAACTTCCTCTTCTTCTTTCGCATTATATAAAGGATTCTTCTTGCAAACTTTAAGCTTAATGGCCCAGCTTATATTTATTGCTGCTATTTGTGTTCTTATTCTGTCACATTCGTTCATATCAGGTACTGATTGGGAAACATTGAAGGATTTTTAATCAATTCTGTAGTTAATTACCGAGATTTGGTTTCAAGTTTGGATTTAAAAAAAAAAAAAATGATTTTTGTTGCATTTTGTACAGGAATTCAAGCAACAACCTTTACCATGGTAAACAAATGCGACTATGTTGTATGGCCTGGAATTCTCTCAAGCGCAGGTGTTCCAACACTTTCCACTACAGGTTTCACTCTCCAAAGAGGTGAAACCAAAACTATTACCGCACCGACATCATGGGGTGGTCGTTTTTGGGGTCGAACCCATTGCTCCCAAGACTCCACCGGTAAATTTTCATGTTTGACCGGTGATTGTGGCTCCGGAAAGCTAGAATGTTCAGGGAACGGCGCTGCTCCACCTGCCACTTTGGCTGAGTTTACTTTAGATGGTGCTGGTGGTCTTGATTTTTTTGATGTGAGTTTGGTGGATGGTTACAACATCCCTATGTTGGTAGTTCCTGAGGGTGGCAAAGGGCAAAATTGTACCTACACCGGCTGCGAAGTGGATCTTAACGACTTGTGTCCTTCAGATCTCAGGGTGATGAGCACAGACGGCAGAAATGGCGTTGCTTGCAAGAGTGCTTGCGAGGCCTTCCGCCAGCCTCGGTACTGTTGCGACGGCGCGTATGCAACACCCGATACTTGTAAGCCTTCTTCGTACTCGAAGGTCTTTAAGACAGCTTGCCCGCTCGCCTACAGCTATGCCTACGATGATAAAACCAGCACCTTCACATGTTCAAAAGCTGATTACACGATTACTTTCTGTCCTTCGCTTAATACTAGGTAATTTACTTTACCAGCCATTCAACTTTCCTTTTAATTTTAGATGAAAACCTTTTCAAGTTTCAACTTTTGTTTTAGCACTTTAAAAGTTAAAAGGTCATTTTATCACGAAAAAACACGTTTCTGTTGACAAAGGCTGTAAATAATAACCAATATAAGCGTTGGCTTTTATTTGCCACCATCTTATGTCGGCTATTCTGACATTTACGTGCTGGGACAGCTTTCCCATTGAGGTTCACTCAAAGCCCTGGTGAGGCAGGGAGCTAGCCCATTAAAGGGAAAAAAAATCTAAATCAAACCTAGTTAAGAGTCGCTGGCCCTCTGCCTTCTTGAAATGCTAGGTGGGTTGTGCGTGGAATGGTCATTTTTGGCGCTTTAGCTGGAAAACATTAGCTTTCTAATTAATATGCACGTCCCTGGAACGTTGTCTCCGGACTGTCATCTCCGGACTGGCAGTAGGGGAACTGAATTTTAATTCATCAATCCCGATAGCATTATTGTCAACATACTTCATTGTAGGCATCGCTTTTGGATACAACACTTAAATTGAGATCGGACGTATCACCTCCAATTTTTTTATATTAGGGGTTGATCATTTACAATGGTAAGTTTAATATGATATTTTGATAAAATTTTACGTAATTTTTAATACAATTAAATAATTATTTTATAGTAAAAGAAATTGTATGTAATTCTGCTGCGGATGTTCTCACTTCTGAGTTTTGAACGGTTTGTGTTGGTTACGTAAATTTGCAGCCAGAAATCATCGAAAGGGCAGAACAGTTACGCGGAAACAAAAACAACGCCAACGTCACCTCTTATCAACGGCACAATGGTGTACGAAGGTGCTTTGGACGAAAGTGCAGCATCACCGTCCACGTGTAGCCACGTGTTCGGATCACATGGAATTGCGGGAATCGTCGGCTTCACCATGGCGATTTGGTGGTCATGGCAACACTTCTAACTTGTTCGCAAAACTTTATCTGTAGGGTAGGGCAGGGCCATAAACTTACGAAAGAAACTTTAGCAAAGAGAGGCAGAGTGAGATAGGTAAGCCCCATCAAACTTCGGTTCATTGGGGGTGGTGAGGGAATGTCCGTATTATCATAGATGGGCCTTGTGACGCCGGTGGGTCCCATGGACTTAACCCACGGTGACGTGGAATCCATTCAAGACTGACTGAGAAAGCTCACCCGTCAATTGAATTGAAGTCCCCTTAGCAATTTGCTCTTCTAATTGCGACAATCCAATGGAGCACATGCGACGAGTGGTGGTTGGGGGGAAGAGCTTAATGCACGAAAGGGAGGTTTTTTAGGTTTATTTTAGAGTTGTTATTTTAGGTTGAATTTTATTTTTATATTAGAGGAGAGCATGAGATTCTTTTGATTTTTGGTTTCATGGTCTGTACGTATGTATTATTATATACACTAGCACTGTTACAATTACAAATGTACAACTGCAACATTTACTTCCAATAAATATGAAATTGATTATTTTTATTATTACTGGTTTTTGTCTTGATGTTTTATGTCGTAATCATCGGGAATTTAATTAAAAAATACTAGTGCTCATCATAAATGGTATATTAAATAAATTTGTTATATGGATAATATATAAAATAAAATAATATTAAATTAAATTAGGCGATCAAGTGTTGAAGGCGTGCAAAGTGACTAATAAACCAGCTAAATTGCAATTGCCTTTAGTTACATCTCGCTACTGGAGTGGTTGTAATTTGTGTTAGAGGTGATTGGCCTAGCTGTTTGTTGGATTTCCTTGTCAATTTCATCATATTTTTGAACCTTTTTATCAACAACTAGGATGCAGAATATGCAACCTTTTTCTTATTATAGCAATTGCTGAGAAGATAAGATGACCCTTTTTATTATTGTTAATTTACAATAGGCTAATTAATTTGCTGACATGTGCAAAATGTGGTGTTAGGAGATTATTAGCTAACGTATTTGCAATAAATATTTTCTTGTAACTACTAAGAACGTGAATTAGTTTGCAAAGTTGCGATTGAGGCAGCCTTCTTCCGTGCCATTTTCATTTTTATAGCGGTGCAGTTGGCCTTCCCATTGAGTTTAACATTTTCTAACAATTTCTATCTCAAAAGGAGCAATAATTAATGCACTTTTTGAAACCCTTTTCATACATATTCACAAGTAATCCGGTTTTAATTAGGCCAACTATAATATTAATTGGACAAATATAATTCTAGCTTGATAAATCTAATATATGTACGCGTGTAGATGCTCTAATTGGCTGCAACAAGTTAACATTAATTAATCACAGCGACTGTGATTTGGCCGCACATGGCTGCTTTTGTCTTGCGCGTGGATCAATGCAGGCTTGTCCATTCCAGGTCAGCGGAAATTAAAATGCTCGATAGTTGCGTGATTAACCGTTTCTCGGACAGCCACGCGTGCCGTAATGAAGCACACAGATAAAACGTCCTAGTCTGCTAAGATGGTGAGGGTATGACCCCGTTGCTAACAGCCCACGCGCAAAAATGTCCATGGCCGAGGATGCTGAGAATCTCCATTTAATTAAGGGAGGATCAGGTCGTTCTTATAAGCTAGCTTTGGTAAAAAAAAAAAAACTCACGAGCCAAAACGAAGTTCGCAGCTGCCAAGCCATTCCAATAGGAGCAAAGGGCAGTTCAACACGCAACAGAATATGGATGATTTATTGATATTCAACCTTCAAATTCAAGGGAGTCACCCAGCTCAAATCGAGCAGTTTTTGTAGCGCAGGGAGGCTGCAATTAGTTTATTTTTACAACTATGTTATTCTTGAGGGCGAAACGAACTCTGTATTATTATATGCAAGTTTCAAAGATGTCTGCCTAATTGTATAACATGTTGAATGTTCGAAAATTGACTCGATATCTAGCACTCTTTTAAGACAATATAAATAAATATGTCCAGATTCTGAAGAAAGAGACCTTTCATGCATTGCTGCATTGAACCTTTGATTTTTTGGGTCTTTGGTACCCCGTAATCGATGGCAAAAGGTTTGGTGGTAGTCAAAGCGAAGCTCATGTGCTTACTTGAAGATGAGAAAACATGTTAATGTTAATTGGTAGTCAAATTCAAGATTCTAATGCGCAATTAATAAATACTGATGGATAAGGTAACTTTTGACTATTTACTACTGCTTATACTCCTTGTTTTATTAAACCTTGAAATTAAGGTTTCGCCTTTTTTGGACTAAGCAAGGCAGCGATAGTATTTGAGAAAGTTGATTAGGGATGGCTAAAAAAGCCAAATACAGCAAAGCCAACCTCTTTTTTCTTTTTCTTTGGATAACTGATAGCAAAGCCAACTTTTAAGCTAGCGAGAATATTTCGAGTTCAATACTTGTTTCATGTATAAGATACCACTCATTAGATATAGGGTTGTTATAATCTAGGTTATTTGAATTTTTTTTAAATGTGTTTAATATTGTGTTAGACACATAATTAAATATGTGGATAAAAATATTATCTTCAAAATATATTATAAAAATTTTAAATAAATTAATATTAAATACATATTTATATTTAATATTTATTTTTAAATTTAAATAATATGATTATTTATAATTAATATAAGTTTATGTATTATTTTCGGCTTATTTCCCTTTCTCGGAGAAAAATGATGATAATGATTGGAAAATTTTAGATTTACTTCCAATTTTTCTTTCAGATTTCAATCGATAAAACAACAAAGCGTGTATAAAACGATCTGTTTATGTAACCAATTGCAAAGAGACATTAGTACACCACTGTTCTGCATTTATTATGAGACTTCAATAAATGTGAAAAGCTGACAGAGTTTTCAAATTTAATTAAATCTACCTTTTTTATTTAAAAAAGAAAAAAAGCAAAAGTCTAAGAAAGTTAAAAAAAAAAATTGTAAATCTGCTAAGCATATATGGCTTTGCAGTGCTCAATTCAGACTTCAGACTTCAAAATTGAACCGGAATAGCACATGATTTTGGGCCTCAACTAAATGGCCTTAAAGTATTGTTTATTATATCAAATTAGGTTTTTCGTTTTTTTAGTACGTAGAGTTTGCGTTTGACGAAACTTGGTCGAGATCTATTAATTTAAGCATGACTTGCATCCATCAATCAAACCCAGTAGTAAAGATCCATCCCTACAATAATAATTCCATTTCCCACTTTGCAGCAATCTATAATTTTATTAGAAAATGACAATAACTCATTTCGCCTATATATATATATTATCAAAAATAATAATAATAATAAATAAATAAATATATATATATATATATATGAATGTTAATGACTCATTTGTGCCTATTCCTCACTATTAATTCGTTTTTGTATGTTTCGTTTCTAACTACCGCCAAATTAGCAAGTTTTAAGCTGATCCCTTCAAGGACGTTATTAATATTATGTTATATATACATATTTTTTTACAAGTTGTAACTTATTCTTTGATGAACAAGTCAAGTCAAAAATAAAAGTTATAATAGCTACGTATACTACTGTAAGTGTAAAACTCACATACGGAATAAATTTTCTAATCTCAATCACTTTTTTAGTCCTATCTGTCTCAAAATCTAGTCAGCTTCTTTTAGTGACGGAAGCATTTTCTGAGCAAAGGTCCCTTTTTCATTTCTTAAGAGTAAAAGAGTTTTTCAACAATTAAAACATATATATATATATATATACACACACATATATGACTAGCTTCATTAGAAATCTTAAATTAAAATTCTAGGCTTCAAATGTATAATAGCTCCATTTTTGGGTAAATATTAAAGCAGTGGGTTTTAGTATTCTAGGTGATAAGTTGGGGCAATGGTAAAATAAAAATTTTGAGACAACTCCTTCTCCGAACTTTCTTACCCTTTTGCTTTTTTTCTAGTTATCATATTTGTATCCACGTCATATGGATTTACCTTTTGACATCTTTTCCGCATCTCTTTCAACTAAAACTCGTGCATTTCCCAAAGAAAAGCTTTATTAAACTATTAGAGGCTCTGACTCTGAGGCAAAAACTGTTTAGGTCCCATGAATCTATTTTATTTCTAGATAAACATCTTGGATATTGTGGGGATCGCTTGATGATTTTGCCCAGAGAAAGTTGTATTTCTTGGTTCCGGCTTTATATATAGAACATGACATATCATCAACATGGTGGCATCGCCCCCTTATAACCTAATCTATTACTACTTCTTGTGCCCCCCCCCCCCCCCACAAGGTTTTTTTGGAGCAGTTATCAGGTATTTGATAAGAATGATATTGACTCTTCTAACAGATTATGTAAAGTCGAGAAACAAAAAGGTGAAAAAAAGCAAAATCCAGCTCTGCTTTTAGAGGGGTCTTCAAAATCAGATATGGGCTGACGCAAATCTTTACTAAAAGTAAAAACAAAAGGTGAGACTGAGAGGAAAAAGGAAGTGATGGGAAAATAAACTAAATGAATAGCAATAACAAGTATCCAAAATTGGTGCTTTACACGATGAATAACATGTCAAAGGACAGTCTCAGATGTTAAAACTAGTAAACAATTTCTCTTGCACTTACAGTTTTGATTTGAGAGTAATTTCTTTGCAGGCAAGTTGACTTCCCATGAATTCTAACGCGTTTGCATTATCCAGAGCCTGACACACTTGACCGCAGATGCAAAGCTACTTAACGAAGCAAGCTAGCCAATTATCTCTAGCAGCAATTCAACAAGCTATACTACTTTTAATCTGTCATGACATCTGTGCTTAAATTTATAAAATGTGCATTAGGAGATGAAAAGGCTGACGTGACTTATCACATCCTTTAACAGTTAAGAGCCCTTATCAACGGGTCGAGGAACAATGGTGGGAATGGCTTCAAGAGGGATTTGTTTCTCTATGGATAAGTTGTCTAAAAGAGGTGGCCAGCCAGCTAGTGCCGGCATCAGTGAATAAGTTTCCGCTGGTTAATTATGGGCACATTGAAATTAAGTTAGCAGCAGAAATTTTTGAACATGCAACGTAGACATCCCACTTTTACATATCATTAGGTTTGGTAATTTTAAAATGCAGCTGTGAAGTGTTGGCAGATGATGTGGGAAAATTTAGCTCTTCCGTCAAAAATGAATTTTAGCCTAAAAAAAGATCTCTACCAGTCTTTCAATTTCTTAATTGTTAATCTTCATAATTAATTTGCAAGTCCAAAGAGGAAAAAGGATTACTAATAAAATTTATCATAGCTGGGAATAATATATATATATTCTTGTTGTCTACTTTTTTTGGGGAAATATTAAATTGATCATATATACATATATATATATATATATATGCATATACACCTGTATAAACAACATTTTATATAGCAGCATCACGTGCCATGCTGGCACGAAACAGATTTGGATTTTTTTTTTTCCTCGAAATGGAAAAGGTATGAACTTTTTCACATGCAACATGGGCATTTTCACTTATAGCAAAACATTGGCACGTGTTTTCAGACAAGCTACGAATTTTCCATTTTTTCATTTCGCATTTTAGTCTCTAAAGGGGACTTAAACTTAAAATAAAAATAAAAATAAAAAAATTGTCAGAAGTGGGATTTGAACCCACGCTCTCTAACGAGAACCAGAACTTGAGTCTGGCGCCTTAGACCACTCGGCCATCCTGACACTCTCGACATCCGATAGTTCGATTCCATAACGATTAAGTGACTAAAAAATTGAAACGCTTTCAGAATGATCCAACCCCCAACAAGGTGGCGGCAGTGTTGGAGGTGCGGAAATGAATCAAGGTGATGAATGATGGTGCGGGTGGCCGGAGGAGAGCAGACAATGATCTTTGTAAGGTCCCATTGTATTTCTCCACGGCAACACTCGTACATTTCGTGGATTTACCATAATTGCCAACTAATAAGCAAAGACGGGCTCTTACTTTTCTCATTTCAAGGGCTTCAATCCCTAGGCCGCCCCATTTATTCTAGATTCGAGTATCAGCCTTTTGAATTGACCCAGTTAAAATTTCAACATGTATTAATGAAATTTATGTAGTTATTATATGTCTATATATATATTTTTTTTCTAAAATATATTAGTGTTGGTTTTTGTATATTTTCAAAAATATATATTACTATTAATATATTTTTTATTTTATAATTTAATTCTTAAATCAATTTTTTAATTTATTTATAATTATTTGACTGATAATTATAATTTAATTAAAGATATTATAGTAAGTATAAATATAATAATCTATCCATGTGTTAACACGTTGGCATAATTGAAAGACAAAGAAAATGTCTAATTTTTAGGAATATGATTCCTTGGAAAAATTAATATTTTTGTTTGCCAGACCTTGGCCAATAACGATAGCAGCACCGATCACAATAAAACCTTGGATGCTGAGATTCTAGGCCAGGCCATATATATTTCTTCAAACACTTTGTTTTTTCGAGGACAAGTTGAACCAAATAAGATGCTTAATTTGGCCAATTCATTCTTCTAGAAGTAGATCCTATTCAAGAGGAAATCTCAATCCAAGATTGGCCTGAAACGCACTCATCAATATTATATATATATATATGCACTCCAGTTTGAATTTGAACTACTAGTATTGGCATTAGAAAAGTAATATATATATATATATATATATATATTTCAATGTATTCCTTAGGGCTTAGGTTTCCTGTGCAAATAGAGTGATCCAGAATTTCGTCGCAGTTGGAAACATAATAGTGTCACCTATAGTTAACGGAGCAGCAGAGATTTTCTCAGTTGAGCGCTTTTCTAGCCAAGTTACCCTTTCCAGAGCCCACTATAAAAGGCTAAATAGGTTGAAGAAAAAGATGATTTTCATACTGCCAGCCAACAGAAATTTCAGCATGGTTCTAAAGCAAGGTCGAGATAATGGGAAAAAAGCACTACTCGATATGTATTTACACTTGATCGACCTCAACTTGATCATAAAGTTAAAGTTTTTGCTTCAATTCTATACAATTAAACGACTTACCCAAAGTCAATCTTTACTTTTCTTTTCTTTCATTTTTATTGATTTGAACAATAATCCTTGATACTTTCTTTTCATTTTTAAACACTTCTCATCTAGATATCTATGATAATAAGATGCAAAGAAAAGAAAAATTGAAAGGTGGATTTAACTTTCTCCGGCTGTATTTCTGGTTGCCAAATTTAATTCCACCGTATAAATTGGATGCTTTTCAACGTTTGGTATTTGGTCAAAAATAATATGCTTCACTTAGAATGGTTAAAATCTTAGCACTAATAGTTTTCTAGTTTTAAATAATACAAATATCCAAATATTTTTGGTTTACCGTTCTTTCAAATTTTTGTTAGTAGTATTAAAAATATGGGTTGAGATTGTTTTTTATTATTTTTTCATCAATTATTATTTATACAACTTTAATTATCATTCATAAATTTAATTTTGATTTAATTTTAATAATTTATCGATAATTCTATAGATATAAATAATGTTAATAAATATATTAAAAAAAATAACAATGAATGAAAACCTGAGCCAAAAATACGTGTTTTTACCTTTGTCCATATACAACTGTAGATTTTATTCCGGCTTTCACCCTATATATATATATATATATGTGATTATAATATTTCTTCCCTATCATTAAATCGCACCAGCTTCTCTCCTCTCATAGAAAAGAGACATCAAATTTAACCCTTTGTTTTTGGGGGTGAAAAACCTCAAACCAAGACCATTAAAATAACCTTTTTGTTTTTCTTCTATTCGTTAGCATTACACTGGAAAAGCAGCCAGTTTCTTCCTAAGAGAAAGGTCTTAATAATCTTTTTTCATCAGCTTTCACCATCGCATTTTTATATAGTAAAGTTAACCCCAAAATTGCATTCGAGATGGATCTGGTCATCTCCACTTGTTTTTTATGTCTGATCTCCATCTTCCAAGGTATGGTTTTCAAGAATTCTTCCAATTTTCAACGTTGAATGTTTATACTGTATAGCATTAACATTAACTCAGCATGCATTTTTATATATGCACAGGGATTTCGGGGGCTACATTTACAATAGTGAATAAATGTGACTACACAATTTGGCCTGGTATCCTTGGCAACTCCCAGTTAGGTAGCACCGGATTCGAGCTACCATCTGGAGGGTCTCGATCCTTCCAGGCACCGCCCAGTTGGTCAGGTAGACTCTGGGGGAGATCAGGATGCACATCAGACCAAAATACAGGTCAACTCACCTGCCAAACCGGTGACTGTGGCTCCAGCGAAGTTGAATGCAATGGCAAAGGTGCAAGTCCCCCAGCCACCTTAGCAGAATTCACGATCGGATCAGGTACCCAGGATTTCTACGACGTTAGCTTAGTTGACGGTTACAACTTGCCAATGATCGTGGAGCCAAGTGGTGGGTCAGACACGTGCTTGTCTACAGGATGCGTCAATGACTTGAACCGGCAGTGCCCGACAGAGTTAAGGGTTGGTTCTGGTGAGGCCTGTAAGAGTGCATGCGAGGCTTTTGGAACTCCCGAGTATTGCTGCAGCGGCGCGTACGCCACACCCGACACCTGTAAACCGTCTGTTTATTCGGAGATGTTCAAAGCTGCTTGCCCAAGATCGTATAGCTACGCTTATGATGATGCTACGAGTACGTTTACATGTACCGGAGCTGACTATACTATTACATTCTGCCCTTCATCAACAAGGTAAGCACTGTGGATAGAAATATTCCATTATTTCTTTTTCTTTATGCCTTTTTTAGTTATCATGTTTTTGGGTTTTCAGGGAGAGGTCAACTTCTTAGGTTAAATTGTTTTTGCTTATAAAAATTGCCAAAAGATATGTTGTACGGATTTTAATTTTTATTAAAGCGTTATATTCAATATATATTCAAATATCGTTAGAAGAATATGATCCTTTAAATATATAAAAAAATTTTAAATAACTAAACATATTTAAATCGGATATATACCTGTATCCGATATTTATCTTAAGATCTATCTTATTAGTGTTGTAGGTGGGGTGGTGAGATTCTCATTGAATCTGAAATGTTCTCTTTTATTTTGCTTTCGTAGCATTTTCTCTAAGCCTAAATTTCCTTTTGTAAGGCACAAGCTAAACAGGTAATGAGTCAAGACCATTAGCTTGTGGCATACATTAAGGATCTTGCTGTCGATTGATTAGCAAATAACGTGCAAAACGAGTATCTTTTCTTTTTCGTACATATGTATAAATTTATTGTGAAATCTTTTTCTGATTGATACATTAGAATCCATGAAAAAAAAAAAGTGTGTTAAAATGAAACAACTTTGTTCCGTTCGTATCAGAACAGAATCTCCCTTTTAACCATTGCTGTAGTTTTTAAAAGCTCGATTTAGGTTTACATTCTATATATTATTCTCTAACTATTTTTTTAGTTATTTCCACAGTCAAAAATCCGCAAGCAATACGACCCCAACAACAACAGGCGCAACAGGGATGACGAGCACAACATATGGTTCTATTGCAGGGCCAGGAGGACAGGTCCCTAGCACTGCTACTAATGACAATAGTTCACGGGTACCAGATTTTCTTACTGGACAAGCTTCCAGGACGCTTTCTTCTGACGTTTTCTACGCCATCTTGTTGGCTTCAGCGATTTCGTTGATCTTCCCCTTTAGATTTTATTCATAATCTCAACGCTCTCCAAACATAAAGCAGCTTTCAAATTGACAGCTAAAATGGAAATTAATTTGGGATTCTTCTGCCTTATGGGGATTCATTAGGGATGTTGAACTCAAGATTTTAAAGGCCCAAATATCCAGGCCATTTGTATTAGTATAGAAGAACACAAGACTGCCATTAATTTTGTTTTCCTTTTATAGTTATAATTTAGTTTTGGAAGAGTTGAACACCAAAAGCAGCAAATTAGAAAAAGGAAAGAGCTATAGTCATTAATTTTTAATTGATTAATGGAGGATTTGAAGAAAGTTCTACTTTATTGTGAATCTCAGCAATCTGGTTGATTTTTCTTGGTGGGTAGCTGATCAAAGTAGCCTTGGTAGTTTTTAATGATTTATTTTAGCCTCCAATGGATTCTGGCTATTATGGTGTCTATGACAAGTGCCATTTTTGCATCATTTCCTTTTGTCAAATTTCTCATTTTTGTGTCTGTAATCTGGACATAAATTAAACATGTTCTTAGAAACTTGGCATTAGCAATTAAATAATTGATTTAAAAATAACATTTTTGCATCTATAAGAAAATTGGAGAATGAGATTTGTCATGCACAAATAGTCAATGCTAAAGAAAAGAATTCAGAGCTAAGATTAAAGACAACAGTCTCCATGGATTCAGAATTCAAAAATTGATGATAAAAGCAAAAAAAAATCAGTTCTTTTTATCGTAAAAGTTCAGAGGATGATAAAGAAAAAGGAATCCATTTTGCCTTTTCCAACACTCCTTCTAAAGCTGTCGATTAAGATCAGCATTGCTTTTTTTTTTTTTTTAATTCTTTTTTATCACTTGGGATTGAGGTAATTTCTTAAGGCTTTAACAAATTGCTTGTACCTTGGTATCTTGTGCATACTTGGAGACAGATACAATGGAAGAAGTGGCTGAAATCAACCATGGATATTTAATAATGGTCTCTTTTATATCTTTATTAGGGAGAGATCACGTAAATCATGTGATCAAAGTACGGAAATGATCATCAGTCCAGCATTTTCTTCATGTGAAAGTTGATATACCACTTGAACCTCTCAGGTTTTAAAGCTTGAGAATGAAAGGTAAAAGATTCCCAAATTTGTTAAGACACTTGGTAAAGCCTGAAAAAGCTACCCTTAATTAAGATTCCTTCTTCAGTGGGTTTTTGAGCGGTGAGAAATTGGTAAACCTTCGTAGGGGACCTCCCGCCATAGATTTTGAAAGGAACAAAGCGACTCTTTGTCTAAAGAATGTCCATTACCATTTCTGACTTCCCTTTGTTCTAAAGAGTCAAGTGGTCCAAACCAAAACCAAAGCCCCCATTTACCAGAAGGCAAGGAGAATTTCGTCCTCACATTACAGAGAATATGATTAAGCCGCAAAGAAAGGAGCCACTGCTTATGCTGTCCAAGTTGTACAAAAGGGCCAATGATGTTGAGCAGACCATTTGCGGCTTTTAACAAAGATTCTTCATTTTCGGGGCTCTGATATAGTAAATTGTCCAAACAATATTTCAAGAGTTTTCAATCAGTGGGATCCTCAAAGGCATTTTCTCACGGCTTTTGTTTTTAATAACATGGTAATCGGCTGTTGTAGTAATGCTTTTATACTGTTGAAAAAGCCCCACAGACTTTGGCCATTTTTCAGGTTCCCTTCATCTTCTGAATGGCATGAAATTGGACGAATCGGAATCAACCTTTTAATTACAGATAGAAATATAAAGCAATGGCAGATGATTAAAATAAAACCAACGATAATATGATGGTCTACTTAAGAGTTCAATCTAATCTCTAACGAATCAAATCTGCCTCTTTTTAGCACTCTTTCGGTAGTGCTTCTTTTGATTATTCTTTGGGCGGCTCCGATAGACAGCCAGCCTATGAGTAAATTTGCTTGTCAGAAATTGTAATATGGTAAAAATGTGGAATCTCTTCGTCCAAAGTTCCAGTTCACTTTGCTACAGCACAGAAGGACATTATTTCTTTCGAAGTTCCAAATCTCGATCTTGATTAATTTCGGTTCTTGAGCTGGGGCTTCTTGATCCAATTAGACAAAAAAATAAAAAAGAATATAATGATTAGCATTATTAGTTTCATACAGCTTGGGCCAGCTTTTTCTTTGAAAGTGTGGACCATCTCACTAAGTTTAAGCCTAGAATAAAGCAGAGAAGAGGAATAAGGCCTACGTTTGTTGGAATTTCAAAGACAATCGCTAAGCCCCCAAGCTTAACACGAGGGACCAAAGTAACTTTGGGACAGCCTCAGGCCCAGTGATGAGTTGACATCGAAGCTAATGGGGAAAAGCCGTCGATATGACATGAGAAATATCAGAAAAGCATTGCCATGAATTTGAAGTGGGAAAGGGCAAAAAAAAAAAAAAAACACACAGCTTACAACTCCGCAATAATTAGATGCTTAAGCCAAAATTCCTGGCGACTATGGTTACACAAACCCTACCATCTAAAGTTTTATCGAAGTTTCAGAACTTCAAATGCATATGATTAATTGATGATACAGTCTGTTCAGGTTCCTTAGAGAGACCGAATTACCAAAGGGAAAAACTCAACAAAGTATATCCCAAGGCCTCAGACAACCTACAACTCATCCTTGAGATCGGATGGTTCTGTATCTGCGTCATCTCTGGCACTTTCAGCTTCACCCTTCGGAGCGCCTGCATCATCTTTTGTCTCGGACTCTGTCCCAGTTTCTTCTACATCATCCTCCTCCTCAACTGTTGCATCAGGACTGATATTTAGGCTAGATTTAACTGAGCTGTAGATGCGTGAGGCGAAATCCTTGGGGTCAGGTAGATTGAAGCCACTCTCCATTAGAGCTGTTTGGTAAATAAGCTGAGCCGTTTGCTTCACACCCTCATCCTGAAAGATCCAGCAAAAGAATTTGTCAAATAAAAAACTAGCAGAATGTAATACCGCTTCCTAGATTTTAGTTAATGAATGCATGCAAGACCAGACGTCATCCCAGTGTCAGATTCACAAAGAGCATCATTCTGTGGCACATCACATAAACACTTTAAAATATCATGGAGAATTGCTCCTACATACAAACTACACATTCATGCTACATCGATAATGCTTGGAACAAGACGTAGAAAGGAAAATTATTACCGCCAATGAAACACGGTGTCATCAAACATGCATGTTTCTGTTTACATATGCACGTACCTCAGGGTCCTTAACAACTCTCTCACGAAGCTCCTTGATGATTGGATGCCTTGGGTTGATCTCAAGGACCCTCTTGCCACGCATGTACGCTTGCTTGCTAGCATCTGATAGGGTTTGGGATTGCATTATTCTCTCCATATTAGCACTCCATCCAAACTTCGATGTAACAACCACACAAGGAGTGTTGTCCAAACGGTTGCTTATTTTCACCTCATCAACATTCTCGCTGGCAAGTGCACCCTTCCACCATTTGGTTAGTTCCTTAAATGACTCCTTGAGTTCTTTGTTCTTGGAGTCTTTCCCAATTTTTAGGCCTTCCTTAGATACATTTTGGAACTGCTTTCCATCATAATCCATCAGGTACTGCATCAGGTATTCATCAACAGGATCTGTGAAGAAAATAACCTGGAAAAAACAAAGGCCATTAGAATTTAGAAGCAAAAGAAAACATGATAAGCACAGACTATAAGGAATAAAACAAGTAAAATAAAGATGTAAAAAAAAATGGTTTTGAATCAAACAAGTAAATATCGGAAGTTAAAAGGAAATGTTTTTGCAGTACCTCATAATTTTTCTTCTTAAGCCTCTCCAAGAATGGAGACTTCTCCAATTGCTCCTTGCTAGTTCCTGTAATGTAGAAGATATCTTTCTGTCCTGATTTCATTCTTGAGATGTACTGATCTAGTGAAGTCAATTTACCATCTGACTTGGTGCTGCGTGGCAATTCATACACTAGTTAGTCATTACTGGCAGAAAAGGGAATGTCATATGCAAAGAAATAGAAGATTGCCACAAAACTAATATATGAAGGGGGAAAACATAATATAAAGTCAAATACCTCTCAAATCGAAGGAGTTTTGCCAAGCGGTTTCTGTTGGTTGCATCCTCAATGATACCAAGTTTAATTGATTTTCCAAATTCATTCCAGAACTTGGTATATTGACCCCTTTTCCCATCATCATCGCCAGATTTTTCAACTTCTGCATCCCCATCAATATTCAGTATCAATCATGAACCCAGAAATAACTAGGAATAAAAGAGTTTCATTTTTTAAGACCATTAGGCCACATCCAGGGTGAAGTGTTTATAAATTAAATTCAAAGTAATTACTATAAAGAAGCAAGTATAACATGCCTTTCTCATCTTTGCCACTGGACTCATCAGGATCTTCCTCAGCAATTTTACGAATCATATCAAGGGCTTTCCTAATGAGTTTCTTCTTGATTGTTTTCAAACTACTGTGGGCTTGAAGCATCTCTCTTGACACATTGAGTGGTAGTGTATCAGAGTCAACAAGACCCTGCTCAAAAGGTTATCCATTCAAAAATCAATCAAGTCACACGAAAACGACTCAGAGACCTCCTCAGTGCAGATTTCAGTCAACTAAATAACTTAGCATATCTTAAATTACCTTCAAAAAGCTCAAATACTTTGGCAAAAGCTCATCAAATTCATCAGAGATAAAAACTCGTCTAACATACAACTTCAAGTTGGCTTTATTGGTGTTATAGTAACTCTCATACAGATCATGAGGAGCCTTAGGAGGCACAAACAAAATAGCCTTGAACTCAACATCACCTTCAGCAGTGAAGTGGCTCCAGGCCAAGGGCTTCTCATCACCAAAGTCCTGCAGAGCAAGAGAAATTACAACAATAAAGGTTGGAAACTTCTCCTTAGTATTTTCAGCATTCTGAAGCTAGGAAAATTATGGCAACTTACCTTTTCTAGAGAGTGATAGAATTTCGTGTATTCTTCATCTGTCACCTCCTTTGGACTGCGCAACCATATAGCCTTAACATCATTCAGAAGCTCCCATTCATTAGTAGTTTCCTTCACCTTCTTTGTCTTTGGTTTCTTTTCAGCGTCTTCATCCTCACTTTTTTCAGCATCTTCATCTTCTCCTTCCTCAGAAGAGCTGCTGTCAGCTGTTTATGACAATAAAAGAGAACGGAAACCAAAGACTATAATCAGTACGTGCACACTTTACAGCAATATGGAAAAATGGCATCAGCTAGTCCTAAATAAACTTTAACATGCTAGCTTTCAGTGATACATACTGGTTTCTTCCTCATCACTTGACTCATCTTCATCTGCAGGTACTTCAACATCAACCTCTTTGCTTGCCCAGATATAGATGGGGAAGTTGATGAATTCAGAATATTTCTTCACCAACTCCTGCAGATGGAACAATAGCATGTATTGTTAGCAAATTTTGATAAGCCGGAGCATAAATAAATACATCAAACTAAAAGTTCATGAAGATAAAAATATAAAGGATGGCAAAATGATGGATCAACTAAATCCAACATAAAATCAGTATACCTACAGTAAAGTTAATATAAACAAGCAAGACTTAAGCTATACTAACCTTCAATTTACTCTCCTCCAAGTACTCTTGAGCTTCATCCCTAAGATGCAATCTGATTTCAGTTCCACGTCCAAGTGGTTCATTCCAAGTATCCTCAGAAATAGCAAATGCCCCATCAGCCTTCGATTCCCAGACATACCTGAAAAGCAAAACAAATTCATTAAACCATTATTTAACAATGAGTCCAACAATTCTACAACTACCTTAAACTTAGAAGACTCACTGTTTGTCATCATTGTGTTTACTAATGACTTCGACATAGTCAGCTACCAGATATACAGAGTAGAACCCAACTCCAAACTGCCCAATCAGGTTAAGGTCTCCACTACTCTGCATTTTCTCAACAAATGCTGCATAAATAAAGTATAAAGAATCATTTCAATTTACGTAATTAATCTTAATTCTAATATAACAAACATCACTTAGAAGAAAATAAATCTAAGATTTATTTACCAGAAGTTCCAGATTTTGCAATTGTTCCCAAGTTCTTGATTAAATCTTCTTTAGTCATTCCTATACCCCTGTCACGAATTGAAAGAATTTTCTTCTCTTTGTCCAACTTAATCTGCAATTTCACACTTATAAGGCTCAGAAAGGGCAGTTTTGCATGCATCAATACTGAAACAGAAACTCTACATTTACATGCTCGTTCTGTAACATTTCTAGTTATTCGGTAACCAGAGTTTTCTGTATTTGTATTTCTATAAAATAAAGTTTTAACGTGCAGCACTAACCTGGATCTCCAGCTTGGAAGTATCACCTTCACCCAAAACTTCTTTGTCTGTGAGTGAAAGGAACCTAATCTTGTCCAACGCCTAAAATTCAAAAGAAGTTTCCATTCAAAAAATGAGTTCAAAAACAATAACTAAAAACAATCACAAAAGAAAAACAGCAAACTTACATCAGAAGCATTGGAGATCAACTCCCGGAGGAAAATATCCTTGTTGCTGTAAAGAGAATTGATAATAATATCCATAAGCCGAGACACCTCAGCTTGGAACTCAAATTTCTCCGCATTATTGCGAAGCGATCTAGAAGAGATCGATTCCGATTCCCTAAAATCAAAAGGAAAAAGAGAACCAAAAATATTTTTGGATCAATATATAACAATTAAAGCTAAAAAGTAATGAAAAAGTATATTCTTAAACAAAATTTTTAAAAACCTTCTAACTACATCAGAGTCAGTTTGTAAACCGTTGGGCACGGCGCCGATCTTTTCCTCAACTTTTGGAGGATCTACGGCGGCTCCTTCCTCGGCATTTGCTTGTACTTTTCTACCTGAAACAACCGTAAATCCAGATTCAGCAATCGAACACTAAAAAAAAAAAAAAAACAGAAAAAGAAAAATGGCGTAAGCTCACCTTGATCTGAGAGGAGACTGAGAAGACAAAGAAGAATCAAAGCGGAAGGGATCGCCCACTTCCTCATGTTTGCTTTTAGGCCTTTTTTCTATTGGAATTGATCAGTAAGAGAGTGGTTATCTTCGGATGCGAAGTGTTAAGTCGGTTAGCGAGTTTTTAAAAATCAGAGCTTTTAGCAATGAGAAGAATAAAGAGAGTTTTAGATCTTGCGTAGGTTGTACCAATAGGATTGTCTCGATTAGTTATCGGTGCCAACCTGGATGATCTAACGGTTAAGGACTTCACTGATTAACACGTGTAATAATGTTATTGGTTCTGGTTTGTTTCTTCGACGTGGAGAAGTCTGAGTGTTGTGGCCGGCCCCGCGAGACGACTTCAAGTTCTGAGTCTACTGGACCGATTGATCGATAATCAACGGTTTTGCTTTTGAAAACGTGGCAGATTGTGATTGGGCATTGTTCCTGCCTTGACGTGGATGAACTCAAATTCTAGATGGTTCGATGTGCCTGTTTCATGTTTGGTTCGGAAAATGTTAGTGCTTACCTGCCTTTAAGTAACGGTTTTCCATTTTTCGAGAAAATGAATTTCAGATTTGGCATCTTTAGACTACCTATTGTTTGATAAATTAAACTGGTTAGTCAGCCATTTCTTTTTATATTACTGTGAGCTCGAGTTAGACGGTGGGGCGCGTCCTTGAGAAGAAAGATCATCTTGAATAGAGCACCAAAAAAAAAAAAATTCAAACATAATGGACAAATGCTAGGATTTGATGGTAAGCCTGGGGTTAGATCATTTAAAGTATAGTTGGTAAACTCTTATATGTTTACTAATATGTTCCAAGAAATAACGTAGAGGAGGAAGATGGAGATTATGATTTAGAGATGGATGATTTTTCAGATGAAGAAAGTGGTATGTCTTTGGTTCAAATTAATAAAAAGATGAAACGAGAATTATAATTCCCTTGTAGATCAATGTTGATTATCAAATTGCTAGGGAAATCACTATTATTCAACACCTTATACAGTAGGGTTACTCAATTTTGGAATCTGAAGGGAGATTTCGATTGTATTGACCTTGGACATGGATTCTATGTTGCGAAATTTGAAAAGGCCAAAGATCACTCGTAAGTGACATCAGAGGGTCCTTGGAAAATTATGGATCATTATCTTACAGTCCAAGGATGGAAACCTAACTTTCATCCGTCAACAGCAAAATTGTTATCGACCACTGTCTGGATACAACTACCGGAACTCCCATTAGAATACTTTCACGAATCAGTGTTACTGGAGATCGAAAAACTTATTGATAAACCGATTAAGGTAGATTCTAATATTGCACTAGCAACTCAAGGAAAGTTTGCTAGAACTTGCGTAGAAGTGGACTTGAGCAAACCTCTACTCATTAAAGTTGAAGTGGGGAAAATTCGTACAAAAGATTGAATGTGAAGGCCTGCATACTATATGTTTCTCTTATGGCGTAGTGGGGCATCGTTCCGAGGAATGTCTAACTAAGAAAATTCAGGTTAAACCTACGTCCGAGGCTTCGAATGATGCTGTCAGAAAAAAAGAGATGATGGATCCGGAGGAGAGCGAGACTGTCAATGATAATAATTTCGGACCATGGATATTGGTCCAGTGAAAAACTCGAAAAGGGATAAATAAGAGTAACCGAATTACAGGGGATAGTCAGTATTCCAAGCATGATAACAGATTCGCTATCTTCAATAACATTTGCATAAAGGATGATAAAGCTGAAAAGGATACATTGACAAGGGTAAGAATCTCATGGAATTAAACAATTTTATGGCTTCTAAAAGATTTGACTATGAAATTTTACAACGTAGGCCATGTACTCATTACATGGGCGAAAAAGGTAGAATTTTGTCAAATTCTTCTGAACCATATTTTTGGCCCATGAAGTTAAATGTGGTCGGCCTTGGCCAAGGCAAAAAGTTGAAGCAATCGAATCATATGCATGTTTCAAACCCAGGTGGCAATGGTCCTATGGCAACAATGATTATAGATGGAGATATTCCCACAAGCTTAGCTAGTAATAGCTTAAAAACGGAACCCATGGCAGATCCAAGAATACAATCATCCTTGGAGCATTTTTGTGACCCACTAACTGAACGTATGGAGAAGGGTACGGACACTGGGGTTGAGAATAATATAATGATTATGATGGCTCCAAACGACCCTGTTAGACAGGGTGAACAATTGAACGAAGTTGATACATAATGAAGTTTATTTGTTGGAGCTGTTGGGGTGTAGGTGATGATTTTTTTGTTCATAATTGCCAGGATAATCTGAGTTTCAAGAATCTTGAAGTTCTGTGTTTATCAGAAATACAAGCTGTTGCTGGAATGTCTAATAAGTTGGCTAGAATATTTTGATTTGATGGAGCATACAAAGTTATTGCTAACGGCTTTAGGGGAGGATTCATCATTTTGTGGAACAAAAACTCTATTAACGTGAACATTTCTAATGCTACTGACCAAGTGATTCACTACCAAATTCAAGATGGAAGTAGAAAGTGGATTGCTTCCTTTGTATATGTACAACCAAACTCGCGCCAAAGAGATTCTAGATGGAACTTAAGGAATTTGCTGCACATCAGTCCTTTCCTCAGGTTGTAGCAAGTGATTTTAATGATTTTGTTTCTTTAGACGATGAGGAGGCAGTAATGATTGTATGGATCCAATTATTAAATTCAGAGAAAGATGGAGTAGATGCAATTTAATAGACCTCGGCTTTATGGGGTCCAAATACATGCGGATTCAAGAACATCACAAACAGGTATTATTGCAAGAGAAACAGGATCGCATGCTAATTAATGAATCTGCTATGAGCCGTTTCCCTGAAGCCAAGATAATTAATCTTCCGCGTCTGTGTTCGGATCATCATCATATTTTATTAGTCACAAATACGGGTAACTCTCCTCCCTATAAAAGTAGGATATTTCGTTTTGAAGTAGCTTGGCTTACTGATGAAGGGTTCTTTATAGTGTTTAGAAATGCTTGGCAAGAAGGAGAGTCATTATTATCTCATGTCATAGCCAGTGACTAAGGTTAAGGAATGAAAAGTTGTGACATTCGGAGACATTTTTAAACGTAAAAGGACTTTTCTTAGAATACTTACTGGCATTCAATGCTTTCTAGCTTATGGATTTTTCAAATTTTCTCCATAATCTTAAGGTTGAATTAAAAGCTGAATACCAAACAGTTCTCTCACAAGAAGAAATTTTATGGCTGCGAAGGTCCTGTTTGGATTGGATGTAAAGGAACACAAAATTTTTCCACTTTACAACACTGGTTCGCAAGAGCAAAAATCTTGTGGTGGGTTCAAAGATTGCTGGGGATTGGATTACTGACCAAATTGAAAGCTTATGTAGCTAGTTATTTTACGAAGTTTTTTAGCAGGAAACAACTAGTTGATTGATAATGGAATATAAAAATTTCAGACCGACATTGAATGAGCTAGAGAGAGTTTTATTCAATGCAGAAGTTCAATTGGAAGAAGTTTGATATGTATTGTTCTCTATGAAAGGTTTAAAAACACCGGACCTGATGGAATTCAACCAAGTTTTTATCAAAAACTTTGAAAATTGTAAAAGATACTCTATTGCGGTTTGCTAAAGAAGCATTGGCAGGCTATAATTTTCAAAGTGAGATAGCCAAAGCTCATCTTGTATTGATTCCTAAAGACACTAGCCCCGAGACAATGGCTATGTTTCTCCTAATTAATCTATTTAATACTTCTTATAAAATCTTTTCCAAAGTGTTAGTGCATCGATTGAGACCAATTCTTCAACAGATCATAGGCCCTTATCAGAATAGCTTCTTGGTTGGAAAGAGTACAGTTGATAATATTTTCATCACCCAAGAGGCAGTTCATACAATAATGAACTTAAAAGGTAGAAAGGGAGCGATGATTTTAAAATGTTACCGACATAAAGCTTATGATAATGTGGATCAGGGATTTTTACATAGGGTGATGGAGGATTTTAGGATCCGACAACCCACCATTGATCTTATCATGTTTTGTGTTGTTAGTTCAAACACTTGGTCAGTAATCTAGAATGGTCAAGCTCAACTTTATTTTACTCCCCACAAGGACTGCGACAAGGAAATCCGCATTCACGTTACCTGTTTATTATAATCATGGAGAAATTATCACACATCATCTCGGAAAGAGTAGATCGGCAAGCTTGGCAGCCAATAAAGATACCTCATCGAGGTCCTACTCTTTCTCATCTTTTTTTTCCTAATGATTTACTACTTTTTGCTAGGGCATTAGTGAACCAAATAACACTCATTAAGGAATGCTTCTATGAGTTCTCAAAAGCTTCTGGATTGAATGTTAGCCTTCCAAAGTCAAGACTTTTTGTATCTCCTAATATTAACGAGTCATGCGTACGAGTATTAAGCGAAACTTGTGGTATTCCACTAACAAATGATATGGGGACCTGTCTCGGTGTGCTAATCATTCATGAGAAGCTGTCAAGAACAACATATGCTCCTTTAGTGGAAAAAACTTCAAAGAGATTTGAGGATTAGAAGGGAGAAACACTATCTCTTGATTCAGTCTATTACAATGGCCATTCCCTTGTACATGATGCAAACAGCCATTCTTCCTACTTCTGTTTGTAGACAGTTAGAATTAATAGCAGTTTTCTTTGGAAAGGGTCCAGAAACTATTCTCGAAATCGTTTGGTGAGTTAAAATAAGGTCTACCTTCCAATATCAAACGGTGGCTTGGGCTTAAGGAAAGTAAGTGAGACAAACACTTCCCTACTTGCTAAATCAAGTTAGAAAATGCATAATAGACATGAGGCACTGTGGTGTGATTTTTTTTTTATAAAATTATCTACAAACAATGCAGTTCATGAAAGTGCTTTCTAAATTTTAAGCATCGTCTACATAGCATGGCTCCTGCATACTAGAGAATGCATTAAACAGGGCTGCAAATAGAGAATTAGTGATGGTCAGCATGTAAATTTTTGGAAGGATTGGTGGGTGGGTAATAAATCTATAAAGCGTTTAGCACTAGATGGTAGTTGGAGGGAACAGTCACAAATGAAAGTGGTAAATGCCATAGATGAGGCAAGGGGATGGAATCTGGAGTTCTTGAAGGGTTTATTTCCTAGGAACATCATCGAAGAAATAAAATCTATCCCTATTGCTATTCATAGGAGGCCAATAGATAAGTGCATTTGGGGTTTAGAGAGCAAGAAAATTTTCAGTGTCTTCAGCTTACGAGAGGTTAAGCAGGAATAGTATGAAAACAATAAGCCAGAAAAATTTGTATTGGGTTTGGTAAACGAAGTGCCCAGAACATATCATATTTTTTATGTGGCTAGTAGCACTGGATAAACTTAACACAAACCAGGTTCGTTTTCACAAGCATATGTCTGCTAATTCTACTTGCCAGTGTTGTAGGGATTTACTGGAGTTTTTAGACCATGTCTTGAGAAGTTGCATGTGGCCAAAGGAGTCCGGATAGCATTGCGTGTGAATGTTGTTCAATCTGATTTTTTTCACGTCACTATTTAAGATGTGGCTTAAGTTCAACAACATGTCCATTGACATGAACACTGCTATGTACCATGGGGGATGTTGTTTGCCGCAATCTTGTGGGCCTTTGGTAGGGAAGTAATATGGAGATATTCCAAGGAAAAAAAAATGCAAGCCATGCGAGTAATCACACATGCTAAGAATATTGCCTTGGATACTATGAAAGCTATGGTTAGGTTTACAACTAATATCTCAAGAAGACCTAAATAGGTACAGTGCAAAATACCCCCTTCATATACCTATATCTTGAACACAGATGGGACCGTCAAAATGTCATCTGGGATTGCCTCAGCTGTTGGTTCAATTAGCGATGAAATTGTTGACTGGTTCATGGGTTTTCTATTACACATAGGTCGAACTAATAGCATACAAGTGGACATTTGGGGAGTGAGAGAAGGATTATAATTCGCAAAATATTATGGTTTGCAAAGACTGATTTTGGAAGTGAACTCGGCTGTGGTTATTAACCTCTTAAATCGAAACTCAAAGGAATTCACCCTTTTGGGGTATCGACAAGTGATCGTCATGATCTTATTAAAGAAAGGGAGGTTATTGAACGCAGAAATATTTTCAAAGAAGATAATCGTCATGCTGATCACCTAGCAAAGTTAACTCAAAATGTTGAAGCAGGCATTATTCATCTCGAGAATCCACTGAAAAGCATTATTCCCTTACTACAAACAGACGCTTGGGGTGAGGGTATAGTTCGTTTTCAGTTTTTTTTTTTGTCCTGTAAAAAAAACTGGTCAATAAGAAATGAAGGAAAATTTTATATTTGACAAAGCAAATAACTAAAATTGGGGTAGAAAAGTTCAATTCTTTTCATTGTCAATTTTCCTGCGAAAGGAATTATTTTTTCATTTTATAAATTTCACATTTTTAAGATTCAAACTAAATAATTTTTAAGTATTGAAGTCTTGCCTCTTTTAAACTTCTTTTCAATTTGCTTATAATATATATATATATATATATATATATATTATATACACACACACATGTGACCAGATGAAAGGAGGTTTTCCAGAGAATAATAATTTTTAAGATAATAGTAAGTTTTCTTAAAAGTATATACTATGTAAGAAAATAAAAGATATAAATATTCTTATTATATTAATATTTGGCTTATAATTTATTTGGTTTTTAATAAATTTTTTAATTTAATTGATATTTCTTGACTCATGATATTAATTCAATCCAGTATTGATAATAGTATAGATAATGATAAATGGGATTTATTGATTTATATATTGCTAATGGAAACAATATTTGAATAAAATTTTAATATAAAATTCGAACAATAAAGGCTGGTATTGGTTGTACATGTGATTCAAGATTTTGAAAACTTCTCATTTTTCCGTAGAAATTAGAAGATAAGGAATTTTTGTTTTTAATTTTATCAATAGATGAGGGATTAACGTTATCATTTAAGAGCTTGAGACCCCACCAAAGAGACCCACTCGTGGAACCATAGTCCAAGCCCATAACTCCAAAGTCACGAGATCAACGGTCGCTCCTGGTCCGGTCCTGGATAATGTAATAAAGCCTACTTCAAAATTGATCTGGACGTGCGAAAAAAAGTACATTTCAAAAATATTGTGCAAATATATATATATATATATGATCCAAGTTATTAGTGTTTGAGATTATTATGAAAATGATGTTAAAAAATTATTAATATATCATTTTAGTGCAATTTTATTAAATTAATTTTAAGACTTGTCAAAGAATTAGTTATTATTTCCCTTCTCAATCTCAGATACATTACATTAGGATTCAGGCCATTCAGCCTATCCTGTATTCCCCATTCTCTGGCCCTCTTATTGTTAGTACTATTATGTACAAGGGAAAGAGAGGCCATGGCCCATGGGTTTATGCCGTTATGGCTCAAGGCGTGATCCAAAATTTTTAGACCTAAATCGTGCCAAGGCAAAGCGGATTTTTATGCTCGCCCAAACAAATTATAATAAAATTGATATAAAATAATATTATTGAATTAAAAGTGTATATTATTTATAAATATTACTTAATTATTGATAAATTGATATTTATTAATTTATATAAATTTATGTTTACCACCTTTATATATGTATATTATTATTTATTTAAAATAACTTATAGACAAAAACACTAGAGTTAATAATTAATATTTGCTTAAAAAATTACATGTTATCATAAAAATAATATACCAATACGATGTATTTTGAAAGTATTATATAAAATTTAAAAAACCTTTAAATGCTTATTTAAAAAAATAAATAAATGAGAAAAAATTTAGTGCAAATTTAATTAAAGCATTATATCAAATTTTATTTTATTTTTTTATAATTTATATATTTGTTGGAGTTAAAAAATTATTAAAACTTATTTCCTTTTGTATTTAATGATAATATGAATCTAAATTAATACTGTTTAAGTTTTGTTAATTTTATGAAACATTGACTTAGGGGTTTAGGGTTTTAGCCGTTCAGCAAACATAAAAAACGCCCGTTCGCGTTGTCGCCTCCTTTTGCGTGTTCCATCAATCCTTGAGAAGTTTCACTTGCAAACCGGGGAACCT
>JBBYHK010000015.1:5720901-5747726 GCA_038382065.1 Adansonia grandidieri | reverse complement strand
AACAAGTAATTCTTTCTCATTACTCTGTTCTTTTAATTTTTAAATATTGGAATTGTTTGTTCTGAATTAATAATTATTGCTCTTCTATTTATCAGGTTGATTATAGATCAGACGATGAAGATGAGGAAAAGAGTAATGCAGACGAGAGTAAATCCTTCTTTGCACCAGCTGAAGGAGCGTCGTTTCATGCGAATTCTTTCATGGAGCTCAATCTTTCACGTCCTTTGCTTCGAGCTTGTGAAACATTGGGTTACACTAAGCCTACGCCTATTCAGGTCTCCATTTTACTTCTTTTCATTATTTTCGTTTCCTTAATTGGGTTTTCTTAAATGAACTTTTTGGGTAATTTTTTTATAGGCTGCGTGTATACCCTTAGCCTTGACTGGGCGCGATATATGTGGGAGCGCAGTTACTGGTTCTGGGAAGGTATATTTCTTTTGATCTTCATCTCTTTCTATGCCTTTAGTTTTGTGATTGAATATTTGATTTTGTTGAAATGCTTTAAATTCAACCTTTATGCAGACGGCTGCCTATGCCTTGCCTACATTAGAAAGGCTGTTATTCCGTCCTAAAAGGGTTTCAGCTATACGTGTACTTATCCTTACTCCGGCTAGAGAGTTGGCAGTACAGTAAGTGCTCGTAATACTTTTGAACATTTTATGGGTTCTATCACAAATTCACTCAGGATTTCGACTTTTCTTCGTTCTGGCTCTGTGGGAAGGAATGAAGAATTTTTTATTATCAAATTATGTTATCATAAGTAGTGAGATGGTTTATGCATTTTCTCACTTGGATAGTTTATTGAAAGTATTTATTAGGCCTGACAGTACAATCTTTTTAAGCTTCAAGTTGTGTTGAAAAGTATAAATGCCTTTAATTTGTATTTGTCGGGATTCATTAACATTTAAATCTTACTTTATGTTCATTTGTTGCAGGGTTCACAGTATGATAGAGAAACTTGCTCAGTTTACTGATATTAGGTGTTGTCTGGTTGTTGGTGGGCTTTCATTAAAGGTTTGACCTATCGATTTCCATCCTTAGTTGGCTTAATTTGCACACACTTTTGATTACAGGCAAAAAGCTATATCTCTGATCCTTTCAGCGCTCCTTTTTAAGTGCTTCTTTGTCTTTAACTCAGTTGGAACTTCCTCCACTTATTTCATTCCAATTAACCTTAATCACCCTTTTCCATTTTCTTAATCCTTTGACTGAATTTTGAAACTGGTATCATTGGTACTTTTGGAGTGACAAATAAAAGGATTCTTTTTCATATGAATGATGAATCCACTGTGCTTCTTGTAGAGCCTGTTTATTCGGAAGTTGATATTACTAAATACTACTAATTTGTCTAATTATATGTATTCTATGCTTATGTTGTCCTTCTTTCTTTTATGTCATCTTTATACTAGGCACAAGAGACGGCTTTGAGATTAATGCCTGACATTGTTGTGGCTACTCCTGGACGCATGATAGATCATTTACGCAATACCATGTCTGTGGATTTGGATGATCTTGCAGTTCTGATCCTTGATGAGGCAGATCGTCTTCTGGAGCTTGGATTCAGTGCTGAAATTCATGAGCTGGTAAGTCCTTCCTGTCATATCTATTTTTATATATGAGTTGTAGCAATAAGTGATTCTCTGAATTTCTTCAATGATGGGGAAGAGTAGTTTCTTGACTTCCCAACTTGATGGGCTTTGTCTAATTCTTATGACGTAGTAGGATGCAGAGGTAAAATAAAACTGGTTTCCATCTTTGAAGCAGTTATTCTTTATTCAACCAGGAATAGTTTAATGAAATCATATCTTTATCAATAGATGAAATGTTTGCCACATTTGGATCAAAGATAAATCTTAACTAGTAGATAAACATAAGCAAGTTCCTTTTCCATTTAATGGAAATAATTTCCCTTATTAATCTACTTATTATGTTTGTCTTCTTTGAATTTAGTTTTCTTCCTTTGGATTTGTATGTGATTAATGCAACTTATGTATAGGTTCGCCTTTGTCCTAAAAGGAGACAGACTATGCTGTTTTCAGCTACAATGACAGAGGAAGTTGATGAGCTTGTCAAACTTTCTTTGACCAGACCCTTGCGTCTCTCAGCTGACCCATCAGCTAAACGTCCATCCACATTGACTGAGGAGTAAACTCTTTTATAATTTCACAGTCTATTTTGCTGGATGATTTCCCCTGTTGTGTATTTTGACTGATTTCCCCTGTTTTGTATTTTGACTATGTTATCATTAATATTTCTCGTTAGGGTTGTAAGGATACGTCGAATGCGTGAAGTAAATCAGGAAGCAGTTCTTTTGTCATTGTGTTCAAAGACCTTCACGTCCAAAGTGATCATCTTCAGGTTATTATTACACGTATAGATGCTCATGTTGAGTTGACTATATTTATCAATTAGGATACTCACATGTTTGGATAGTATTGTATTTCTCGAAAGAGTGCACTTGTTCTGAGGAAAAATTTTGGATCAATAAAGAAAATATGATTTCTTTCTCTGTTGTTTCAGTTTAATTTACCAACCAGTTTTATCTCACCTATAAATCACTGGGCTAACCCCTATGACTTTATGAATGATATTCAATCTCATTTGGCAGTGGAACCAAGCAGGCTGCTCATAGGTTGAAGATTTTATTTCAGTTGGCCGGCCTTCAAACATCTGAGCTTCATGGAGATCTTACTCAAGTTCAACGCCTTGATGTGAGTAGATTCTATTGTTGTTCTGTACTCCCTGCTTTTTTTTTCTTTTGGGGGGGAGGGTCTTAACTAGATTTCATCTTAAAGTCTTGTCCTTTATTAGGTATTGGAGTTGTGAGATCATTGGAAAATGCTTTTGTTGCTTATTGGGCCTTTTTTCCAGCATTTTGGTTCTCTACTTCTAACTGATTGTTGCTTGTGTAGGCTTTGGAACGTTTTAGGAAGCAGGAAGTTGATTTTTTAATTGCCACTGATGTGGCTGCTCGTGTAAGTGGCTACTCTAAAACTAATCTCTTATGTCCTCAAAAGTTTGTAAATTTCCATGTGCTCTTGTTTGATACATTTTGGCTGTTGTAAAGAGTCAACTTTACATAGTATGTATTAGATGATTGATATATCTTCCCTCCACGTTGACATGCATACATTCATATTTAAACAGTGTTGGCTGTTTTGTTTTCTGACTCTTCCTTCTTAATGGTTGCAATTTGCAGGGACTTGATATAATTGGTGTTCAGACAGTTATTAATTATGCTTGTCCTCGAGATATTACAAGGTAGAGCCACACTCTTCAACGAATGTTTGACCATCATGCGTTATCTTTCCGTTGTAAACAAATTCTGAGGAACTTCCTGTCTTGAATATGCACTGTGCTCAATTGGCAATGGGTTGGCTCCATTTTTTTTTCTCTTCTCCTTTATGCAGTTACGTTCACCGAGTTGGTCGGACAGCAAGAGCTGGTAGAGAAGGATATGCTGTTACATTTGTGACTGACAATGACCGATCTCTTTTAAAAGCTATTGTAAGTGATCGTGCCTTTTCTCCTTTTATTGTCTGCATTCTTCTGGCATCCTAGATTCGACATTTGGCATTACTTTCTGCTTCATGAAGTTTTTATGAGAAGTGATTATGCATGTTAATGTTGGTTCTTACGGTGGTAAAGAATCATGGTGGCCTGAATAAAAGATCACTTATGAAACTTCAAACTGAGCAGATAATTTAAGGCCATATATCCTGTTCTCACTCCAATGCCTTCTTAAACTTCAATTGCATCAACAGTCTAATACGGTTTCCCTATTGGAGTAAGTAGCTGGGTATTTGCTATCAGAAGAAAATTTTCTTGCTTATAACTCTATACTGTTGATTTAAATCTGATAGGCAAAGAGGGTAGGTTCAAAGCTGAAGAGTCGGATTGTTTCGGAGCAGTCTATTGCTAAGTGGTCTCAGAAAATTGAGGAGATGGAAGACAAAGTCACTGAAGTTATTGAAGAAGAGAGGTTTGGTTTTGTTTCATTTTGAAAGTTGTTTCTGTTAACTTATATTTGTAACACTATTATCTATTCTGATTTCGGCAGGGCGGAGCGAGCCCTAAGAAAAGCTGAAATGGAAGCAACCAAGGTATGTGATCTGGGCGTTTTCATGCTATTTGTACCTAGATGTACATAAAATATAGCTCTACAGTTCTACTGATTCTACTATTCCATGTTATAAGAGTTTTTTTTTTTTTTTAATTGAATGGCTTGCTGGTAGTACCATTTTCAGAACCTAGTGAATGTTTTCTCATTTCGAGACTTCTCGATTTAGTATATATAATCTCATGTACTTCTGTGATGCAAGGCTGAAAATATGATTGCACATAAGGATGAAATTTATGCACGACCTAAAAGAACATGGTTTATGACTGAAAAGGAGAAAAAGCTTGTAGCAAAGGAAGCAAAGGTAAATAATACTTGCAACAAATTTTGATTTTCATTTATTGCTGTTACTAGTTCATAAGTTGCCGATTTGCTGTTATCTTCATTGCAGCCAGAAGTTCTGTTTAGCTACTGTGATGTGAAAGAATTTCTATTGATGGCATGGCATTATCTCATTTGACAGGCATCTGTAGAGAGAGAAAAGGGTTCTGCAAATGCTATCATCAGTGCCCAACAAGCTGAGGACCTTAAGATGAAGGAAAAGAGGAAGCGTGAGCGCGAGGTCGTACATCTCTCTCTTTTCAAAACTTGGTTTTAGAACTTTTGCATTGTTGCTAACATCTATTGAACAGAAAAATTTACCCCGGAAGAAACGCCGAAAACTGGAAGCTGCCAGAGAAATGTTGGAGGATCAAAGTGAAATTAATGAATCAGAAGTATGCATCTCTTGCTTTTTTGGAAATCTAATCCATTTTAGGCTGTATGGAGCTTATATCTCTAGTGTACATTACATCTAAGTTTGTCTTTGGCAAGTTTTTTTTTTTTTTTTTTCCTTTTCTTTAGGTTATGGTATAATGTAATATTCATATATGAGAATTGCAGTGTAGGGGAAAAAATAAGAAAGAGAAGGAAGGTATATCTTTGGTTGACTTGGCCTACCGGCGAGCTAAAGCAGCAAAAGCTGTGAAGAAGGCACTAGATTCTGGCAAAATTGTGAAGAAATCCATTGAAAAGTCAAAGCATTCTAAGCAAAGAACTCAATCAAGGGCAGATGAGATGCGGGAGCTATTCCAAAATGACATGAGTGAGAGAAGGCAGAAAAGTTCTAGTAGTGCTGGAAGGAAAAAGTCCAAGAGTTCATTTAAGAGCAAATCACGGTATGGAACATGATATATTGCTCTAATCATTTCTCTGCCTTGTATCTTCATAGATCAGTATTAATTGTGTTCCGTGTTCAAATCTAGTGGGAGAACTTAATTGCATATGAACCATTAAGTTGGTCATTTGTTGCATATAAATGCATTTTTGAAAAATAGCACACATTCTTTAGCACAATTTCTAATGCATTGTATTATGGTGAACTTGATTTTACATCCAGCATTAACATCTTAGTTTCTTTCCCCCTTTGCACTTCCAAGTAGATGCTAGGCCAACTATGTGTGCTGGGTATAGCAATCATTCCTTTATCAATATTATTGTAAATATTTGTCTTGATGCTGTTGTTTTGCTGGAGCTTTGATTGTTATACTTTTTTTTACTAGAATTTTATTTTATTTTATTTTATTTTTTGGGTTTTCCAGTTACAAGCGGAGGTAGCACAAGTACCGTATTGGGTACCAAAATTTGCAGCTACTCGTGCTGGTGGGAGCAGCCCCATGGGTGATATGGTCCGGTAATTAGACACTTCCTCTTGAGAGGGAGAGGTAGCTACTCCAATAGGTGATAACTGATTACAGTGATCAGGATCTGTGCTTTTATACTGCCAATGCCATTGTAGAATCAGTTTTAGTGTTCAAATATTTCTAAGTTTCTGCAAATGCTTTAGGAAATGCATTTGTTCACTAAATGCCTCATTATATAATATTCAATGAAAGTCAATTTTGTTCAATTTGTTTTTGAAGTCGTCTCGTCACCCTTTACCTGATAGGTTTCGTTGGATGTGCATGTTTTGCAATTTGCTAAAAGCCCTCGTTTGTCAGTCTGAATTTAAAGTGCCCTTACAATAAGAAAGGGAAAAAAAAAAAAAGGACAAAGCCACGATAATTTAAGAGCAAGCTGTGATTAAGTGCCATCCATATATTGAAACATCTCATAACTTGACAAGAACAATGATACAAGCTAATTGGGCAAAAAACGAAGAAATAAAAACATAAAGCAAATGAGCTGAGACTGTTGCGAATGAACGTACAAAGAAGAAAAAGGAAAAAAAAAAAAAAAGCAAATCATTTGAAAATGTTGGTGATGATCAATGGCACACTTGGGTAAATGTAGATTAATTTCATTATTCTGTATGTTTATTCCTTCACATAGAGCGATCGCCAAACAATACCGGACAACTGTTCCTTCACGTACGGGCAATTGTCAAGCAATATCATGCAGCTGGTCGTCTAACAAAACCTGACAGCGATGTGACCTTTCCGACAACGATTTAATTATATAATTGACATCTTCTGAGTGGCGGTCAACTGACGGAACCAATCACGAGGCACCATAACCTGGCATTTAGTTTGACGCCGGTCATGTCGCTATCAAATCACTTAACATCATGTCTTCAAACAATACCTATAAAAGAGGCAAGCAAGCCCAAAGGTAAAGGATTCGACTTTCAGATATATTCACACCATTATACAAAGTATCATTCTGACTTAAACATCGGAGAGGACTCCCGAAGCATAAACTCCGACGTTCTTCTAACCTTCTTTGTATTGCAAGGGCTGCACTCTGCCTTCTGGTATAAGGAGAGCATCAACACTGTAGTTTTGTTCTTTTTTCTGCTTTATGTGTTACGGTTTCTATTAAACCTCATTAGCCGCTTGTTACCATGTTTCTTTGTTCTAGCAGCTTTCATTGGCTCGGGGCAACTAAATGCAATAATCCACAAACGGGAAACGAAAGTACAATTCCCAAACCGGAAAAGTGACAATGTGGAGGAATACACCAACTTCTAGCAGTCAATAACAGAAATCGGTCATGTTTATTAACCAACCAAAATTGTTCTTGCCAAAAAGAAAAGAAAACAAATGGTAGAAGCGCTCATTTTCTTTAACTTTCTTTGACATATATGGAAAATAAATTACACCTACATGAACTAAGCCTTCTATTGGTTGCAATGGCCTTTCTATGGAACATTGAAAAGGAAAACAAGAAAATAAGCCAAACTAAAACAATTAAAACCTAACGTTTCCCCCACATCGGTAATCAATCGCATGAATAATATTACATTTCTAATTACCCTGTTTTATTCGGTTCAAACTCCCCTCCCACAAAAGCCAATGGACTCTTTATTTTCCAGGTATCTTTGGCAATGCAAGCAGAAATTAGCTAGGACTTGCGAATTGATCCTGAGGGACAATGGAACAACACAATGAACTCACTATTTCCATGGAGATTGCTGCTGTCTGTTGTTATATGTGTATGGATCCCATCCACCATCTGGTTCCTTCCTTTTTGCGACAACCCTGGAACTAGAGGAGGCTTGTGTGTTTGACCTCAAAAGGTCATCCACCGACCTGACTTGGCCAGGCATAAAAGGCTGCCTTAAACCCATGGAATCCCTATTTCCTCCCACAATTGCTAGTCCAGAATTCAGGTCAAAATTAGGCCGTGAGGGGCCTGAACCGTTTAAACCGACAGTTGCATTGCTCATGCTCATAATGAAATGTGCTGGAGTGTAAGGTGGGGGAACAGCTGATGTAGAACCTATAATTTGAGGCACAACAGGTGCTCCTGAATCAACGATATAGGGGATTGAGCCATTAGCCCCATAAATGGCAGAAGAGCAGGACATTGTTGGCGCCATTGGCAGTCCATTATAACTAAAAGCAGGAGAATGTGTATATGACACAGTGGGAACCAACCCCATAAACCCTACAGTTCTAGTGATGCTTCCATCAGTTCCAGGTTCAAGAGCCTTGCCATTTGGTAAGGATACAAACTGAGAAACAAAATCCTTCCTATTGACTTCCACCCTAGCACCCATTATAGATATAACAGGATCATGTGATTTAGGCCCTCCATTTGCAATCGCATTTTGGGAAGATCTACCAGGATATGGCCCCTGTTCCAAAGCATTACTGTGACTAAATGCTCTGTCGTTCAAATCAATGCTCCTCAGAGAAGGCTGCATTGATGATGATGATGAGGCAGGTGATGCGCTATGATGCCCATTCCTGTCATAAAAGAGTCGTTCCTCTACTCTTGAATCTAATGCTGGAGCATCACCATCATCACTGATACGATTTAAATCAAGCTCAAGTCTGTTGGATTTTCTAGGACTCGCTTCCATTGAAGATTCTGCAGAATGGAGACCTGATGAGGCTGTAGCCTGTTTCCCTGACATTAGTTGAGCACCTTTTTCATCAACAGCCTCAGCAACATTAAGATCAAAATCAAGGCAATCCAGCCTTTGCTTTGAGCTACTGCTTGTTCCTCCAACGGATAGAGTCTTGTCACCATCAGAGTTTCGGCAAGGTGATGCTAGGCGAAAAGCACTTGCGGGAGCATATCCTTTCCATCCAAGAGAACCCTCAAACTGTAAAGGAGCTGCAGGTAAGCCACGTGCTGCTGCCGCCCTTGAAGAAGAAACCACTGAAATGGGGGAGGAGATGGAATTCACTGGCTGTTCCATATCATTAGAACAGACTTCTTGGTTTAGATCAAAATCACATAGGATTTTCTCTGTTTTAGGTTCAGGTTCTAGAGCCATGGTCACCTGAGAGGACTCCAAGTCAGGCAAGTCATTTTCTGGTTTATTGTCTGGATTATTATCTGAATTAATTACAAGTTCCTTCCCCTGAGTATACGCTCCGGCTGACTGAGTGGGCCCAGTTGACACCTCCTTTGGTAAGATCTCTGTGGGTAGGTCCTGCTTTCCGTTTATGGATCCTAGGGTACTGGGTTGCCTAGTACAAAGATCGGAAATCCTCTCTGGAGAGCTGCGGGATGTACCTCTATCATCTACGACTTCTCGCTCCACTTCTTGCGCAACTTTCCGGGCAACTTCTAGAGCATCAACTATGCCATACTCAAGCTCAATATCAGACGTTGCTGTATAGATCACATCAGGACTACGGGTAAACCTGGAAACACCCCTCAAATCCTCAAGTCCGCAGTTTTCCTTATTTTCATTCACTGTTCCAAAGTCCAGAATGGTAGTCTTCAGATTCCCAGGCCTTTTATACATGAACTCATCATCAGAGGAGCGCCGCAACATGCTCAAATGAGAGTCACTGTCATTACCTGCAATCTTGAATAGCCGTGAACCACTGCCCGAAAGATTCACAGCTACCACATCACCCATCGCATTCTTTGGTCCGGACACAGCTGTTCTTTCATCAGCATGGTCAACAGATTTTAGAACATGATTCTTATTGGCTTCAAAATCATTTTCGGAATTGAGTTCTGTTCTAGCCTCCAGAGCACTTCCAACACCAGCATTGGAAGAAACCAGTGCATGATCCACAGTACTAGAGACTGAAACTGTCATATCCAACAACTTTTCATCATTTGACAACCCATTCAACTTCTGAGCATCTGAAACTTCAATATTTTCATGCTTTGAATCTGGTAAACAGCAGGCCTCGTGGGAAGCAGTGTCTTCCACAGTTTTCGCTGGGAGATCTTCCTTCATGGACAAATTTTCTTGAACAGGATTTAACACAATAGAAAAGGCCTTGTGGCCCGGAGATCTGTTTTCCATGTCCGAATTTATGTGGGACTCAAGCTCATCATTAGTAGTTTCAATGCGTAAATCTTTAGCACTTTCTGGTTGAACACCATCTAGGCTTGAAGGAAGGTTTTCCATTTTTACAGTGTCTGCTCCATGATTTTCCTCATGGGCACTTCCTCTTGAAACAGGACCATCTTTGGCAGAACATTCTTGCCCATTATTTTCTCCGGCAACAGCAGCACTGTCTGAAATCACATACTCGTGTCCACCACTATCAATACCACCATGAACATCATCAGTAACTCTACCCCATTTCCAGTTATCAAAGAGCAGCCGAGCTCTATCCTGAACTCGAGAGCTTTGGTGGCCAAGAAGATTCTTGACCGTAGTTCGGATCTCTGATGAAATAGACCTCTCATTATTTCTATTCAACTTTTCAAGCACTCGTAGGAGTGCTGTAATTGATTCTTCCACAAAACTTTCACTTGAGTCATTACAAAATTCTTGAGCATCCTTAAGCCATCTGTCAATAAACCACAGACCATCTAGTTGAACAAAATGATCAAGACAATCTTTATTCTCAGTGGCCGCAATTGTGCTAGCAACAGCAGTCCACTGCCTGGTTGCATCACTGACATTCTTGACAACAGAATCTTTCTCCTTCTTCATTACAGTTAGTAGCTCCTCCACTCGTGAAGGGGCTGTTAGCCCATCTTTCATCTCAGTCAGAGTAAAAAAATCCTCTAGGGTCATGGTGCTTCAGATGCAAAATCACCAAACAAATAAGACATCGTAACATACTGACAATTTTTGTTCCATCTAGAACAAAATTGAAGCTTCAAGACAATATCCAAAAAGAAACCTGCAAAATCGAATGACATAAATGGTTAATTCCTTAGCTCCAGATATCAGATATTAAGTTCTCTATCAATTATGGTACCAAATATGTGCATGAATGTATTTTGTTTACATTCAAAAGTCGCTACAGGGTCAAACATCAGACTGAGTAGCACTGATTAAGACAGCAATCAAGTAGACACACATTGACAACACTACATTTCCTGAAAGAAATTTTAGTTACAGAATACCGCATGCATTCTTCCATGCAGGCACAGAAAAAATTAATTCAATATGGCAGCATGATGCTCATCCAAAAGAGCAGCAGCTGTCCTCTCTAGATATCCATTAATCAGCAGCCACAGTTAGTTGATTATGTATTGTGAATATGAATCTAAAGTGTAGATGGAAAAACTTATTGATTTACATAAAACACGCAATTATCCAAATGTTTACAGCCGTAACCTTTCGTGCATTTGAATGAGCGATATACAAGAGGTAATAACAACTCTCAAAAGTCAAAAGATAACAGAAAAGTATACAATTACTTTTTTTTATCCCCTTTTACTGCAATGAGGACAAGTTTTTGCAATGTTACTGTTAATGCATGCCACATAGGTACCATGAGGCATGATATAGACAGTTCGACAACAGTGGCCATGCCATGATTAGTGTCAAAAGTCCCACATTGCCTACCTCTTGAGCTAAGTGTGGCTTATTAGATCTCCATCGTACAAGCTAGCTTTTGACGTTGGGTTTGAGTTTAATAAAGGCCACACTTAGGTACAAGAGGCAAGCAATTTGGGACTGTCCACAGTTGAAGTTTGCAAGGAAGTTGAAGGGCATTTTGTTAGACAACTAGTGAACAGATCTACTGAAGTCTACTTCCACTAAAGCCCCATTAGCAACTGTTAGAACTTCCGACTTTCATCTAGGAGGAAGGGTGGAGTTTATGGCACAGGAAAGGCCACCTTCTAGTTCTATCATGTAACCGAAATCTAACTGGATCTCCAAATGTACAAAAAAGGACCACCGATAATTAAACTCCTAATGTACTAAAATTTCATCCTTATTTATCACCTCGTCTCCCCTAAAGGAAAGAGTGCGAATAGATTGATCCAAGGATGATATAACTGCAACCGGAAGGGTTAAATTCTCAGCATCCCTAGAACAATGCTCTCACATAGGGTCACGTAAGCTCCTTTACTTCAAAAATTGATTACAATCATCAAAATAAAAGAGAAAGAATATAAGCTTAAAACAACCATAATATACCTACCAAGTAAGATGATCATGTAAAACCATTACAAATTGTCAACGAAAAAAGATTCAATCATCAAACATAAAAATGAGGGCACTCCCCAACACCTTAAATAAGCGAATTGAATCAAATCTCATGCTTTTAAAACTATCAGAACTAACAGAAACTTCTTTGCTTCTGAAATAAATTGAATTTCATTTCTAGAAGAGAATTAAACCGAAAAAAAAAAAAACAGACAAAAACCTAATTGTAAGTTGTAGGCTAACAAACTGAAAACCCGAAAAAAACAATGAAATAGTTCCCTCCAAATTTCCACAAAATCAGCTAACAGAGCAATCGAAATAGCAATTACCATAGCACATAACCCTAAAAACCAAAGCCCAGAAGAAACAGCATGACAAAACCCTAGCTTAGTCGTTCTACATCCCGAGGAGTGATGTGAATTTAAAAAGATATCCAATTTAATTAAGATTATCTTAATTAATGCAGAGGTATAGCTGATTTTAATAACGTTAATCCTCAACATGCAAATAAAATTCATAAGAACTCATATTGTTGAAAAACAAGAGCAAGAAATCGAAATAACTAACAAGCGTTACACGTAGTTACCTTCATCAAAACCTTCAAAAGAACAAGAAAAACGAAACCCTAACTCTGAAGCTCAGCTCCAATAGAGAGACAACACCACAACTTTTCTCACTAAAAGAAATAAGATTTTCTACCCTTTGCCGTTGAGCTTTCCCTCCCTGTCGTAAATAGTGTTTTTTTTCTTTGGGGTGGGGGGGGGGGGGAGGCGGTGGGGTTTTATTTATTTATGTACTTTTTGTTTTTCTCTCGCTTAAAAACCTTTGCCTGTGTCGTGAGTGAAGCGTTTTCCGAACCAGGTTGAGAGCGAAAGAGAGCAATGTTTCTTCGTCGTAATTATTTTTAGTTTTCCTTTTCGCTAATGTTGGTTTCACATTGACAACTCTGAGGTCGGCTTTCGAGTTTTAGTTTCGCAGCTAGGGGAATGGCACGTGCAGTGTGTGCGAGATGGTGCAAAACGCTGTCTAGTCCAAGGACGACGATGAATCAAATATCTATTATTTTTATAATATTTAAATTTAAATTCATAAAAATATTTTAAAATTTAAATTTATTTATTATTCGTATTAAATTTATGTATTATTATTTAAATATAAAATCATATTAAATAATATTTCTCGTTGAATATTTGAATTTAGAAAAAAAATTCAAATTCAATAGGTTAAGGTTCAATTCTTACGTAAAGTATAAATTTTTAACATTTTACAAAAATATATTTGAATAGATAATTTAGATATTTGAATCAATTATTCGCATACGTCATATGAATTTGAATAATAAATATCTGAAAATTTATATTCGCATCCGTTACGGATAAGTAATTATAATATCCAAATCTAAATATTATTCGAATCTGCATGTTGGGGCAAGGCAACATTCCCAAATCGATTAGTCAAAGACATGGACTGCGACTTATAAAGTAAGGGTCACTCTTCTTCTATTTAAGCACTTTTTCTCAAAAGATAAAACTATAAGGACAGTCTATGTACTGCTCCGAAGCGGACAATACTTTTTACTAGACACAATCCGACAGTCCTTGCATCAACAATGGCACCATCTGTGGGAACCGATGAGCCATAAGCTCATAATCGAAATCTTATTCAAGCATATAAACGGGTAATGCCAAGTTACCACCTACAAGCATATAAACCGATAATCCTTGTCAAGTTTTGTGTAGGTCAAGTGGGCAAATTACCGTTGTGTAAGTTGAATGGGCATATTTATGTGATAACTTGGTGTTACCTGTTTATATGCCAAGTTTCGTATAAGTCGAGTGGGCATGTTTATATGCCAAGTTTCGTGTGAGTGAGCATGTTTATATACCAAGTTTTGTGTAAGTTGAGTAGGCAGGTTACCACTTCGTAAGTCAAGTGAGCATATTTACGTGGTAACTTGGTGTTACCCGTTTATATGCCAAAATAAGATTCCAATTATGAGTTTCGTATAGGTGGTAACTTGGTGTTACCTGTTGATATGCTTGAATGAGATTTCGTCTACGAGTTTATGGCTCGTTGGTTCCCACATATGGTGCCATTGTTGATGCAAAGATTGTCGAACTGCATCCACTACGAGGTATTGTCCGCTTTAAAGCCGTGCACAGATTGTCCTTACTGTTTTGTCATTTGAGTAAAGGCACCTCAATAAAAGAAAAGTGACTCTTGCTTTGTAAGCCACAATTCATATCTTTAGCTAATTAACATGGGATTATTGTCTTGCTCTAACAGTGCACTATCCGAATCCACAAAAAAATGAATCAAATAATTATAGATATTCAAATTTATGCTATCCATTGTCATCCCTTGTCAGGTCGATCGTAAATTAAAAAGAAAAATGAGGAATTACACTCGTAACAGACCCGAGAAACTATCAATTAGGTATTTTTGCTTTAACAATGTGGAGGCCTTTTTTTAATTGTTTTTGCGATGAGTTTGGTTTAGGGTTAAAAAGGGCGGACATGGTCTAAAACTTAAGGCAACCTGAAAACAAGAGAGAAGAACCTTGACAGCTTATTGTTTATTGTCACTTGTCACATTAAATTCAAACCTGAGGTCCCCATATTCATTTCAGTCCGCTGGCCTTCAAGCGGCTATGCTTTATAGAGATCTTACTCAAGTTCAGCACCTTGATGGGAGTAGATTCTACTTTTTTTTGGGGGGGGGTTTGGGAAGATGTCTTAACTAGATTTTGTGAGTACGTTGGGAACTGAAAAATATGAGAAATTGACGAAAGCTTCAAGGTGTGTAATAATGCCACTTTCTATAAGGTTTTATTCGCTCCCACCATTAATTAGATATGCAAAAGGTTTACCGGCGTGTAAACCTCGAGGATACAATGAAGCCTTATGATTGATGGCATTTTGCATTGACGACATCAATCCACTTTGCACTAAGCAGTGTGTGACAAAATTACCAAAATTCTATTTGTAGTTTTCTATCTATGTCTTCCAAATGAGAAGAGTTCTATTTATAGGCAAATAAATGTTCCTTCATGTAGACATAACTTTTTTATATATATGTACATTTGGATAGTCACACCACTTGGTAAATAATCAAGAGGCATCACTCTTCATAATTAAGAGAAATAACTTTTGAAGACATGACCTTTGACATTATTTTGAAAATGTTCTAACAATCCCCCACCATTTTCAAAACAAATCAAATTTTGATAATTTTGAAAATCTATTGCACAAATGAAAGTGTCTTATGATTGAACCTTCATTTAGTGAAAACATGTTAAAGTTAACCGAAATTGCATGGCAAACTATGTTTTGAACCCGCTATTCCATTTGGCTAACCGAACATATCTCACACAAAGATTTCAATACCAGTCAATGCATGGTATCTGGGGACACTATTATGGCCATGTGTCTGTGTCCTCTTTTCATGAGTGCTGTTAGAGCCAAGCCCTTGAGCTTCTAGAAGCGGCCACACTTCACACTCACATAGGTAGATCCCATCGAGAGTGTTCCCGTAACTATAACACTCTAACATATTTATGTTATAGGTCTAGTAAGAGTATATTTACTCATCATTCCCTTACCATTACGCGTACATAGCACTTTACTTTTGGATGATATATTATATATAATATTATAGTACTAGCAGCCACATACAGATGATGCACTTTGTCTCATTGAACTTAAGATTTGATGTTATACCAAGCGTTGAGTCAAGTTTCCATCATGGGTGACTTAATATTATGGGCTTGTCCTCATCCCCAAATTACCAGCATAGCTATGTTAATTTCTATACCACATGGTAAACTTTTATAAATACTTGTATCTTGAAGGTTCACAAGACCAACACCCTCACCATGTAGGAATATACATTCTTTGGGTAAGGAATGCTCTTTAATAATATTTCACTTATCAGGGATATCCTTTATACAATACCAATTCTTTACTTTATAGCATTCATAGTGATCGCTTTATCTATTTTTAATGATGGTTATATATTTGTTTGTTTTATTTGTTTCTTAATTTCATTATTACCAAATGTGCAACCCATACATCACATAGTCTTTTTCAACCAAGTATTTCCTTGTAATAAGGCTTCAAATCCCTTAGTGAAATAAGACAATATTGTTGTTATTTTTTCATAGCTTGTTGTCATAGTCAATACATGATTTTAAACTTATTGTGTATATATACTCAAAATACATGACTTTTTATCAACAAACCATATACACACAAAGGTGTTTCATATCTCATTTTAGAACAATAGTCAATACTACCAAACCATTACTAGATCAAGTGACTATTACATAAATACACCATTCATCAAAGGCATTATTAGTCATTTTATTGTTAATAACCAAAACCTTGTCCTCTACTCAAATGGGATAATAGCTTTCTTCTTGCTCTTTTAATATTTTTACTTTTGAGTCATGATTTTCCAAATAGTTCAACTTTTGATAAATATTTTCATATATCCCTTAAGCATGGCCACTTATGATAACTATCAATATGAAAAGCATTAATCAATGGATGACAAAAGCCGCCCTTCTATTAGTTTTATATACCATGCTCATCCATATTTTACAAATCTTATATTATGATTCCATAATGACTCCTTTGGAAATTATTTATCAATGCTATATATGGTGGATATAAATGCATTTTGTCATATTCATAAACAAACTATATATTTATAGCTTTGTTCAAACTATATCCACTTTAATTATATTCATATACACCATAGTATACACTAAATATCAAATAAGATCAAATAAAATTATATAGTCACATTTGGATCTCCAAATCCTTATGGCCAAATTAATGACTACTATGTTACACATTCTCAATAAAAGATTTTATTTCATATTAGAATAGTGACAATTATAAAAGCTTTTGCTTTCCCACTATTCTACTTTAATTAGAAAAAATATCATACAAATAATTTTTAACTTATATCATTTCTAGTCAAAACCACTTTTATATTAACAATAAATTTTGTAAAATAGTCCAACTTTTTATTTCATAAAACCAACATAAATTCATGTGACAAATAATAAAATAGGTTAAAAACTCATAATTTTGTTTAGCCCTTTTAATGTGGACTACCACAATGTGTAACCAAATATAAAACCCATTTAAGTTTATGGTTATTTTAAGCCAACTAAAATGATCCACCTTATATATCCATCTATTTAATGAACTTTTATTTAGTTTATTACATATGTAATTCCCAATAAACATATATATTTTGCATAGTCATAATTATTCATGAAAGATCCATATCATAAGCCACCAATAATATACAGCAAACATGAATCATAAGACCAATATAATAATTTGTAAGTAAAGTTTAGTGGTAAATTTTTCAAATACCTTCATAGACGTCTAATTATAGGCTATGAAAACTTTAATATAACTTAATAATTATCCAAAAATCAAGGATTTTATATATAGATAATTAATTTAAATAAAAGTTCACAAAACATACCTAGATGTGGAGCATTATGAAAACTTGAACCGCCATTGATTGTCTCTTTCATCACTTCAATTTATTTGTATTGCAAATTTAATTAAATATGTAAAAGGAAAAATACGTACCTGATGCTCCATAACTTTCCTTTTACACGTATCGTTTTTACTTTTGCCATGTCATCCCAAACATTTGTATCTTAACATGCTTATGTTAAGCAATGGTTTATTAAATGCTGAGTCTTGCACCTTTCATTATATCCTCCTTAACTTTCAATCAAATTTCTCGTGAAATTATACAAATAAAACCTTAAAATTGTTAGTATATGGGGAACCCAAAAACACGAGAAATTGATGAAAGCTTCAAGGTGTGTAGCAATGCTACTTTTTTTAAGGTTTTATTCACCCCCACCATTAATTAGGTATGCAAAAGGGTTACCGGCGTATAAACCTCAAGGATATAATGAAGCCGTATGATTGATGGCATTTTGCATTGACGACATCAATCCACTATGCACTAAACAGTGTGTGACAAAACTTTCCGTTTATGTCTTCTAACTGAGAATGTTCTATTTATAGGCAAATAAATGTCTCTTCATGTAGACATAACTTTTTCAAATACATGTACATTTGGATAGTCATATCACTTGGTAAATAATCAAGAGACACCACTCTTTATAATTAAAAAAAATAACTTTTAAAGACATGACCTTTGACATTATTTTAAAAATGTTTCAACAAATTTCGACTTAAAATTTTGTCTTTTATTATCTATTGGAGTTGTGAAATCATTGGACAATGCTTTTGTTGATTATTGGGCCTTTATTCCGGCATTTTGGTTCCCTACTCGCTAATGGTCGTTTGTGTAGGTTTTGGAACATTTTAGGAAGCAGGGAGTTGATTTTTTAATTGCCGCTGATGTGGCTGCTTGTGTAAGTAGCTACACTAAAACTAATCTCTTATTCCTTGTAAACTACTCTAAAACAATAAGAGAGGGAGAAAAAAGAAAGAAGAAAAAAAGCCAAGATAATCTTAGAGCAAGTTGCGGTTAAATGCCATCCGTATATCGAGACATCCCGTAACTTGAAAAAGAGCAATGATACAAGCAAAGTGGGCCAAAAAAAAGAAGAAACGAAAACATAAAGCAAATGAACTGAAAATATTGCGACTGAACATACAAAGAAGAAAAGGGAAAAAAATAAAGCAAATCAGTTGAAAATGTTGGTAATGATCAATGGCACACTTGGTAAATGTAGATTTATTTCTTATTCTGTAATATTGTTCTTTTTTTGGCTGAATGTACGATAGTTTCTGTTAAACATTATTAGCTGCTTCGTACTTTGTTTCATTGTTCTAGCAGCTTTCAATGGTTCAGGACAAATAAATACAATTGTCCGTCCACAAACGGGAAAAAATAAAGTACAACCGCCTAACTGAAGCGTGAGGAATACACCAACTTCCAGCTGTCAGTAACTAAAATCAGTCATGTTTAACAACCAACCAAAATCGTTCTTGCCAAAAAGAAAAGCAAAATAAATGGTAGAAGCGCTCATTTCCTCTTAACTTTCTCTGACATATATGGATAATAAGTTACACCTACTGTACCAAGCCTTCCATTGGTTGCAACGGCCTTTCTATGGAACATTGAAAAGGAAAACAAGAAAACAAGCCAAAATTAAAACAATTAAAACCCAATTTTCCCCCCACATCGGCAATCAATCTCATGAATCATATTACATTTGTAATTACCCTGTTTTATTCAGTTCAAACCCCCTCCCACAAAAGCCAATGTGCTCTTGATTTTCCAGGTATCTTTGGCGATGCAAGCATAAATTAGCTTGGACCTGTGAACTGATCGCAAGGGATGATCGAGCAACATAAATGTGAACCTTGCTATTTCCATGGAAATTGCTGCTGTCTGCAGTTATATGTGTATAGATCCCATCCACCATCTGGTTCCTTCCTTTTAGCGACGACCCCAGAACTAGAGGAGGCTTGTGTGTTTGCCCTCAAAAGTTCATCTATCGAACTGACTTGGCCAGGCATGAAAGGCTGCCTTAAACCCATGGAATCTCTATTTCCTCCCTCAATTGCTAATCCAGAATTCAGATCAAAATTAGGCCGTGGGGGGCCTGAACCGTTTAAACCAACAGTTGCATTGCTCATGCTCATAATAAACCGTGCTTGAGAGTAAGGTGGAAGAACAACTGATGTAGAACCCATAATTTGAGGCACAACAGGTGCTCCTGAATTGACGATATAGGGGATTGAGCCACTAGCCCCATAAACGGGAGAAGAGTAGGACGTCGTTGGCACCATTGCCAGTCCATTATAACTCAAAGCAGGAGAATGTGTATATGAAACAGAGGGAACCAACCCCATGAACCCTGCAGTTCTAGTGATGCTTCCATCGGTTGCAGGTTCAAGAGCCTTGCCACTTGGTAAGGACACAACCTGAGAAACAAAATCCTTCCTATTGACATCCACTCTAGTACCCATTATAGAAATAACAGGATCATGTGATTTAGGCCCTCCATTTGCAGTTGCATTTTGAAAAGATCTACCAGGATATGGCCCCTGTTCCAAAGCATTATTGTGACTAAATGGTCTGTCATTCAAATCAATGTTCCTCAGAGAAGGCTGCATTGATGACGAAGACGAGGCAGTTGAGGGGCTACAATGCCCATTCCTGTCATAAAAGAGATGTTCCTCTACTCTCGAATCTAATGCTGGAGCATCACCATCATCACTGATACGATTTAAATCCAGCTTAAGTGACTTTCTAGGACTCGCTTCCATTGAAGATTCTGCAGAACGGAGGCCTGATGAGGCTGTAACCTGTTTCCCCGACATTAGTTCAGCACCTTTTTCATCACCCGCCTCGGCAACATTAAGATCAAAATCAAGGCATTCCAGCCTATGTTTCGAGCCACTGCTTCTTCCTCCAACAGATAGAGTCTTGTCACCATCAGAATTTCGGCAAGGTGATGCTGGGCGAAAAGCGCTTATGGCAGCAGATCCTTTCCATCCAAGACACCCCTCAAACGGTAGAGGAGCTGAAGGTAAGCCAGGCGCTGCTGCCAACCTTGAAGCAGAGACCACTGAAATGGGGGTCGAGATGGAATTCACTACCCGTTCCATATTATCAGAACAGACTTCTTGGTTGAGATCAAAATCAAATAGGCTTTTCTTTGTGTTAGGTTCTGGTTCTTGAGCCATGGTCACCAGAGAAGACTCCAAGTCATGCAAGTCATTTTCTGGTTTATTATCTGAATTATTATCTGAATTAATTATCAGTTCCTCCCCCTGAGTATATGCTCCAGCAGACTGAGTGGGCCCAGTTGATACCTCCTTTGGTAAGACCTCAGTGGGTAGGTCTAGCTTTCCATTTACAGATCCTAGGGTACTGGGTTGCCTAGTACAAACATCCGAAATCCTCTCTGTAGAGTTGCAGGAAGAATCTCTTTCGTCTACAACTTCTTGCTCCACTTCTTGAGCAACTTTTCGGGCAACTTCCAGAGCATCAACTATGCCATACTCAAGCTCAATATCAGACATTGCTGTATCAATCACATCAGGACTACGGGTAAACCTGGAACCACCCCTTAAATCCTCAAGTCCACAATTCTCCTTATTTTCATCCGCTTTTCCAATGTTTTCCTTTCTGGAAAAGGTAGTCTCCAGATTCCGAGGCTTTTTATACTCTAACTCATTGTCAGAGGAGCTCTGCAACACGCTCAGATGAGACTCACTGCCTCTACCTGCAATCTTGAATAGCTGTGAACCGTTGCCAGAATGATTCACAGCTGCCACATCACCCATCGCCTTCTTTGGTCCAGATACAGGTGTCCTCTCATCAGCATGGTCAACAAAATTTAGAATATGATTCTTATTGGCTTCAAAATTATTGTGAGAATTGAGTTGTGTTGTAGCCTCCAGAGCACTTCCAACACCAGCATTGGAAGAAACCAGTGCATGATCCATGGTAGTAGAGATTGAAACTGTCATATCGAACAACTTTTCATCATTTGACAACCCATTCAACTTCTGAGCATCTGAAACTTCAATATTTTCTTGCTTTGAATCTGGTAAACTGCAGGCCTCATGCGAAGCAGTGTCTTCCACAGTTTTTGCTGGGAGCTCTTCCGTCGTGGACAAATTTTCTTGAACAGGATTTGACACAATAGACAAAGCCTTATGACTTGGAGATCCGTTTACCATGTCTGAATGGTCTAAACTTATTTGGGGCTCAAGCTCATTATTAGTAGTCCCAATGTGTAAATCTTTATCACCTTCTGGTTGAACACCATCTAGGCTAGAAGGAAGGTTTTCATTTTTTTTAGCATCTGCTCCGTTTTCCTCATGGGTATTTCCTCCTGAAACAGGACCATTTTTGGCAGAACATTTTGCCCCACTATTTTCTCCAGTAACCGTAGCACAGTCCGGAATCCCATACTCATGTCCATCACTATCAACAACACCACGAACATCATCAGCAGCTCTACCTTGTTTCCAGGTATCAAAGAGCGACCTAGCTTTGTCCTGAACTCGAGAGCTATTGTGGCCAAGAAGATTCTTGACCGTAATCCAGATCTCAGAAGAAATAGACCTCTCATTATTTCTATGCACCTTTTCAAGTGCTCGTAAGAGTGCAGTAATTGATTCTTCCACAAAACTGTCACTTGAGTCGTTACCAAATTCTTGAGCATCCTTGAGCCATCTGCCAAGAAACCAGAGTCCATCTAGTTGAATAAAAAGATCAAGACAACCTTTATTCTCAGTGGCCGCAATTGTGCTTGCAACAGCAGTCCACTGCCTGGTTGCATCACTGACATTCTTCACAACAGAATCTTTCTCCTTCTTCATTACAGTTAGAAGCTCCTCAACTCGTAAAGGGGCTGTTAGCCCATCTTTCATCTCAGTCAGGGTAAAAAAATCCTCCAGTGTCATGGTGCTTCAGATGCAAAATCACCAAACAAAGAAGACATTGTAACATACTGACAATTTTTGTTCCATCCAGACCAAAAGTGAAGCTTCAAGACAATATCCAAAAATGAAACCTGCAAAATGGCATGAAAAAAATGGCTAATTCTTTAGCTCCAGATTTCAGATATTAAGTTCTCTATCAATTATGATACCAGATATGTGCATGAATGTTACATCTTGTCAACAAATTAGTGGCATAAAAAGTCACAACAGGGTCCACCATCAGACTGAGTAGCATCAGATTAAGACAGGAAGCAAGCAGACACACATTGACAACACTACATTTCTCGAAAAGAATATTTTAGTTACAGAATACTGCATCCATTCTTCCATATAAGCACAGAAAAAATTAATTCAATATGGCAGCATGATGCGCATCCCAAAAAGAAGCAGCTGTCCTCTGTGGGTATCAATTAATCAGCAGCCACAGTTATTTGATTATGTATTGTGAATATGAATCTTAAGTGTAGATTGAAAAACTTATTGATTGCAGTATCATACATAAAACATGCAATTATCCAAATATTCACAGCCGTAACCTTTTGTGCATTTGAATGAGCGATATACAAGAGGTAATAACAGCTCTTAAAAGTCAACAGATAACAGTAGGGTAGACTTTTATCCCATTTTACTGCAATGAGGACAAGCTATTGTAATGTTACCATTGATGCATGCCACATAGGAATCACTAGGCATGATATAGACAATTAGACAACAGTGGCCATGCCATGATTAGCGTCAAAAGTCCCAAATTGCCTACCTCTTGAGCTAAGTGCGGCTTATATACCTTATACGATCTCCACCATACAAGCTAGCGTTTGAGGTTGGGTTTGAGTTTCATAAAGGCCAAACTTAGGTACAAGAGGTAAGCAATTTAGGACTTCCCACAATTGATGTTTGTAAGAAAGTTGTCAACTAGTAGCATTTTGTTAGACAACGAGCGAACAGATCTAGCAAAGGCTAGTTCCACTAAAGCCCCATTAGCCAAGAGAGCTGTTAGACCTTCAGGCTTTCATCTAGGAGGAATGGTGGAGTTTATGGGATGGCAAAGGCCACCTTCTAGTTCTATCATGTAAACCGAAATCAAACTGGATCTCCAAATGTACAACAAAGAACTACCGATGATTAAACTCCTAATGTACTGAATTTCATCCTTATTTATCAACTCCCCTCCCCTAAAGGAAAGAGTGTAAATAGATTGATCCACAGAGGATATAACTGCAATTGGAAGAGTCGACTTCTCAGCATCCCTAGAACACTGCTCTCGCATAGGGACATGTAAATTCCTTTACTTCAAAAATTGATGATTATCATCATCAAAATAAAAAGGGAAAGAAAATAAGCTTAAAACAACCATAATATACCTACCAAGCAAGCTGATCATGTAAAACCATTGAAAATTTCAATGAAAAAAGATTCAATCATCAAACATAAATATGATGGCACTCCTCAACATCTTAAATAAAAGAATTTAATCAAATCTCAAGCTTTTAAAGCTATCAGAATTAACAGAAACTTCTTTGCTTTTGAAATAAATTGAATTTCAGTTTTAAAATAGAATTAACCCAAAAACAAAATAACAGACAAAAACCTAATCGTAAGTTGTAGGCCAAGAAGCTGAAAACCCGAAAAACAATGAAATAGTTCCTCCAACTTCCTCTAAAACGGTTAACAGGGAACGAAAATAGCAATTACCACAAACATTGAAGATCTAACCGTAAAAACCAAAGCCAGAAGAAACAGCATGACAAAACCCTATCTTTATTGCTCTGATTCTTCAAGAGCGATGTGAATTTAAAAGGATATCGAATTTAATTAAGATTATCTCAATTACTGCAGACGTATAGCTGATTTTAATAAACGCTAACCCTCAACATGCAAATAAAATTGATAAAAGCCAATTTTGTTTCATCAAAAACCTCCAAAAGAACAAAAAAAAAAAAAAAACCAAGAAAAACGAAACCCTAGCTCTGAAGCTCAGCTCCAATAGAGAGACGACACCACAGTTTCTTCTCTCACTAAAAGAAATAAAAAATTTTCTCGCTTCGGATTTCTAACCTTTGGCCTTGAGCTTTCAATCCCTGTGGAAAATAGTGCTTTCGTTTTTTGGGTTTTTTTTTATCTCTCGCTTAAAAGCCTTTGCCTTGTCGTCTGTGAAGCTTTTTCTGAACCAGGTTGAGAGCCAAAGAGAGCAATGTTTCTTGGTCGTACTTTTTTTTTTTTTTAATTTCTTCTCTTTCTTCTTTTTTTTTTTCGCTAATTTTGATTTTACATTGACAATTTTCTGGTCGATTTTGGAGTTCTAGTTTTCGTTGTTAGGGCGGATGGCACGTGCAGTGTGTTCTACGTAGTGCGAAACGTTGTCCCGGTCGGGTCTATTGGTTAATAAAAAAAAAGAGCAGGGAATTGCACTTGCACCCGAGAAACTATCAAGTCGGGTATTTGATGACTCCCAACAACTAATTGTTAATATATCAACAACTACTTACAAGTTAGGATTGGACTAAAATTCATAACCCAAATAACATACCCAGATTGACTTAACACCTGAACTGACGCAATATACAAACTGATCCATAACAGTATTGTTGATTTATAAACGCAGGGGACTTAATAATAATAATAATAATAATAATAATATTATTATTATTATTATTATTATTATTATTATGAGTTGAGGTTTGGGGGGGTTAATTGGCTAAAGAAGGCGGACATGGTCTAAAACTAAAGGCCACCCCCACCCCTGAAAACGAGAGAAGAACCTTAATAGCTTATTGTTTGTTGTCACCTTCAATTCAAACCTGAGATCCCCATATATATATATATATATATATATATTTTCGATCATGTGTTATTATAAATTTGGGATAAAAAAATTGGCTACGCTAAAAGATTCAAATATGGTAGCGTAAGTAGTGTTCAATTACATCCAATATTATGGAAAACAAGTTGCCAACACCATGATTTGCTTAAGATATTTGCAACGTCTTTATCTTCCTAAATCGAGGGTGGTTTGGGCCTTAAAGATTTGGTTACTCGGAACAGTACTTGTTTTCTCCGAGAGCTGTGAGACTTTATAATGTCAATGAGGCCCCGTTTGGGTTGCTTCCGTACATCTTTACTTGGTCAAAAAGGCAGGAATTTCAATTCTGGTTGCTTTCTCATCCTCAATCTTGTAGTTGATGTTGGAAGAAGATTTTGAAGCTTATAAGTACTGCTTTTCCTCTCATTAAACATGTTATTGGAAATGGCTGGAGAACATTCTTTTGGATTGACAATTATCGGTATCCTCAAAGGGCCCTCTCCTGCACTTTCTATTCCAAATCCAACAGCATTACGTTAACTACTGGTCTAAGGAAGCAAACGTAGAAAGCATCATCAAAAATAATTCGGGGCATTGCCCTCAAGGAAACCCGTTTTTAATTTCTTGTCAAAGTCAAGGAGACCCGAACACTCAGAATTAAAGGACGAAGACAACGAAGAAGCAGAGCAAGAAGCAGAAGAAAAACCTTCTAAACCAAAACGCAAATCTCAATCTCCATTGGACTCTGCTTCTTGCTCCGAATCCGCCACAGAAGAACACGCTCACCGTGGCACCACCTCCGTCGATTACAAAATCTCCAAAATCCTCCAACAAAGGTCCACTCCATCTCAGCAAGAGAAGACACGGATCCGAATCCGACAAACAAGTAATTCTTTCTCATTACTCTGTTCTTTTAATTTTTAAATATTGGGATTGTTTGTTCTGAATTAATAATCATTGGTTTTCTATTTATCAGGTTGATTATAGATCGGACGATGAAGATGAGGAAAATAGTAACGTGGACGAGAGTAAATCGTTCTTTGCAGCGGCTGAAGGAGGGTCGTTTCATGCGAATTCCTTCATGGAGCTCAATATTTCAAGTCGTTTGCTTCGAGCTTGTGGAACTTTGGGTTACACCAATCCTACGCCTATTCAGGTCTCCATTTTACTTCATTTCATTATTTTCGTTTCATTAATTGAGTGTTCTTAAATGAACTTTTTGGGTAATTCTTTTATAGGCCGCATGTATACCCTTAGCCTTGACTGGGCGCGATATATGTGGGAGCGCAGTTACTGATTCCGGGGAGGTATATTTCTTTTGATCTTCCATCTCTTTCTATGCTTTTAATTTTGTGATTGAATATTTGATTTGTATTGAAATGCTTGCCTTACCTACATTGGAAAGGCTGTTATTCCGTCCTAAAAGTAGGGGTGAGCATTCGGTCGGTTCAGTCAAAAAAACTTCAAACCGAATTAATCGACTTAACCAGAGGAACCGACCGAACCGACCGACATTTTTAACCATAACCGAATTAACCAAACCGACTAAATTTCGGTCGATTTAGTCGGTTAGTTCGGTTAAATCGGTTTATTGGGTCTTGGGCTAATGGTTGTATATTTGGTTTGGGAATGGGTTTAATT
>JBBYHK010000015.1:5702982-5720801 GCA_038382065.1 Adansonia grandidieri | reverse complement strand
TTTACTAACCGATAACCGACCGAATTAACCAAATAAACCGACATAAAAAACTGACATAACCATCGAACCGATTTAACTAAACCGAATTAACCAAATTTCATCGGTTAAGTCGGTTTGAACCGACTTATGCTCAACTCTACCTAAAAGGGCGTTATACGAGTACTTATCCTTACTCCAGCTAGGGAGTTGGCCTTACAGTAAGTGCGCATAATACTTTTGGACATTTTATGGGTTCTATGACAAATTCACTCAGGATTTCGACTTTTCTTTGCTCTGGCTTTGTGTAAGGGAATTAAGAATATTTTATAATCGAATTATGTTATCATAAGCTAGTGAGATGGCTTATGCATTTTCTCACTTGGATAGTTTATTGAAAGTATTTGTTAGGCTTGACAGTTCAATCTTTTTATGCTTCAAGTTGTGTAGAAAACGATAAATATCTTCAATTTGTGTTCGTGGAATTCATTAAGGTTTAAATCTTAACTTATATTCATTTGTTGCAGGGTTCACAGTATGATAGAGAAACTTGCTCAGTTTACTGATATTGGGTGTTGTCTGGTTGTTGGTGGGCTTTCATTAAAGGTTTGACCTATTGATTTCATCCTTGGTTGGCTTAATTTGCTGGCACGTTTGATTACAGGCAAAAAGTTACATCTCTGGTCCTTTCAGCACTTCTTTTTAAGTGCTTCTTTGTCTTTAACTCAGTTGAACTTCGTCCACTTATTTCATTGCAATTAACCATTGTCACCCTTCTCCATTTTCTTAATCCTTTGACTGATTTAAGCATAAATCCAATACATCCATATTTAAGCAGCGTTAGTAGTTTTGTTTTCTGACACTTCCTTCTTAACGGTTGCAATTTGCAGGGACTTAATATGATTGGTGTTCAGACAGATATTAATTATGCTTGTCCTCGAGATATTACAAGGTAGATCCACACTCTTCGACGAATGTTTGACCAGCATGCGTTATCTTTCCGTTATAAACAAATTCTGAGGAATTTCCTGTCTTGGATGTGCGCTATGCTCAATTTGCAATGGGTTGGCCCCATTTTTTTTTTTCCCTTTTATGCAGTTATGTTCACCAACTGGGTCGGACAGCGAGCTCGTAGAGAAGGATATGTTGTTGTGACTGATGGTGACTGATCTCTTTTAAAAGCTATTGTAAGTGATAGTCATCCTAGTCTCCTTTTCTCCATTTTTATTGTCTGCATTCTTTTGGCGTCATAGATTAGACATTCAGATTACTATCTGCTTCATGAAATTTTTATGAGAAGTGATTATGCACGTTACTGTTGGTTCTTATGGCGCTAAAGACTCGTGATGGCCTGAATAAAAGATCACCTATGAAACTTCAAACTGAGAAAATGATTTAAGGCCACATATCTTGTTCTCACTCCAGTGCCTTCTCAAACTTCAATTTCATCAGCAGTCTAAAACAGTTTCCCTATTGGAGTAAGTAGCCGGTTATTTGCTATCAGAAGAAATTTCGCTTGCTTATAACTCTATACTGTTGGTTTAAATCTGATAGGCAAAGAGGGGAGGTTCAAAGTTGACGAGTCAGATTGTTGCGGAGCACTCTATTGCTAAGTGGGCTTAGAAAATCGAGGAGATGGAAGATAAAGTCACTGAAGTTTTTGAAGAAGAGAGGTTTGGTTTTGTTTCATTTTCAAAGTTATTTCTGTTGTATTTGTCCCACTATTATAGATTCTGATTTCGGCAGGGCAAAGTGAGCCCTAGGAAAAGCGGAAATGGAAGTAACAAAGGTATGTGATCTGCTCATTTTCATGCTATTTATATCTAGATGTTCTGAAATTATAGCTCTACAATTCTACTGATTCCACACTTCTCTGTTATAACTTGTCAGTTTTTTTGTTTATTCAATGGCTTGCTGGTGGTACCATTTTCAGAGCCTAGTGAATGTTTTCTCATTTTGAGACTTCACGATTTAGTATGTATAATCTCGTGTGCTTCAGTGATGCAAGGCTGAAAAATATGATTGCACCTAAGGATGAAATTTATGCACGACCTAAAAGAACCTCGTTTATGACAGAAGAACATTGATACAAGCAAAGTGGGCGGAAAAAAGAACAAACGAAAACATAAAGCAAATGAACGTACAAAGAAGAAAAGGGAAGAAAAAAAAAGAGCAAATCATGTGAAAATGTTGGTGATGATATATGGCAGACTTAGGTGAACGTAGATTTATTTCATTATTCTGTAATTTTTTCTTGTTTTTGTTTTATGTACCATGGTTTATGTACTATAGTTTCTGTTAAACTTTATCAGCCGCTTGTTGCTTTGTTTCTTTATTCCAGCAGCTTTCATTGGTTCAAGGCAACTCAATGCAATAGTCCACAAACGTGAAACGAAAGTACAATTTGTCAAGCCGAAAAGTGACAGTGTGAAGGAATACACCAACTTCCAGCTATCAATAACTGAAATCAGTCACGTTTACTAACCAACCAAAATTGTTCTTGCCAAAAAAAAAAAAACAGAAAAGAAAGGAAATGGTAGAAGCGCTCATTTTCTTTAACTTTCGTTGACATATAAGGAAAAAAAGTTACACCTACATGTACCAAGCCTTCTATTGGCTGCGATGGCCTTTCTACGGAACATTGAAGACGAAAACAAGAAATTAAGCCAAAACTAAAACAATTAAAACCTAATTTTTCCCCCACATCGGCAATCAATCTCATGAATCATATTACATATCTAATTACCCTGTTTTATTCAGTTCAAACTCCCCTCCCACGAAAGCCAATGGACTCTTGATTTTCCTGGTATTTTTGGCAATGTAAGCATAAATTAGCTTGGACTTCTGAACTGATCCCGAAGGAGGATGGAGCAACATAAATATGAACTTACTATTTCCATGGAAACTGCTGCTGTCTGTAGTTATATGAGTATGGATCCCATCCACCATCTGGTTCCTTCCTTTTTGCGACAACCCCAGAACTAGAGGAGGCTTGTGTGTTTGCCCTCAGAAGTTCATCTATTGACCTCCCTTGGCCAGGCATGGAAGGCTGCCTTAAACCCATGGAATCTCTATTTCCCCCTTCAATTGCTAATCCAGAATTCAGATCAAAATTATGCCGTGAGGTGCCCGAACCGTTTAAACCAACAGTTGCATTGCTCATGCTCATAATGAACTGTGCTTGAGAGTAGGGTGGAGGAACAGCTGATGTAGAACCCATAATTTGAGGCACAACAGGTGCTCCTGAATCAACGACATAGGGGATTGAGCCACTAACCCCATAAATGGCAGAAGGGTAGGACATTGTTAGCGGCATTGCCAGTCCATTATAACTAAAAGTAGGAGAATGTCTATATGACACAGAGGGAACCAACCCCATAAAGCCTGCAGTTCTAGTGGTGCTTCTATCAGTTGCAGGTTCAAGAGCCTTGCCACTTGGTAAGGATACAACCTGAGAAACAAAATCCTTCCTATTGACTTCCACTCTAGTACCCATTATAGAAATAACTGGATCATGTGATTTTGGCCCTCCATTTGCAATGGCATTTTGGGAAGATCTACCAGGATATAGCCCCTCTTCCAAAGCATTACTGTGACTAAATGGTCTGTCATTCAAATCAATGTTCCTCAGAGAAGGTTGCATTGATGACGATGACGAGGCAGGTGAGGAGCTACAATGCCCATTCCTGTCATAAAAAGGTCGCTCCTCTACTCGCGAATCTAATGCTGGAGCATCACCATCATCGCTGATACGATTTAAGTCCAGCTTAAGTGATTTTCTAGGACTTGGTTCCATTGACGATTCTGCAAAATGGAGGTCGGATGATGCTGTAACCTGTTTGCCCGAAATTATTTCAGCACCTTTTTCATCACCAGCCTCAGCAACATTAAGATCTAAATCAAGGCAATCCAGCTTTTGCTTCAAGTTACTGTTTGTTCCTCCAATGGATAGAGTCTTTTCGCCATCAGAGTTTCGGCGAGGTGATGCTGGGCGAAAAGCGCTTGTGGCAGCAGATCCTTTCCATCCAAGACACCCCTCAAACTGTAAAGGAGCTGCAGGTAAGCCAGGCGCTGCCGCTGCCCTTGAAGCAGAAACCAGCGAAATGGGGGTGATGGAATTCACTACCCGTTCCATATCATCAGAACAGACTTCTTGGTTTAGATCAAAATCAAATAGGCTTTTCTCTGTGTTAGGTTCTGGTTCTTGAGCCATGCTCACCTGAGAAGACTCCAAATCATGCATATCATTTTCTGGTTTATTATCTGGATTTTTATCTGAATTAATTACGAGTTCCTCCCCTTGAGTATATGCTCCAGCAGACTGAGTGGGCCCAGTTGACACGTCCTTTGATAAGACCTCAGTGGGTAGGTCTTGCTTTCCATTTACAGATCCTGGGGGACTGGGTTGCCTAGTACCAACATCTGAAATCTTCTCTGTAGAGTTCCAGGAAGAATCTCTATCATCTACGACTTCTCGCTCCACTTCTTGAGCAACTTTTCGGGCAACTTCTAGAGCATCAACTATGCCATACTCAAGCTCAACATCAGACGTTGCGGTATCAATCACATCAGGACTACGTGTAAACCTGGAACCACCCCTCAAATCCTCAAGTCCACAATTCTCCTTATCTTCATCCACTGTTCCAATGTCCTCCATTCTGGAAACGGTGGTCTCCAAATTCCCAGGCTTCTTATACATGAACTCATCGTCAGAGGAGCTCCGCAATATACTCAAATGAGACTCACTGTGTTTACCTGCAATCATGAATAGCTGTGAGCCATTGCCGGCAAGATTCACAGCTGCCACATCACTCATTGCATTCTTTGGTCCGGATAGAGGTGTGCTATCATCAGCATGGTCAACAGATTTTGGAACATGATTCTTATTGACTTCAAAATCATTTTGGGAATTGAGTTCTGTTTTAGCCTCCAGAGCACTTCCAACACTAGCATCGGAAGAAACCAGTGCATGATCCACAGTTGTAGAGATTGAAACTGTCATATCGAACAACTTTTCATCATTTGACAACCCATTCAACTTCTGAGCATCTGAAACTTCAATATTTTCTTGCTTTGAATCTGGTAAACTGCAGGCCTCATGCAAAGCAGTGTCTTCCACAGTTTTTTCTGGGAGCAGGGACAAATTTTCTTGAACAGGATTTGATACAATAGAGGAGGTATTATGACTCGGAGATCTGTTTTCCATGTCCGAATTTATGTGGGACTCAAGCTCATCATTAGTAGTTTCAACGCATAAATCTTCAGCACTTTCTAGTTGAACACCATCTAGGCTTGAAGGAAGTTTTTCATTTTTTACAGCGGCTGCTCCATCATTTTCCTCATGGGCACTTCCTCTTGAAACAGGACCATCTTTGGCAGAACATTCTTGCCCGCTATTTTCTCCAGTAAGAGCAGCACTGTCTGAAATCACATACTCATGTCCACCACTATCAACACCACCATGAACATCATCAGTAACTCTACCCCGTTTCCAGTTATCAAAGAGCAGCCCAGCTTTATCCTTAACTCGAAAGCTATTGTGGCCAAGAAGATTCTTGACTGTAATCCGGATCTCTGAAGAAATAGAACTCTCATTATTTCTATTCAGCTTTTCAAGTGCTCGTAAGAGTGCTGTAATTGATTCTTCCACAAAACTTTCACTTGAGTCGTTACCAAATTCTTGAGCATCCTTGAGCCATCTGTCAATAAACCACAGTCCATCTAGTTGAATAAAAAGATCAAGACAATCTTTATTCTCAGTGGCCGCAATCGTGCTAGCAACAGCGGTCCACTGCCTGGTTGCATCACTGACATTCTTCACAACAGAATCTTTTTCCTTCTTCATTACAGTTAGTAGCTCCTGAACTCGTGAAGGGGCTGTTAGCCCATCTTTCATCTCAGTCAGGGTAAAAAAATCCTCCAATGTCATGGTGCTTCAGATGCAAAACCACCAAACAAAGAAGACATTGTAACATACTGACAATTTTTGTTCCATCTAGAACAAAAGTGAAGCTTCAAGACAATATCTAAAAAGAAACCTGCAAATTGGCATGACATAAATGGTTATTTCCTTAGCTCCAGATTTCAGATATTAAGCTCTCTATCAATTATTGTTACCAAATATGTGCACGACTGTTACATCTTGTCAACAAATTAGTGGTATCAAAAGTCACAACAGGGTCCAACGTCAGACTGAGTAGCACAGATTAAGACAGCAAACAAGTAGACACACATTGACAACACCACATTTCTTGAAAAGAATATTTTAGTTACAGAATACTGCATGCATTCTTCCACGCAAGCACAGAAAAAATTAATTCAATATGGCAGCATGATGCTCATCCAAAAAAGCAGCTGTCCTCCCTAGATATCCATTAATCAGCAGCCACAGTTAAATGGTTATGTATTGTGAATATGAATCTAAAGTGTAGATGGAAAAACTTATTGATTGAAATATCATACATAAATCTTACAATTATCCAAATATTCACAGCCGTAACCTTTTATGCATTTGAATGAGCGATATACAAGCGGTAATTACAGCTCTCAAAAGTCAATAGATAACAGAAAAGTAGCCAAAAACGTTTTTTCCCCTTTTACTGCAATGTTACCATTAATGCATGCCACATAGGAATCACTAGGCACGATATAGACAGTTAGACAACAGTGGCCATGCCATGATTAGTGTCAAAAGTCCCACATTGCCTACCTCTTGAGCTAAGTGTGGCTTAAAACCTTATTAGATCTCCACCATACAAGCCAGCTTTTGAGGTTGCGTTTGAGTTTAATAGATTCCACACTTAGGTACAAGAGGTAAGCAATTTGGAACTTTCCACAATTGAAGTTTGTAAGGAAGTTGTCTACTAGCAGGTCAAACAAAGGGCATTTTGTTAGACAACTAGTGAACAGATCTAGCGAAGGCTAGTTCCACTAAAGCCCCCATCAGCCAAGAGACCTGATAGGCCTTCAGACTTCCACCTAGGAGGAATGGTGGAGTTTATGGGATGGGAAAGGCCGCCTTCTAGTTCTATCATGTAACCAAAATCTAACCGGATCTCCAAATGTACAACAAAGAACCGATGATTAAACTCCTAATGTACTAAATTTGATCCTTATTTATCACCTCCACTCCCCTAAAGGAAAGACAGCGAATAGATTGATTCATGGAAAAGGATATAACTGCAATTGGAAGGGTTAAATTCTCAGCATCCCTAGAACAATGCTCTCACATAGGGACACATAAATTCCTTCACTTCAAAAATTGGTTATCATCATCAAAATAAAAAGGGAAAGAAAATAAGCTTAAAACAACCATAATATACCTACCAAGCATGCCTATCATGTGAAACTATTATAAATTGCCAACGAAAAAAAAAAATCAATCATCAAACATAAATATGATGGCACCCGTCTACACCTTAAATAAAAGAATTTAAGCAAATCTCAAGCTTTTAAAACTATCAGAACTAACATAAACTTCTTTGATTTTGAAATAAATTTGAATTTCAGTTCTAAAATAGAATTAACCCAAAACAAAATAACAAACAAAAACCTACTCCTACGTTGTATGCCAACAAACTGAAAACCCAAAAAAACAATGAAATAGTTCCCTCCAATTTCCTCTAAAACGGTTAACAGCGCAACGAAATAGCAATTACCATAGACAGGGAAGATCTAACCCTAAAAACCAAAGCCCAGAAGAAACAGCGTGACAAAACCCTAGCGTAGTCGGTCTACATCTTGAGGAGTGATGTGAATTTAAGAAGATATCCAATTTGGTTAAGATTATCTTATTTAATGCAGGGGTATAGCTGATTTTAATAACGCTAATCCTCAATATGCAAATAAAATTGATAAAAACCCATTTTGTTAAAAAAAAAAAAAAAAAAAAGGGGGCCAGAAATCGAACTAATTACAAGCGTTACACGTGGTTACCTTCATCAAAAACCTGCCAAAAAAAAAAAAGGAAAAACGAAACCCTACCTCTGAAGCTCAGCTCCAATAAAGAGACGACACCACACCTTCCTTCTTTCGCTAAAAGAACTAAAAAATTTTCTCTCTTCGGATTTCTACGCCTTGGCTTTGAGCTTTCCCTCCCTGTGGAAAATAGTGCTTTTCTTTTTTTTTTTTTTTGGGGGGGAGGGGGGGTTTAATTTTTTTTTTTCTCGCACTTAAAAACCTTTGCTTTGTCGTGTGTGAAGCATTTTCCGAACCAGGTTGAGAGCCAAAAAGAGAAATGTTTCTTCGTCGTAATTTCTTTTTTTTCGCTAAATATACACTGACAATTTTCTGGTTGGTTTTAGTTTCTCAGTTAGGGGGGTGGCACGTGCAGTATGTGCGAAATGGTGCGAAACGCTGTCCCGGTCGGGTCAATTGGTTGATCAAAATGAAAAAGGAGGAATTGCACATGCACCCGAGAAACTATTAATTCGGGTATTGCTGCCTTGGAAACGTGGGGGCCTTTTTTACTATTATTTTTGGGTTTGGGGGGGTTAAAGAGGGTGGACATGGTCTAAAACTGAAGGCCACCCCCCACCTCGAAAACGAGTGAGAAGAACCTCAATAGCTTGTTGTTTGTTGTCACTTTCGATTCCAACCCGAGATCCCCATATATAAATATATATATGTATATATTAATCACGTGTTATTTTTGCACATCCAGGAGGGAATTCCATGCTATCATGTCCAAGATGGATTCAATGTGGACTAAAAGCTAGAAACTGGATTGCACCGAAAGCCCCATGTCAAGCCCACTGATTATAAAGTCCATCTTTCAAGGCCCAAATTTTATCTAAAAATATTATTATTACGCTCATAAAGTCATAATAAATAAGGCGCCAAAAGTAAAGATTTTTACGAGACTCATTATAATTTTTCAAAGTCTGCTTAAAACTATCAATATTATAAATTTCGGATAAAAAAAGTGGCTATGCTAAAAGATTCAAATATGGTAGTGTAACTAGTGGTGTTCATTGTGGAATTACATCCAATATTATGGAGAACAAGTTGCCAACACCATGATTTGCTTAAGATGTTGCTGCATAGTGGGCCAAAGGATATTTGGGGTTGACACTGACAAGATCGCTTAAAAGGTTAGGGTGACGAAAGAGGAAACGGATAAGAGCAAAAAGATTTTGAGGTAATCAGCGTAGAATTGTGGATTGGGACAGCTGGTGCGATCATACATCCCACCTTAGTTTTTGTTTTTTTGTTTTTTTTTATGTACGACAATTGTAGTTCTAATCAATACTCCTAAAAGGAAACTGGAAAAGTGACAACTTGACAAATTGCTATTAATTAAATATGTTTAATGAATCTTGTCTCACAAACGATAAAAGAAAGGCCGACATGTAAACACCGTTTTAAATGCTTACTGCCACACACGTCAATTATTGTGATTTGACACCTCTAAGTTTGAATAAGATAATCCCAAATTATGCTCTGGTTTCTGGTGAATAAGGAGAGCACCTTGCATTGGCAACATCTTTATCTCCCTAAAGCTAAGGGTGGTTTGGGCCTTAAAGATTTGGTTACCCGGAACAGTACTTGTTTTCTCCAAGAGCTGTGGACTTTATAGTGTCAGAAGAGCTCTATTTGGTTTGCTTGGGCACATTTTTATTTTGATAAAAGGGCCGGAAAATTTCTGGTTGCTTGCTCATCCTCAATCTTGAAGTTAGAGTTGGAGGAAGATTTTGAAGCTCAGAAAAGTAAACATGCCATTGGAAATGGTTGGAGAACATTTTTTTGGATTGAGAATTGGTGTCCTCAAAAAGCCCTCCCCTGCACTTTCTATTCCAAACCCAACAGCATTACGTTAGCTACTGGTCTAAGGAAGCAAAAGTAAAGAGCATCATCAAAAATAATTAAGGCCATTACTCTCAAGGTGACCCGTTTTGAATTTCGTGTCAAATCCAAGTTAATTTAAAAATTTATTTTATGATTTATTATATTATTTTATATTAATATTAATATTTTTATAATTAAATTTAAATAAAATTTTTTATTAATAAATAATAATTTAAATCAATTAAACTTCAATTTTAAAATATATATATATATATATATATATATATCAATACGGAACGAATAACCCCAGACCCTAGCATCATGCACGTTAATTACATCATCCAACCATTTGACTGGAAGATCTAGTTGTCAAAACTAACTTCGACTGCATTTATTTACATCATCCGAAGAGAAAGAAAATAAAGCATGGACCACGAGTGCAACGTACAGACCATTAAGCAATAGTAGCTATTGCCCAAAATTTGTTTGGCTATAAAGCCCAAAAAACACACAATGACCCATCTATCTATGTATGAAAAACAAGCTTTACGAAAAGCAATGGAAGGTGCTATGCTAGAGAATGAAGATTATTCTTAAGTAAGCGTAGTAGGGAAATACTGCCCTGAGTTCTTAGCCTCTCGGAAGTAGCCAAGTTCTTCCCACCTCCATTTCCCTGCAAAAAGATTTAAGGCGATATGCTTCTATATTAGAATGAACAATATCAGTTTATTCTCTTTATTATTTGCTCTCCCTAATGAAAGTTCTATAATGAAGCAACAGTATTAAGCATCATATTTCTTGTGAAGTGCATTTAAATCAGGATGAAAAGTTGAAAACCCAGTACAATAGCACACGAGAAGTAATGCAAGCAGATGGAGAATTAGCAATAACCTTTGGTTTGTCTAACTCATCGGTATCATAGGTGCTGATTTCTCTCACTAGAATGGATGATGCAGGCAAAAGTCTCCTGCTTGTGCGCCAAGGGTCAGAGGGGAAAATGAAAATCATGAGCAAATGATTATGTAACGTACAACATGTACTAATGCTTAACGAGAAACCATGCAATTACTGTGATCCAAAATCCACCCAATTTACCTTTTTGGTTTTTCCTTCTTTAAAGAGTTGCAGGAGGTATTAGGTCTTAGTCCATTCTCAGGGACATCAATAAGGTCTTGCTGTGGACTTTGTTCAACCTGCTTGGGTGATACCAGCAGATCCTGAGAGTGAGGCCAAAATATGTTGTCAAAGAGGAAAATAACTAATGGTCAATTTTGATATGAATAAAGAACATGGAACAGACCCTAACCTTATTGTTTTCACCAAGCTGTTGATCTGGCAGCACAGATGTACTGCTGTCATTGCCCGAATTGCTGACTGCAAAACCTTAAAGCCTTAAATTTATAGGTCATATAGAATTATGGTGAAACAATAGACTGAAGAAGGAAATAAAACATCAACCACAATTCATCACAAAATGCATGATAGGCCCTTATCTAGTTTGCAACCACAAGTGAAAGGGTAACAAGGGCCGTGTAAGATGTGAAATGTTTCACAATTGTGGTCCATAACATAAAAGCGAGTCTCTAAATCAGACCTGTTCCATCCAAATTAGAATCAAGATGCTTGACAACCGCATCATCTGACCCACTTGAATTCTTGTGAACAGTTCCAGTCCCACGAAAGCTTTCATGTATCTAATTTAGACACCATACAATTTTTCATCAAAACCATTCCGATATGCATGACATGTAAATAATCTAACAATCCTGATTTAAGAAATTGGTGACACCTGTACCTGACAACTCTGACAGTCATCATTTGAAACCAAAATGCTTGGAGAACTAGCGTCCACCTCAGAACTTCTTACCTGACCATCCAGGGAAACATCTTACCGAAGATAAAAAAATGAAAGGGAAAATTTTCTTTCCACCAAAGGCGATTTCTCCCAAAAACCAAAAAAACTACCAGAAAAAATTTTGAGTGTCAGCCTACCATGGCTTCATGCTCTTGCTTATCATCAATGGCATGTATATAATCTGACTTGCTTGAATCCTTGTGAATATTTCCAGTCCCAGGAAAGCTTTCATGTATCTAATTTAGAGACCATAAGATATTTCTGTCAAAGCCATTCCGATATGCATGGAATGTAAACAGCGTAACAATCCTGATTTAAGAAATTGGTTTGCTGTACCTGACAACTCTGACAGTTATAATCATTTGAAACACAAATGCTTGGACAACTAGCATCTTCAGAACTTCTTACCTGACCATCCATGGAAACAAATCCATCTTACCGAAGATTTAAAAAAATGAAAGTGAAATTTTTCTTTCCACCAGAGGCATTCTCCAAAAAAAAGGGAACTACCAGAAAAAATGTGAGTGTCAGCCTACCATGGCTTCATGCTCTTGCTTATCATCAATGGCATGTTACACATGTCTATAATCTGACAATCTTGATCTAGGAAATTGGTTACCTGTACCTGACAACTCTGACAGTTATCATTTGAAACACAAATGCTTGGAGAACTAGCATCCGCTTCAGAACTTCTTATCTGACAATTCAGGGAAAGATATCCATCCTAGCAAAGATTAAGAAAGGAAAGGGAAAATTTTCATGCCACCAAAGTCAATTTCTCCCAAAAAACTACCAGAAAAAAAAAAAATTTTTGAGTGTCAGCCTACCATGGCTTCATGCTCTTGCTTATCATCACTGCATTCAAGCCCACTCAAGTTTGAAGGAATATTCTGACTCAGTACCTTTATATAGAACTGAGTATAGGTTAGACAGGATAAAGCATGAAAACATAATTAGAACTTTTTCCAGCAGAGATGTAATGACAAGAAATGGAACAAGAGCCACTCTAAATTTTGCAACATAATCCCCACTTGACAAGGTATTATCATTTTAACAAGAAGCAAGAACCAGACTATTGGAAACAAGTTATTTCCAAGGAGAAAATTGACCTTAAATAAGGCAACTTTTACAATAGGAGGATCGTGCACATAATAACATCAAATTTGGATTATATTAAGCAATGGCTAGGGATCTATATATCTCAGAACAAATGTCCTGCTTTTGTCTTGGAAAAGGATTGCCTTTTTAAGCACTTCTCATTCCTCTGAATATTGTAAAAGCTTGTACAAGTAAATTAACTCCGTAGAACATAATTGGGTAGATATTATAAGAAAAAAAAATCTTATCAAACTCTTCTCATAGATGACAAAAAGAAATAGACTCAGAGAGAAACCAGAATGATATTAAATGAACAAAAAGCAGTTAAGTACCACAGAAAGTACTTGATCCTCTCCTGGACTAGAGTCAAATATTCTGGGACTGCTACTGCATTCAGATTTGATGTGATTGGAAGAATCCAAATCCAATTTTATCTAATAAATCAGTTAAAAGTTCAAATAAAACTGTTCCCTTTTAGCATTATTATGCAAATACAATAATTTAATACAAGTACGAAAAAAGTTCTATAAATTTTGTAAAGCATTTTAGATAATACCTACTTACATACATACCTCATCAACGTCACAAGATGTCTGTCTTTCAGAATGCACCACAGACTCAGAATTCTCGCCAACTTTTAGTACAGTTGATCCCACTGAATTGTCCTTAGAGCAAGTACAGCATGATCTCAAATTCTTCAGCTCTTTCTCCATCTCAATAGATCTTTTCTTCTCATTTCTAAGATTTTCTCTTAGAATCTGGTTTTCACTCGCTGCCACCTGATTATGACAGTGTCGATAACTAAGTTATCACTGAAGTCATATTAAAATCCATAATATTCATAAGATTAGAGGAAGATTAACCCATCACACCACCGATAATTTACCTTCAGTTTTTTGTTATGTTGCTTCAAAACATTCCATAAAGCTTTGGCAAAACTTTGCATAATCTGATGAGTTCTCTCCTTCTTCATCAAGTCATCAGAATTCAAGTTTAGAGGTCTACTACTTTTGGAGTCTGTACTGCAGCTTGTCAGCTTCCCTGTAATGCAATAAGAAAACATGTTAAAAATTCTTAAAGGAGCCATGAGAAAGTAGATAAAGGGCAAAACAATGGAAATGAAAGAAGAAACTGGTAGAACCATAGAAATTGATGGGACATATTAACAACCTTCATCACGAAGCCAGTTTTCATCTCCAACAATCTTCCTTTCATTCTGAAAACAAATTTATATGAAAAATGATAAAGGCATGCTAATAATGGTTTAGTTTCTGTGCAAAGAACAGTGAGTTGAGTGTACAATGTTTATCCAAATCACACTCTTATGAAATGATGGAATGAACATGGAAAACCTCAATCCACTTTAATCTAAAAACGTTCTGAATATAGTTAATAGGAAATACTCTAGAATGTTAAAGGAAAAAGAGTATCGTGCACCAGGATATGGTTTACAGCTTTTGCAAAAGTATACATAATTGCAGGGAAAGAAAATACCACCGAAGCATCAGAGTTGCCAATTTTCATTCTCTTAAACTGCTCAAATCTAGAGGTTGTTTGGAATTGTCTCTTGTTGCATAGCAAATTAGGCTGTGCCTCAATGTTAGTGAACCTAAAAGAAATAGATGTCAATACTGCATCTTATAAGGTCTACAGGTTAAATTTAGAATGAAGGCCAACGGAAAGGGGGGAAAATTACTTGATTTTCATATAAGGTGAAGCTTGTCTTAGTAAGTATGATGCATCCAGATAGTCTTCTTCTCCAGATTTTACTGTTAAAATCTGGCAACACAATAAAAATGCCAACAGTTAAATAGCTGGTGAAATTAAAATAAGATAAAAATGAGATTGAAAACTGTCTAGGAACTAAAAATACAAATGATGCAAAGAAGAAAATGAAGTACTAGAAGAAGAATTAGCAACAATTAACATGGACACCTCATACCAGTGTCATCCTCTTCTTGCCTTCCAAATAATCTCGCAGGTACCTTGTTAGCTGCATGAAAATAAAGTCATACAAAGTGCTAACTATCACCATTAAACAATGGAAAAGAAAGATCTGCATCTATGAAAGATATGTGAGCTAAAAGGGAAAAGAAGATTATATCAAATACTTTAACATATGAATTCATCAAAGAAAGCATTACCAAAGAATTTTGGAAGTGCTTCTGCAGTGCCTTCTTGGGATTCTTTTGGTGCTCCAACAAGGACTGAAATAGAAATAAAGAAGAAAAAAAAAAAGTCACACAAAAGCTGAAAGAACAAGATAGAGAGAAATGACTTAAAAGTAAGTAACACCGGGCAAGTGAATGAACAACATAAACTACTGAAGATCAGGCAGATATGTGATTGAGAAATACTGACCAACAAGAGACATAAGAGTGGCTTGAAGATCAAGGAAACAAATTGAAGGCACTTACTCTTAGGCATAAACCAAAAACCATTGATGTGTTATTGATAAAATTGCTTTCAGCCAATCTTGCTCCCTGCAACAAGATATTTGTTTTAAAAAAGCTCACATGAAATTTTCGTTAATAGCCAAGCTCACATCAAACAGGACACGTGAGACATTGACCTTTTGTATTACTAATTGGGATAAAACTTTCCTAATGTTCCATAGTTACGCATTTAGTTAAAACTTCCACTGAAATATTTTATGGCAATTTGCAAACAGAAAGAATTAGAAACTTACCGTAGGTTTAAATAGCATTATCACATATATTTATGGGCAATTACAGATACAACTGTTATATATACAAGCAATTTGTCCAGCGATCACGTAATTCTCAGTCTGTCTACATTTTACCATACGAAACATGGCTCATTTTTCATACAAATTTCTAACTGAAAAGGTGGTTAAGGAATGAGAGCATCTTAAAGCAGAATATAACTGTTATACCTGATTTCCAGTTCGTTTTTCTCTTTCAGCTCCAGCAAGGTCAACAATAGATAAAACAGCAGAATTTGATTGTTCATCTGTTTCTACATCAGACCTGTCATTAACTCTCCGAATGTTGATGATGCACTGGGAACGGCTGCAATTATGCCAAAAAATAATCAAATAAGTAAAAGTTGCATTTCAATCTATTCAAACGTGGAGTAATGAGATAATAAAATGACAGTGCAATTAGCCATTCACCTTGACTGGCTGTTGGCATTTGTCATAGCCGTCGATCGTTTCGAAAGAGCACGGGCTATCAACAGCTCCGCCTCCGCAACATCATGAATTAGTATCTGTTTGCATGAAAAAAAGAAACGTCATATCAACTATGTCCCCACCATAAATATATAGGGAAAAAGGTGGGGAAAAAAACCTCTTGAAGCCCTTTAATGGCTGATTGCTGCATCGATAGTTCTGGTCTATCCGATGTTAAATCATATATTCTCTCGGCTTTGCCTCGCTCAGCACATATTTCAAAAATAGATAAGTAAAACCGCCTGCAAAGATATTATACCGATAAAAAAATATATAATTTAATGTCAAATGTTTCCTTTGTAGATATAAACATTTTTTGTAAGTTGGGAGATCCTTGATCACCTTGAGGTCCCTTGAGCGGACTTGAAAATCCGTTTGAGTGTCAGAGGAACCATACCAGGCTCCCTGGGACTACCGAAAACTGTATGAGTTTTGCCGGATCCCGTTGGCCCCAATGCCGCCAACATTCCGCTTTTACCGCTGAGGAAATCTTCAACCAATGGGTTCACCATCTTCTCGTACACTTCAGACTACAAAAGAATTTCCAAAATCAAATCCATCAGAATAAATAGTATAATATTAAAAAATGCATATCAAAATAATATAATTATTGAAGGAAAAGCATATACCTGAGTCGACTCAGCTGAAAACACATGGGAAAAACCTTCATAAACCTCCGATTTGATCCGTTTGGTTTCTTGTAGCAGCAAAGGAGGTGATAAAGTAACCGAATGAAAATCCTCGCTCACCGTAATACAACTCTCGTTACTTTTCTTCTTTGGATTTTTCTTCTCTTTCGTGTTATTCATTTTGGATAGATTTTGAGGCCATACGTTTTTCGCCCTCGACCTTGCATATTGATCTTCGGCAACTCTTGTTGAGGCTTTAAGAGGCGCAAGAGGACGAATTCTCAAATAGACTTTGAGGTTTTCTACGATTGAATCTTGCGAAGGTGATGGCGAGGCTGCAATAATGGTGGGAGAATTTTGCTGGGTTTGTTCGGAAATAATGTCTTGAATTGGAAAAGAAGAAATTTGAGGTAATTCTGAAGTCGACTGGGAGGGAAGTCGAGAGGGATTAGTTAAAGGCGTAGCCCTGGCACGACGGTAAGGGTTCCGACGGACGGTGACGGTTGAAGGACACTGTGGACTCTTAGTCTCCATAGTATTTCTCTCTGCGTTACAAACAAAATTGGCGGACAATATGTTTTGAATTTTGGGAAAATCAAAAAGGGACAAACAAAATATCACAGATCTAAATTATACAAGGAATTATTGTTGCGAATATAGGGTTTATCTTGGATCTTTTATTTTTATGAGTTTAGGCCCAATATTTAAACTGGCTTTGAAAAGGCTGCAAACGACTCAATTTGCTCTTTCTTATTGCCATTCAGCCCATTTTCCTTTTTCCTTTTTCTAATTTTTTTTCTGTTTTTATGTAGTCTATATTCAATAATTAATATATCATTGCAAGGTTATAATAATAATAATAACAATAATAATATAGCTAAGTAAAATCAATGAAACATAAAATATGAATTACTTTCACTAATTAAGCATAATATTCTATCTAAAATGATACTTGCTAGTGAGTACCAAATTTACTGATGGCCTAAGAAAAAATATTCTTTACTCAGTTAAAAAGATAAGTTTGATTTTTTTTTTCTCAAATAAAGAAAGTATAAACTAATCTATGGTAAAAATAAAATCATTTTGCCAAAAAAAATGTAAAAAGTAAGAAAAATGGCTACTCACTTCGAAAACAAAATAAAAAACATTAATATATATATATATATATATATATATATACACACACACATATATACATATAAATACTAGTATTTTACAAGGACTTTTTCGTAAATTGGAAATTACTTAAGTTTGTTAGGGCCCATCTAAATATATGTATGTG
>JBBYHK010000015.1:5640255-5702882 GCA_038382065.1 Adansonia grandidieri | reverse complement strand
TATATTATAATTTGTTGGTTCACTTCAAATTGAATTTACATAAACATAAGCTGATAAAAAAACTTAGTTGTTACTTATTATTTCAATTTAACAGAAATAGCTTCTATCATATTAGTTTGTATATGCGTACGGTTTTATGTTAATTTTGTAGTAAGAATATTTTCTACGGGTAATCGTAGCGCGAATATTAATAAGTTTAAATCGATTGAATCAATCAAATTTTGTTAATTAGGTTCGATTAGTTTGGTTTTGATATTAATCGGTTTTAATCACTTTATTTAGTTAATTCGATCGCTTGTTGGTTTTCAAAATTGACAACCAAATAAATCGAATTATATAATAATTTAAATTATACAATATAATTTATCATTTATATTATATAATATATAATTATTTTAATATAATAATATAGATAATTTATGCTTTCAAAATCTTAAAACTAATTAAACCAACTAACTTAATTTCGGTTCGGTTTTTTCTGTTTTGAAATAATTTTTTCAGTCAGTCCATTTAACTTTAAAAGTTTATTCTGTTTAATTAATTTTAATAATTTTGAAATCGAACTAACTGAATACTCACTTTAGAAAACTGTAATCAAAATTCAAGTTGAAGTTGATAGGATTAGGAATTTAGATTTAATGCAAACTTGATAAATATAAAATCGGAAAACGTTGAAGGAAATTGGAATTGGGGTTGAATTTGAAAACGACAACACGTTGAGGTATTCTTGTTGAGAAGGTTAGTGAGTTTGTGAAGCTCTTAAAGAAAGATTGAAACGAAATTGCGAAGTTCGGATTTCAGAATTCGCTCCAACATATAAGCTTATAAAGGTTCAAAAACTTTCCTGGTTAGACAAAACATAAACCTTATTTAATAACGATCAAGAAACTCGAATATCATTTACGTAATTGATGAAACTGAATTCATGAAGTGGTCAAAATCAATGTCAAATGAAGTTAAAAGAAAAGAGCTTCAAACAAGTTAGGTAGTACCTTGTCTGGCAGTGGCGTTTGGAGATTTATAACTGAATTAATAAATAATCAAAAACAAAAGTTAAGGAAAAGAAAAGCAAGTAACATAAAATATACAACTTTGTCAATTACTTAGATCCACACTATAGCTTAAAAAGCACCAATTTATCAAACAAAAAGGAAAAACAGCAGTTTACATTAAGAAAAAGAAAGCTCAGACTAAGACAAACACACAACACAAATTATCCCCCCGTTATGGAAGGTTAGTATGACGTTTTCTAAAACCCAAAACGTAGGTTAGAAAATTATTACAGTTTTCTATGTTTTTTATTTTACTGCAAAGGCCACGAGCTGATCAGTGACTCGCAATGACCAATAGTTATGAATTGAAGCTCTAGGATTGTGTGGCACTTGAATCCGAGAATGCCAGATCGTGACAAAACGAGCATCAAAAGGTGAGGAGGCATGGCCTTGGGGCAGACTGTGGAGGATTGGTGAGCATGTGAACAACTTCTCTCATGGTGGGCCTAGCAGAGCTCTCATCTTCAACGCACATCATGGCTACCTTGAACAGATGGATGACACCTGTCAATGGGTACTCACTCAACCTGGGGTCCACAATTGCCAACACTGAAGCAGGATCAGATGGCTGAGGGAGTTCTGATATGGTCTTCCTGACCCACCTCACAATGTCCACCCCATCTCCAAATTCCCCCACGGGTTTTCTTCCTGCTATCAGCTCCAGCAGCACGACACCAAAACTGTACACATCGCTTTTCTCATCTACCTTCAGTGTGTAGGCGTATTCTGTTACATATATATATATATATATATATGCACATCACATCAACCAAAAACAACTTAATGACCAAAATCTTTTGAATTTTCAATTTCTAGAGTTGAATTGAATTGAGATTTTACTTCTTGATTATGCAATGCTTGAGGCACCCGACGAAATAGAAGTCAATGAATGATCATGCCCCCGGAACAAGAAGGGCCTCAACAAAGTTAGTAGTACTTTTATCCAAGCCCATGATCACCGGCAGGCAAAACTGTACTAGCTTATTAATCTAAGCAAGGCTGCCAGTTAGCCCATATTCAGCATCCCCGAGTCCCTGATGCTGGTCAATAGCTTGGCCCAATTTTTTATTTTTTATTTTTTTAATTAAATATAGCATTCGACAGATTCTAGACTGCTTCTCAATTAATGAATTCTTGGATTCCAAGTTCTCAAATTTCGAACAGGAAATCAGAAAACATTATGCAATGTGAAGTGAAATAACGATAGGTCATTCAAACTTGAAAGTCACACTGTTACTGAATGTGTAATTATGGTGGAAGAATGTGAAATAAATTAAGTCATGATCACAAACCTGGCGCGATGTAGCCGTAGGAACCAGCAATGGAGGACATGCACTCCGATGCACCTGCATCCTGCAAAAACTTAGCCAGGCCGAAATCAGCAACATGAGCTTCATAATCTTCATCAAGCAATATATTATTCGACTTCACGTCCCTATGTATGATCAGAGGCGAGCAATCATGGTGAAGATAACACAGTCCCTTGGCAGCCTCCACGGCAATCCTATACCTCCTCTCCCATTGCAAATGTGCACCCTTCGACCCATGCAACATTTCCCCTAAGCTCCCATTAGGCATGTACTCGTACAACAGCAGATTCGTGTCCCTGTTCGACCCGTAACCCAACAGTCTCACAATGTTCCGGTGCCTAATTCGACCCAGAGTTTGAATCTCCGCCGAGAATCCATGATCGCTTCTTCCAGTTCCACGACCCACCAGTCTTTTAATCGCAATATCATGGCCATCCGCCATTGAACCGCGATAGACAATCCCAGCTCCACCTTTCCCTATGATATTCTCTTCCTGCAAGCACTCCAGCACGTCATCAGCTTTGAAATCTAGCCTTTGGAAAGCATTGAGCTTCCATGCTCGTGATTTCTCGAGCCTCTTCTTTCTCATTCTGTAAACCGTGACAATTGCCAGTAACAAAGCTGTGATCAGCGTAATGATGGTGATTATGAGCTTTGAAGCAGAGAAAGACGCTGCGTGCCCATGATCTGAACCTTTAGCTTGGTCTACCAAGGCTGGACAAGTAAGGCGGCGCGGTAGGCAGAGATTGGGGTTTCCAGTAAACGAGCTGTCGTTGAAGGCTAAAAATTGGCCACCGGTGGGAATTATGCCAACGAAATTATTGAAAGAGAGATCAAGAGTTGTGAGACTTCTCATGTATCGGATTTCTCCCGGAATTTCACCAGTTAGCTGGTTTCTTGAGAAATTGAGAATGCTCAAATCTTGCAACTTTTTAATTCCCTTTGGAATTTCACCAGCGAGACTGTTGTGACTGAAATCAATTGAAGTCAGTGAAGTACACCGAGAGATCGAAGGAGGGATTTCACCGTTAATATTGTTGTCACTGATGTTGATCTTTGAAAGTGACTTGATATCGAAGATTTCCTCAGGAATTTCACCTGAAAATCTGTTCATTTCAAGAGATAAAACTTGTAAACTTCTCAAATTGCCGATTGCTGGAGGGATTTTGCCAGTGATCCGATTGTTCGAAACTTTTAACTGACCTAGCGCAGCACCCGACACCTGAGATGGAAGTTCACCGGAGAAGAAATTGTCGTCTAACTCGATAATATTCAGCAAGGGCAAGTTGAAAATTCCAGCTGGAATTGTTCCATTGAGAAAGTTTTTCATGATACGAATCTTGGTAAGAGACTTGCAGTTGCCGAGTTCTTCAGGGAGTGGACCAAAGAAGAAATTATCCATCAGAATTAACGACTCCAACCTCCCTCCCTTGCACAATTCCCGTGGAATCAATCCAGTGAGGTGATTGGACGCAACGTCGAGCTTATAAAGTTTCCCGTTGCTGCCAAGATGCACCGGTAATTCAAGCGTGAAGTGGTTTTCCCACAATTGAAGCACTTCGAGATGGGGGAAATCACCAATGAATGACGGGATTGGACCGTAGAGATTATTTTTGAACAAGTTGATAAGTGTAATGTTTTGCAAGGCAGAGAAACTCTCTGGTATCTCCCCTGTTAGATCATTTATGGAAAGATCAAGCGACTTTAAGTTGATTAAAGCAGAGAGTTCAGAAGGAATCAGGCCCGTGAGATTGTTCTCCTGAAGGAACAACGTGTGCAAGTGTTTCAAATTGCTCAAACTCGCAGGAATCTCACCGCTGAGGTTACAGCTTGCCAAGTCGAGATATTGGAGTTGACTTAATGATCCAAACTCAGTAGGAATTCCTCCAACGTAGGAGTTGTAATATCCAAGTATCAAGTGTTTCAGATTTTTTAAATTAGCTAAAAATGCAGGACTTTTCCCTGTCAGACCGTTGGTGTTTAGACCCAAGTACTCCAAGCTTTGGATTTCAGAGTACTTCTCCGGTATCTCTCCCGTGAAAAAGTTGCCTCCAAAAGATAGATGCTTTAGATTTTTCAGGTTCGCCACCTCAATGGGAAGACGACCTGTGAAGTTATTGTTATAAGCATCAAGAACCTCAAGCTGAGTCATACCTGTAAGTATTTCTCCAGGGAAATTGCCTTTGAAAAAATTGTTGGAGATGTTGAATACTTTGAGAGAAGTCAAATTCCCCATCTCCACCGGAATCTTCCCTGTAACATTAACCATAGAGATGGTGAGGTTCTCGAGCCTGTTCAGGAGCCCTATCTCCGGGGGGATGGTGCCAAAGAGAGGCACAAACGACACATTCAAAGCAACAACACGGAAATCCTCGTCGCATTTAACACCAGAGAAATGGCAATGAGCAGATGGAGATGAGGAGAATAGCCAGTCCTGGAGTCCTGAACCCTTGGGTCCAATCATGGAAGACTTGAGCTTCAACAGAACTTGAAGATCACTGTAACCATCGCTGCTGGCAGAGAATAGTAGAAGATTCAGGGAAATATAGAGGAGAAAATAACTACAAAAGCTTCTCATTTCTCGGTATTCTTCCACAGTTCCTCTCTTAGCTCAGAGAGAGAGAGAGACAGAAAGAGATTTGAATGTCGCGTTAACTCTATGCGGTGCAACTCAATCCTCGGAAGCTACGTTAAGTAGAGTTGTGCAGTGCTTCGTAAAGAGAATCGTAGTCCCCTTCAAAGTATCAATATGAAAATAAACAAATACAAAATCCTAAAAGTCAGAAGGAGACTTTGGATTGCATGAAACCCGTAACACCCTGCAATTTAGCATGGCCCCTGGTTTCCACCGTACATTAAAAGGAAAAAAAAAAAAAAAAAAGACATCAGGTGAATTAACGTTGATTTTGCTTTCAGAGTTTTACTTTCTGATGCTTTTGTCAGCACTTCTGGACTGTGAGTCAAAAAAAATAAGTTCCCCATTTGGCTGACTGGAACGTTAACTTTGACGGAGGTAAAACGATTGAATCGTACTATTTAATTTGTGAGGGTAGTCATCTGATAAGGGCGCTTTGACGGCGTGATCTGGAGGTCTGAAGGACAGGCCCCATTATAATATAGCTGTCCTTCTTATTTTAGTGTCAGGGGCTTACGCTCAGCCCCGTCTCAGTTTATTTACTTTCCCCTGGTAAAACGATCAAAATTTTACTAGTTTGAGGCTCAAGGAGGGCCTTGATCTGTGTCGTTTCCTTGGATAAAATCATTAAACCAACGTCGTTATTTTAGGATCTTTACTCGGGTAAAAAAGTCAGTGTAAACTTTCAGCTTTTGGGATCATCAAATCAAATATGAATGTGGATACTGTCCTTCTGGGAGGACTCATGAAGACTGGGGATGGGCTATGTTGGGACCCCAGAGAAAAGATTGTGTATGCCCTTTCCCGAAAAAAGACCTTTTCCCCCGCTCTGACTCCTGTTTAGCTGTGAGCCAAAAGTCCACTCTTTTTGTTCTTTTCTCTGCTCTGGATCTTCCGGTGGTGGGACCATTGTCATCAAATGCCTTACACAACCTTCTCCAGTCGTTTACTTGCTCCCGTCTGCTTGAATCGGTTTAGTTATGTGTTGAATTTAAATTTAAAAAAAAAATTAAAATATTACGTATTAATTATAATTTTTTAAGGATAAAATTAAATCAGATTATTATCGTTCAAATTTTCTCTTATCAAACGCTTTATGGTCCAATTGGTCTATCTTGCACCTTGCCCTTTTAATAATCCACATTTTTTATGACCAATGGTGGAAACTCTTGATCATCTTGGTCAAATAATGGTATCGCTTTTAGGCTATAATTCAACAGAGTTATACAAGAGCTTCTGGAAAATAAAAGTAAGAGATTGTATATATTAAAAATTTAAAATATAATTTTGTTGGTATAATCTTTTAAACGTGATTATATAATTTAATCGAAATAAAAATCTGTTTTAAACCGTGGACTTTAAGAGTGTATATTGAAACATTTGCCTAAAGTGACTTTTTCTTTTTGGCTATCTTTCTTTATTCCGGGAATAAAAGTAGTTAAATGAAGATATGAATTGTTCCCTTGCAGATTACAATACTATAAATGAGAGCGGCACGAACTGTGTTAAGGAAGACAAGCATTTATTCCCTTTTTTTTAAGATGTCAATCCACTATAATATAGAAGCAGCATAAATTCATATTCTGTCGTAAAAATATGGGGGTGTTAGTGGAGAATTCTATGCCAAAGAATATTAAATGAGTGTTTTAGGGAATAAAGATACTGACTTTTAGAGCAACAAAAACCCTGTTAGGGCATTTTAGATCTGGCCCTTTTAATTTGAGTAGAGTTCCCATTCTTTCATTCGTGCATGGTGAAAGATTGAGAGAAAATGGAGAATCCCATCCAAAAAATACTCTTAAATAATATTGAAGTTGGAAGATACAAGTAAACGAATACCACTTGTAGTGCTTTCAAAGGAGACATTGAGCTTCCAAATTCTACACTTTCCATGAATAATAAATGGTATTTTAAAAGTTGCACTGCCGATGGCTTCGACAACTTTTTTGCTTGTTCCAGGTCTCAAACTTCGTAATTCTGAAGCTTTGTCTTCCAGATACAATTCAAATCTATGTTAGCATAATCTTCTATCTGACCCAAAAAAAAGGTGCCTTCGTATCGTTGGCATTGGCCCACTAGGCATAACAAAGCTTTTCCTGAATATCAACCCCGGAATTCAACACGAAGCCAGTATGGCAAGAAAATCTGCCTACTATTCGATAGCATTGAAGCATCTTTGCCAGAAGAATTCAAGCTATAAAGAAATGTACTTATGCCTACTTTTACTTGTTTTAGCAAAGCAAAGCTAATGGGTTTTTTTTTTTTCAACAAGTTTGGGAGTTGAGCACACAGATAGATGACAGACTAGACGACATAGTACGGCAATCATTTCAACAACTGTTCAACGACACTTGACCACGCAATGATGTGAAGAATATTTCTCATCTGCGTTCGATCAGGATAAACTGTAGCATTGGACAAAATAGGGTTTAAAACTTGGGGCTGTCAAAACTCACGAGCCCAGCCTTGTTTTTTTGTTTATTTTTTGAACAAAAGGAGGCCTGGGTCGCCCAGCTGCACATCAAAGCAGCCAGAGCCCTTTTTAGTTTGCGTAAAATGGGTTGCAAGGCCCAAATAAAAACAATTTGTTTACTTACTGGGTTTTATTTTCAAAATGTTAAAAGAGATGCATATTCCATGTACGATGTTGTTTCGTATATGATATATTTTAAGATATGAATATAAAAATATGATTTTTTAATTATATAAAAAATTAAACATATTTAAGTCTTGAGACGTCCGTATCCAATACTTACACATGAATCCAAGTAACGTAGCTATGCATACATAACAGAGTTATTGAACAGGATGGAGATATTCACAAGGAAATTGAGAGTTGTTAACATTAATAACATAATTAAAAACAGTGTCAAAAAGCTTTGACCAACAAGACGAGGGAAGGATAGAACATAGTGGCAATGCTACAGTTGCTAGCAACAGAAAACAACTGAACTAATCTCCTTTACAAACTTTCCGAAAACCACATCATGGCATTACTTAAGACGAAGTTCTCCACTGCATCTCAATTTGAATCCGCCCATTCTTGGAGTCAATGAGATGATACTTTTCATTGATTCTTCTGTTATTAACAACATCAGCTAGGCTTATTGTAACGTAACCCAAAGATTCCTGGTAAAGCACGTAAAGAAGTATTGTTATTTCACTACATAAAAGAATACTGTATTTATATATAAAAATTATCCGCAATAGGTATCGAGAAATAGAAATTTGTTATGCACAAGATCTGGTGAATCATCAATATGATCAAAATAAAAATTCGACATCGTCAGGATAATTAGAACTAACAATGAGATAAAAAAGTGAAAAAAAGAAAAAAAAATCCTATCATATTAAGGACAGAAGCCTTTGAATATACTATGAATGGAATAAATGCAATGTGAACCTTGGAATGCAGTAGCCCTATCCTGGAGGATGTACTGAAAACTTCTACGTGAATTTTATCATTTGTGGGTGGTTCATCCACCATAAACTGAAATTCGTCTTCCCATCTTGGATCTCTGTTTTTCCTTACACGCTGTATCAGTGCCAACAATGATTGTCAAGTCAAAGACAAGAAACAAAAATGTATGACAACTAACAATAACGTAAACCTCAGACAAAAAGGCAATAGGGGATCAATCATGCAGGCAAAAATAAAAGAGGTAGTATTGCTGGTTCACACGTGGGCAAGCATGATTTATTTCCGATATTAGTGGTTGCATCAACAGCTGTAGGAATGGAAATACTGATAAAAAAGTAAGACACATTGGAAGTTTGGAACCTGAATTTCCACAACATTGCTTCTTAGTGAAACCGTGCTTGAACAAACTATTTACAGCATAGATTTATGGCCATACCTTTGTTTTTCTCTCCTCCCCTCTGAATAACAAACGCACATGTGGGTTTGTGTGGTACTTTCCTTCAACATCTTGAGCTTCATGCACGATAACTACAAGCAAACCTCCACCTGGAGGTGTCCCTTCTGGAGCCCTTTGTATCATACCTGAACCATCAATGTCATTTGGCATCTCATCCTCCTTGAAAGGTTTGTACATGACTTCCAAGACAAGCTGCCCACGTGACTTCTCATTTTGTGGATCATTTGGGTTCATATTTTTCAGCAGATCAAGATCCAAAACTTTTGGCTCATCAGGTGTAAGATCTTTCAATGAAACAACATTCATGCCCATCTCGTCATGTGTGCCAACCTGAATTAGTTAACATAAAGCTTGAGAAATGCTGAAATACATGTGGAAGGTACACAGGCATATGCATATATGAGTATCAGGTTGGCGTGGAAAGCTTTAGATCCTAAGAAAGCAAGTCTTCCAACAAGGATTAAAAGAACAGTGACGTGTCCCATTATTGCACATTGCCAAGTAGAAAGGTTATGCTGGTCTTGTTAATAGCAACCTCGGAACCTACAATTAATCTAGAATACACAATAAAAAGAATCATACCTGCTCCCAGTCATAGACATTTATCTCCAAAGCCTGAGTATTTGGATCTTTAACAACAAAATTGAACTCCTCATTCCATTCGGGGTTCAAGTTGCTGTGTTTCACAGTAGTTTTCTTTGCAGTGAGTTTTTCCTCTGTTAAATTTAGTTTCACATAAGGATCTGATTTGCCCAGGAGATCTTTCTTTTTAAGCTTCATTCCCCTCAGAACCTTCACATTAAGAATACCTACAGGTTTCTTCGTAGCTCTGCCAATTTGAGGAAATTTTAGCAAGTAAGAGATAAGAGTTTCATCTCAAACTTGGAAGCCAACAGAAAGTCGGAATATGCATACTTACTGTGCAGGATCCATTATTTGCACTTCCAAGGCTTGAGGCCACAAGTACATATTTGCAACTTGATCTTTTATGAGCTCCTGGAGGAAAAAAAAAAGTACCTTCATTAAGCAAAAAAAAAAAAAAAAGAATTGGGGCATATTGGGATTGCAAACAAGATTCCCGGAAAATAAAGGGGGTGATGGCATTGTCTGCCATATAGATTTGCTATAGGAACACAGTTTCCACTTCTATCCCTTCCCGAAAAGAGAAGGGGGGAGAGATAGAGAAATGGGCATAACATTTGTTGTACATAACAATGGTGGAGAGGATAACCATAAGCGAGAAGGTAAATAACAGTGTTCTCAATCACAAACTTACTCTTGTACAAGAAAATACAAGAAATAGAAGGATTACCTGGACAAACGTGTATAATCCAGGAATTGCCATAACATCTGCCCCAAGTAACTTTAGCCCAAAGTCAACATGCGGCTGCAAAACAAAAACAGAAGATTAGAAGAAAAGGGGAAGGGAAAGAAAGAGGCAAGAACGTAAGATCCTTCTATAGATACTACAACTAAGTACTGTCTGAATGAAGTTTTCTCCTAAACCTTTTCTGCTGAACTGATAAAACTTTGGACAGTCAGAAAAATACATCGGAATGGGTTTATAATATCGGTTTATAGCAAGTGGAGATAATAAATGAATTCGAAAAAACTCCCTTAACAAGAATGATGCTCAGAGACTTATTGTCTCTGCATTATCAGCATTAAATCAATAATATCGTTCATGAGAAGCTAAAATGCAGGACAAACTTGGTTACTGAATAAATAACCACGTATGACTTGTTAAATACAACATACCTTGTCCATTAGGGACATGTATATATTGGCAAAACAAGGAAAGACACTGAGCAAAGGCTTCAGAGTGATTCGAGGAACAGCAAATACTTGCAAATCGACAACCTGAAATGTTCAAAATAAAAAAAATCAATGCTCCTACCGGGGCCACACTCATATTCTCTCTCTAGCTCTTGATGAATCATTTTGCTCACATTTGTGTGCACGGGTAACTGTTCATGAGAGGAAGCAGCAGACATATGGAGTGTGTACACAAGTACACATTGCTCTCATGTTTTGTCATGCATATTTCTTTCTCTTAATCTACCATTACACTAGCAGATACCTGAACAGTGGCTTTTAATCCAAAAGCTTTAACTGCAATAATGATGTTAGGATTCCCAGCCCACTTAAATGATGGTTCCATAATAAGTTCCTTCTCGTCAGTGACATAGACTTTCATTCCTGGCATATGATTAAATCAACAACGAGTATCAGTACAAAAATTTGGGCTATCATTATAAGGGGGAAAAAAAAGAACGGAACACGTTTTGTGCGTATAACCTAACAAGCACCATATGTATACAATCTAGGAACTTTAAATGACAATAGGAAATCATGTTCCAGGTGAATGCATTTGAAATACTTTTCTTGAATTATTGCACCACATAATTAGAAGCTGACAGGCCGTTGTTCTGACCCATTTCCCTTACAGATCCTCAGTATTCATAGGTTTTCTTCCAATCTGATATTAGTTGTTTATCACGAAAGAAATGTGCGAGTTATTCATATACATTTATAAACTTAGAACCTAATTGCCACCTTTTATCAATCAAGACATCTAGCATGCTGCATTCTTTTCAATATAAGTTAGTGCCATACTTGCGAAGACAAGATTTTTAATGTTGCCATCATGATTACCATGATATTCTGATAGACTGGATAAATATCTCTCCTTTGATTGGTGAAAAGAATTCGAATCAAGTGATCGTTTAATGGGAACATATTTAATATGCCATATGCAGTTGACCATATGTATTTAAATGCATAGGAGTATCTGTTTCAGAAAGTGAAGTCAACCTTGAAAAGTTGGTGGCAGGGTACCCAGAGTAAGAGCTTCAAATTCAACTGATTGAATTTTGTACTTCGGAATTTGCTCAGCAATAATGGGCTTTGCTATATGCTTGGCCTCTGTGCAAATTGCCTAGAAAACATGAAGTTTCAAAACTCAGAAAGGAATTCATGAAAAAACAAAGCGAAACAAATATAATAGAGGCCATAACATATTAAAGATCATTGCAGTTACACATACTGTGTCCAGATAAGGCCACATGTTCTCAAGAAATTTGTTAAGCCAGTCAACCTTCAAAGAAAAAGAAACACAGTTATAACCTTGTTGCATAACTTAATGCAGTTTAGACCTATCATACAGAAATCCCAGGAAAAAGAAAGAAGAACTCATTGCAAGAATAACATACACGGTCGAAATCTGGATTTTTGACCCACAAGGGGATCTCTGGAAGCAACCGCTGTAAAGTGTCTGAGTCGTCCTCGACCAAAGTACGAATTTTTGGATCCTGAACACATGACATGTTAACATCCAAAAGAAACAATGCAACCATCTTATCAATGGCTCAAAAGGCTGAATCATGACATTGGAGTCAAGGCTAAGTGGGATACTACCATTTATGGCCTGCATCTATTGAGTACCAACATTTACGTATAACTGATCCAACGTCTCATACGTGGTACCAAGACGTGGTACCAACGGACATTCGAGACAAGCCAAATAGCTTAGTGATCAAGTACAGTAAGCAAAATACGAGGAAAAAAAAAAAAGAAAAAAAATTTGCTATACACTGTTTAATGCTAGTCCCAGCAGACGAGTTTCTCAATCCTAAAACGGAAACTTTCCCAAGAAAAAACTAAAGGTTACGCCAGGCTTGATCATTTCAAAATCGAGTTTTCGGCTGAAAAATGGTAAAAATGCATCTCCCAAAGTCAAACACTACCAAGTACAAATCTTTGCAGAGTGAAACTGGAGAGCAGAATCCACAAACTAAAATAGGCTTAAGACAACACCTGGAAATTAACCATAAATAGGATCCAATATATTTATCAGACCATAAAAGAAAACCAGCTTGATCAGCTTAGAATAAAGTCTTGATTTCTTATTACCTATTCATTTTTCCACAAATAAATGGACAAAATTTAAAGCTGCTTATGGAAGTACAAGAACAGCCACCGAGGAATGAAAAAAGGCTTCACTCAAACAAAAACTGAGAAAAGCGAGACGAAGAAGAGCCAGGAAAAAAAAAAAAAAAGCAAAACATAACGAGAAATCAACCGAGAAAGAAACAGACCTTAACATCAGTGGGCAGTACGTATATGAACACATAATACCCAATGACGAGCCCAATTGAAGTTCCAATTCCGAAGCCGAAAACACCCAATATAGAGCTGAGCAAACCCATTTGTCTTCTTCTTCTTCTTTTTTTTTTTTTCCTAAAAGATCGCCCGAATACTTAAATCAAAGAGGTTAAAAGTTTTTGGCTCTGTTCAAACAAAAACAACAACCGACGAATGAAGAAAAAAAACCCAGAGAAGGAATCTCAGTAACTGACATTCTTGTTCGAGGTAAATTTGAAGGGAAAAAAAAAACAAAAAGGAAAGAAAATGCAACGAGATATTATGGTTTCAAACTTATGAGGAAGAATGCATTAAATTAAAGGAGGCATTTATTTCTCCAGTTTTGGACCAAACACAACGGCTTTTCGCTATGAAATTTTCTTCAAGCACGTGATATTTGGCCTTCGGGTGTCTGTCAGTTGGTTGGTCATGAATTCCTTCCGTTTTTTTTTTCTTTCCTCTTTTTACTTAGCTTCGACAGAAAGAAAAATTCTAAAAGCCCTTCTCTTAAAAAAGAAACCTAAGAAATGAAATAATTTGAAGATTATGAAGGAGATGCAGTTGGCAGTTAATCGAGAGAGAGAGAGAGAGAGAGAGAGAGAGAGAGGTGCGTGAAAGCAACAGTGCGTTGTATTACATACGTAGCTGAAAAGGATGGTGATAGAAGAAGATATATCCAAATCCAAACGAAAGTGAATTCTATATTTGATATTTCTAATTGCCTAGCTACCAATTTGTCTTGTTTTTATTTTTATTTTTATTAAATACTCTTTTTATAATTTAAAATAAAAAATATAATAATATTTGATATGATTATATAAATATAATATATATAAAATTAAAAATATGATATAAATATATTTTTAAAATTTATTTAATATAAATTATAAACGTATTAAAATTGATATAAATATAAAAAAATTTTAAATATAATTATGACAAAATAAAATATATAAACATAATATAAAAATATAAATTATTAATTTTTTACCAATTTTTTTTTATTTCATTTCTTGTCTGCTTCCCCAGCACTACTCAAATTGCCTTTTTTTTATTATTTTAAAAAAATTTATATGATAACGGTCCAAGCGAAATACATTCTTCCGTTAAGCGTTGTTGCGCGCAAAACCCCATTCTTTTCGTTTTTCCATTTGAAGTAATTATGGCTAGAATTAGCCTTATTGACCTTTTCACATGCCTCATTTAGATTAGAATTAAACCATAAATTTCTTTTTATGGATAGTCGATTTTTTACTTTAATTTTTTAAAAATTATTAATATTAAAATTTAAATTTATACATCGCATTATATTTCAATAAAATTTCACGGAAAGCATTATTATTACCATCTAAAAGACCAATAAAATCCAAGTTTTTCTTGTTGACAGTTATTTTCTGTTTTATTTCTTTGTTGTTTTTTTCCTTCCAATTTTCTGGCCACGTCTTTCTGTTCCTATATGAAACAATCGACACTGTTTATAACTTTGTGTTTGAGTTTCAGATTTTTAGTTAATTATAATACCTTTGTTTAGCTTCCCTGTTTACATGAAATGGACTTGAATTTTGCTTGTTCTTGTGGTCACAATTGTAACTTTCTTGTGTTTTTGAAGCACTTGATGGCAACTTTAGCTAGTTGGCTTTATCGAGAGGGTAGACGGCAGGATCGGAATAAATCATTTCGGATGCCGTGCGCTGGGATGGTCAGGACTGGTCCACTCACTTACCTCGACCGCCTGTAGTTACTTTGAGAAGAACAGGAAAGGGAGCAACGTGGGAAAGTCAAGAGGATTATAGTGAACATGTGGTTACCTTTGAAACAAGCATCATTTTCAGTAAAAAGCTGAGTGATCAGGGTCTCAAAAATTATTACTCTTCAAGTTCCCAGCTAGTGTCACGATCTTTGTGCTGGTTCGTCTTCTAAAGCACTTAGCTAGGAAACCATATGGAGTTGTTATTTGCCTGTTTCCACTAACAATAGCGGTTGCTATCATTTGCTTTCACCAAGCATGATGCATTGTAGCCTAAGATTGCTTGGATAATCGATACTGAGGTGCTAGAAGCATATGCTACTGTGCAAAATGAAGAAAAGGCCCCTCGGTGATTAGCTTTTGGATTAAACATTTGGGCCCGAACGTTTAAAAACAGCATCCATTTATTTCTCCACTCACAAGCAAGTCTGTTACCGAAACTTTATAGGTGAACCACCAAGGCACCCTTGAAAAGGAAAAAAAAAAATAGAGGAAAAAGAAAGATACAAAGAACTTTCAATTTTCAATTTCAATTCTTCTTCAATCACTCGTTCAGAGGAAGTTGTCCCAACATTTTAACTTGAAAGCCCAAATACGAGAAACAAAAGAAGATACAGGTTTTGTTTTGAAGCAAGGAACTTGCGGAATGTGTTGGAATTTACAAAAATATATGGGTCCCTGATGGTAATGTTTTTAAAGGGTTAAGCTCTACATCCAATTTCAACAGAGAGCAAAGTAAGCTTGGCGTTGATGAGCCCAATGAGACCCTACAATTTTGCCCATTAAAAATGGTTATTAGGCCTTTTAAAGTCCACCAACAACGTACTGGACTCAATTTCAACAAGCCCTTTACTTTTTTAAAAAAAATTTTAAAGATGTATAACTTTTTCGAATAATTATTAGTAAAAAAAAGGTGAAACCAGTTCACCCTTTTTTGTTGTTAATCATTTGACTATTCTTTTAAAAAACCCATCTTTGGGTTTTGTTTATGGAGCCGTTAGATGGACCCTTTTGTCATGCATGAACCACCAAATTTATAGCTTTTAATTTTTTTATGCCCTTGCCTTCGTGTTTACTCCAATTATTCCATCCTCTTCAACCACAAGAAAGATTCATTTGATCGACAAGGGACCTCGATAGGATTTTTATGGAAGAAAACCAAATAATTAAAGGCCGCCTAGGATATAAAATGAACAAGACATGGCTTGTATCAAAATGGTCGGTGCCTCTAAACTGATAATCTCACGTCACCGCCGATTGTTTATAAAGAAATATCATAATGATGAGACCAAGTCCTATTTTGCACGTATTTTTAATATGAGAGAAACATTAAAAACACACGTCAAATTGCATATATTATTGGCAAATTAAGTTAATTAAACTTGATGCTATCCGACCTATTAAAGGAAAGGGTAGAGGAACCGGCCATTCAGAATTGGCAATTATAAATGCTAGCACATGTTACGATACATAAATTTAACTAAAATATTAATATCATATAAAAATAATATAAATTATTAATATTTTAAAATTTATATGATATGAATAATTAAATTATTAATATTTAAATATTATTTTAAGTTTTAATGCAATAAAAATAATACAAATATAAAAAAATATTTTTAATTTCTTAAATGTTATTGCCTCTGATAGAGGTCAATTCCTTTTTGCCAATGACGCTTTACAAAAGGATTTTCATAAATTTTGATTTATTTTTTCTTATTATATTTTAATTCTATTAATAAAAAAAATTGGTCATATCATTTCTGATCTGTCGAGCCTAAGGAGGGAATGCATCTTGTCATACGCAATGGAGCCTTTAATATCTCCAAACTGACTCTATGTCCAGTTGGCAAAAACCTACCATCAAACTCAAATTATTTGTCTAAACCAATCATATTTTAACAAATACAAATATTACTATCAGGGCGCTAATCTTTAAAGTGAGAACAAAGATTACTATTAATTAATTATTTATTTATAATTATATAATTTATTGGTAAAATATTAAATTTTTATTTTAATAATTATGAGTAATAATCTCAAATATATAAATATTATTGTCAATTAATTAAATAATTATCTTAGATAATAAAAAAATTAATTTATGAAACTAAAAACAACAAAACTTGAAGCCAATTTCGACTCACATTCCTACGAGTAGAAAAATATAGAAATGCGACAAATTGGGAAAGATATTTTTGCTCAGAAGAGACACGTCATACTTGAGAAAAAGATGTGTTAAACATTAATGGCAAAGTGTGAGAAAGATGTAATTTTGGTTTAAAGGATATTTATAAAGTAAATGTTTATTAACTATTTCAATCAAAATTTAAATTGGATTTGGTGTTAGATGTCTAAGAGTTGTTGTTGAATCTCATTAGAATTTGTTAATTAGACACGAATATTAAATATTTTATCTGAATTTAATAATTACAAAATATTTAAATTTAAAAAATTAATTATATAGTATCGAATATTTAATATTTTAATTGCTATTCACAATCAATATCCCAAATGTTTTATATGTTAATTGATAACCATAAAGATGTATTTAATAAGCAAGTGAAATATAAATACAAGAGAGTGAATAAAAATATAGATAGTTGATACTCTTTTATATAAAATAAAATAAATAATAAAATAAATAATATTTTCCCCTTTATTCTTAGTTTTCAATGCATTGTTAAGTGAAAAAAATTATTTTATATATATTTTAAATAATTTAAAAATATCTTTAAAATTGTCCTCAACAAAATCTTAAATCAATGTTAATAGATCTAAAAAAAATCTTAAAATAATATTTTTTTACAAAATTCATAAATAATTCTTAAATTATATGATCACATTTATTAACGGGAAAAAACGTCACGTGCACAAGGCACCGACCAATCATGCATCGGAAAATAGAACCTAATCATAAACGGTTAAGAATGGCTGACATTCTGCCACGTGCACGAATCTCAGACTGTCTTGCGTTGTATTATTGAAGGACCAAATTTTTAATTGTCAATTTATCACCCTCATGCTTCTGCCTTGAAAATATATATATATTTTACTAATAAATGTGTTGCCCGCGCTCATTCCCCGTATGTGAGGTCAAAAAGGACTTAAATCAACCCTCTCCCTACAATATAACTGTGGGTCCCACCAACTGGGGTACGTGTATGGCTAGGATTTTATCCAGACCCTTTCAAACCGTACCAAATCTCGAAGAACCCGAGGAAGTGATCAACGGCTAGTATCTCCTCAACGGCTATAAAAAATAATTGGATCCAACGGTCAACATCGATTCGACGGCAGCCGCCCAAAAGTGTCTTGCGGATCTTTGGAGCCTCCTGTCCGTAAATTAGGAGTAAAACGGTGACGTTGATTGAAAAAATAAAATAGAAAAAAAAAAATACAAATACAGTTAAAAATGAAGTAGCCGTTGGAGACTTCGGAGGCTATGGCTTCTATAAAAAGAGGCACAGAGTTTAACATTTATGAAAGTTTGGTACAAAAGAAAAAATATATATATATTTAAGAAAAATCCAAACCCGCTTTGATTGAAAAAAAAAGGGGTCTTTCGGATCCGCCGTTTGGGATCGAAACAATTTTAATCATCTTTCTGTTGATGAAGATAGATTGCTCTTAGCATTTCCCTTATAGACATTTAATTTTTTTTCTTTTTGTCTTTTCGTTGAGAAAATCTGTAGAGATTAATTTTCCTCTGTGAAATATATACTTTTCAAGGTTTTTGTTGCAGGCTTTTGATCATATTATTTCAAAGATCATAGCCATTTTTTCTTTCTAGTTTTTTTTTTCAGGGTTTTGTTGACAGATTTCACTATTTTCAAGTTTGAATCAGAAGTTGTAAACAAAAAAAAAATCCAATATTATGGATGCAATTTTCATGTCATCTTCATCTGAGAAATCATTTTCTCCTTACATGCAAGTCAAAAATATTCCAAAGAGAAATATTGGAGCTAATTTCATTTCAAAACCAAATGAAAACTTAGCTCCAGCAAACACCATCCATAGAGGTGGCCTCTTGTTTGCTCCGCCGCCGTCCCTCTCCTTCTCTTATCCTCCTTCAGCTTCTCTTCTCAATCCAATATTCTATCCAAATTATCAGCGGATGCAGCAGCAGCAACGACAGCAACCGCCGCTCCTTCCACTTCCAACCTCTAATAAACCTCTCCACAGCTCTCTCCCTTCTCGAACCCGAAGCCTTTCTTCTTCTCCTTCTAACAGGAAAGACAACAGAACCAGAGACCAATCTCTCACACCAAAGAGATCAAAATCAAAACAACTCATTACTAGCAAAGTAGAGCTGGATCAGCCGAAGAAAGATCATTTGAAGTCATCAGAAGCAACAAAAACACAGTCCTTTGTCATGGCATCAGTTAATCCATTAGGACCCGACCCCAACGATCTCCCCAAGGTTTTAGCATCCTCACGCATGGCAACAGGTAACGTTGCCAAAGATTTGGAGAAGTTTTCAGGTTCTGTCTTTACAATCTCTCCACCACCTAGCAGCTTGCCTTTGCCTAGGTTTTCGCTTAGACCAAAGCTTAGTTGTAACGCTGAAGCAGCCGCTGGAGTCGATGTTGGAGCCACTGACAATCTCCGACGTCTCCTACGTATCCGTTGAATAACAGGAGCTTGTCTCCGTTTTAGTTCCTGCCTTCCTGGTGATATGTCAATAAAGGGCCTTACTAATCAAGGGTATGCTTTCCTTAATCAAGTAGTAATTTTTATTTTTCATTTCCTCGTTTCTCTCGTTGATATTCTTATTTCATGTGAAAAAATTGTGATAACCTCCATGTTATTTTTTTTCTAAATGAGGTGCGCAAAAGGATTGAAAGAGAGAAAAAAGAAGAAGAAGGGTCTTCGTCATAGATTGTTGAACTTGTTTTTCCCTTTTTTTTTCCCCTTCTTTTGTATCAATCGTAGTGTAATATTGTAATTCCGTATGCATGAATACTGTGATCACCACCTTGTTTTTGAATTGGGGTGAACAGAAATGATATATAGGCTTTGCCTTTTTTCTTTTTTGGTTTGAAAATTGGGGTGAGCAGAAGATTGCAAAAAATGTTGCTAATTTTGTTTTGGCTTAGTTTGACGATTAAGATGAACAAATTCTGTTGTGTTGAAATAACAGTCACTGAATCATATATGTATATATATATATATATATATATATCTAGAATTCTTTGGTTGGCATTTGTTTATGCTGCTCTTATTTTGTTTGAAGTTCTGATAGCTGAAAAGACCTAATCTAAGAGGGATTATTCGCACCGTTTCAATTTCTAGTAATAATGGCGCCTTAAAATAATTAAATTCATGGGTCTGTAGGCCTGCATGTTTTAATGAAAAGTAGGCTGCCATCTGTAGATTAAAAAAAGTTATTTAAAATAACTTATTTTCAGTGCCTTTTTCATTCATATAAGCATGAAGACCCCATCTCAGATGATGTTTATATCAATTAAATTAGCTGGACAGCATAAAACTATGAGTTAATATACACAAGTTGTGCTAAAACGGTGGAATAAATCTGTTAAATCCGATTAGAATCTGATGGCCGAAAGCAATCTAGTTTAACATAATGTTCGAATAAGTAACGGCATGCGTTAGGTAGAGACTATGAAGAAAAACAAAACTAAAGGAACTAAATTAACATTATTCACATTCCACCATTCTGGTAAAAGTCGAAATCATGTTGGAAATGTAATCCAATAAAAAAAGAGGGGGGAGAAATGTAAAAAAAAAACTGAATCCAAGATGGAAAAGGGTGAGTGATTCATGCACAAGGGCTAAAAAGCTACCATATGAAATACCCATTGCATATTGGATAAAAAATTAAAAAAGAAAATTACCTTTTGCATACTTCACTGGAAAGTTTTACCAGATATAATATATATATATATATATGTACACAAATTTCTAACATCAGGTCAGGGTGAGGTGGTTCTTCAATCTCTCAGTGCCATGGTCAAGAGCGGCTCCGTGAAGTAAATGCCCTCAATTACCAATGCTAAATTGTCTGCAAAAACCAAGGGTCCATAAAAGAAGACGATGACTGATGGTCAGAAAACCACTTAACCGGCCTGGATTTTTTGCCTTTATTGCATGGAAAATGACAGCAATTTGATTGATCTTTTTCTGTTACATAGATAAGTAGCGCTGGTTAGCATCGAAAGAGCCGAGTTGTTGGTTGGCCAACCAAGTTAACTTTGCATTTATGGTCGCGGGAAAAGGACTGCCTTTCATCAACACACCAACATAAGAACTCCATGAAGCAATTCCTTTCTTGCTTCATTTACTCATATCATCTCTCTCTCTACTTGTTCCCAAATATTTTTCGGCTTTTGTAAAATGGAGGTAGAGCTTAGTGACCAGAATTCGCTTCCAAAAATGGAGCAACCATCGAATTCGACCAAAAGGAAACCTGTTTCATTCCTTGGCCTATTTGTAGCTGCCGATCGGTTAGATTGTATCTTGATGTGTTTCGGAAGTTTAGGGGCGTGCATCCATGGGGCTGCTCTTCCAGTGTTCTTTATTTTGTTTGGACGAATGATAGATTCTTTAGGACATCTGTCTTCAGATCCTCACAAATTGTCTGCTCGGGTTTCTGAGGTACTATTCAACTTCAAAATCATGTCCTCTGACTATTAATTCAGGTATCTTTGTTTAGTGATGACATGGAAGCTTACTGGTTCAGACTTTAGAGTATATAAGTCGATCAGTCAGTCCTGTCGAGTAGAAGCCCGTGCATCGTGTCCTGTTCTGACAGTTTGTCATTTTAGTGTTCGATCTTGAAGTGGTTCAACAAAAATTTATAAAATGAAACCCATCAGTTTCTCTAACTTCCAGGAAGTGATTAAGTTGAAGGCCATCAGGGCAATTCTTGCGACGAAGATTTGAGCTGTTCTCCTAGGAGTGGCTATTCAACTGAATTTGTCAATTAAACTTTTACAATGCAACGAAAAGAACGAGTTTCGTAAATTACTGTACATAATTTCTCCAAAATATTTAACACCATTAGCGAAAATCTGACCAGATTTTTGCTTAATATTTAACGCTTGTCTTTCCTGCAGCATGCTTTGTACTTGGTCTACCTTGGACTTGTTGTTTTCGCATCAGCATGGATCGGTGCGTTTCATCTTTCTTAATTCTCTCTACTCAATTTTCTTTTCTCAAGCAGCCCCTCAGCTTTACTTTTCCTCCTGCAGTATTAACATCCTCGTTGATATTATCCCTCCAGGGGTTGCGTTCTGGATGCAGACAGGGGAAAGACAGACGGCTCGTTTGCGTTTGAAATACCTTCAGTCAGTTTTAAGAAAAGATATAAGCTTCTTTGACACTGAAGCCAGAGATTCTAACATTATTTTTCATATTTCAAGTGATGCAATTCTTGTCCAAGATGCAATAGGTGACAAGGTACATTACCAAAAAGCCGAACATGATTCTCATAAAGCTCAAATTTTTTATTTAAGATTTAAGATACGTCTTTAATACTATTCTCTTTGCGTACCTTGATGCAGACAGGCCACGCTTTACGTTATCTTTCTCAATTTGTTGTTGGTTTTGCCATTGGATTTACATCTGTTTGGCAACTTACACTACTCACCTTGGCTGTAGTTCCACTGATAGCCATTGCAGGCGGTGCTTATACCATTATCATGTCGACTCTATCAGAAAAAAGTGAAGCTGCTTATGCTGAAGCTGGGAAGGTGGCAGAAGAGGTAACTTACATACACATTTACTTTCAAAACTTCTTTATTGCTTTGCTCCTATACATAATTTTGGAATAAAGACTCAAAACCAGGTTCCCTTTTTAAGAAAGCTTGATTCTTATCTCACTCGTTGAAGGCACAGTTCAATGGTGCAAGAAATATCAAGCTTAATTGATCAACCAGAACAATCGCATATCAATTTAATTTGAAAGTCATGACAACTAATTTTCTCAGTTTCTTACTCACGGATGTAGTTTTTACTTTGCTTTCAATTCAGGTTATTTCACAGATTCGGACAGTATACGCATTTGTAGGGGAGGAAAGAGCAGTTAAAGCGTACTCTAGTTCACTTAAAAATGCTCTTAAAATGGGAAAGAGGAGTGGACTTGCAAAGGGGGTTGGTGTTGGATTCACATATGGGCTGCTGTTCTGCGCCTGGGCATTGCTTCTTTGGTATGCCAGCATACTTGTCAGACATGGTAAAACAAACGGAGGGAAAGCCTTCACAACGATTATCAATGTCATTTTTAGTGGATTGTAAGTATACTGTGAATACGGTTAAAAAATTTTACGGGGTTTTTATCCCTCATTGATCGTATTTTATGATGAAAAACAGGTGTTTTCATTTTGCAGTGCATTAGGTCAAGCAGCACCAAACCTTGCTGCCATTGCTAAAGGCCGTGCAGCTGCTGCCAATATCTTAAACATGATCAAAACAGACTCAAAGCCTTCAAGACAGTTGGATGGTGAAGCTGTGTTACCGGAAGTTGCTGGGCAAATTGAGTTCTGTGAGGTCTGTTTTGCTTATCCCTCCCGGCCTAATATGGTGTTTGAGAATTTGAGCTTCTCAATAGATGCCGGGAAGACTTTTGCATTTGTAGGTCCGAGTGGTTCAGGCAAGAGTACTGTCATATCCATGGTTCAACGCTTCTATGACCCCAATTCAGGCAAGTTGACAAAAATATGAACCGAGTTACAGAATAGTTTTATTTCACCTGACTAATTCACGAAACTTTTTAAGTTTGTGGCTGATGCACGGGAGTTCACCAGGTCAAATTCTATTGGATGGACATGATGTTAAGAATCTCCAGTTAAAATGGTTGAGAGAACAAATGGGATTGGTTGGTCAAGAACCAGCTCTGTTTGACACAACAATAGCTGGCAATATCCTAATTGGTAAAGAAGATGCAGATATGGAGCAAGTTATACTAGCTGCTAAAGCTGCTAATGCACATTCTTTCATCCAAGAACTACCCGAGAGTTATAACACACAGGTGTGTTCTCCAAGCCGCCCTTGCATTGTACAAGAAACTGAAATAATTTGATGGTGACCTTCTTTCTCTGAAGATATCCAAGTTCGTTCTTTAACTAGGATAGATTATTTGTTTCGGAAATGCATATCAGCTTTAAACCCTCATACGCCAATTTTGGTTTCAAATAGTAAAAAACTTAAGACATTTTATGATATAATAACTGATAAATATGAGATATATGTATCAAAATTAAGGTCTAGGATGGCCACATGATGCTTTGACAGTTTGTCGAATTTAGGTTGGAGAGGGAGGGACTCAGCTTTCTGGAGGGCAGAAACAAAGAATTGCTATTGCAAGAGCCGTGCTGAGAAACCCAAAGATACTGCTTCTAGATGAGGCTACAAGTGCTCTTGATGCAGAATCAGAGCTCATAGTTCAGCAGGCACTAGATAAGATAGTGTCAAAACGAACAACAATTATTGTGGCACATCGATTATCCACCATTCGAGATGTTGACACCATTATTATTTTGAAGAATGGCCAGGTTGTTGAGAGTGGGAGCCACATTGATTTGATATCTAAGAATGGAGAATATGCAACTCTTGTGAGTTTGCAAGCATCGGAAAACATTGCAAATTCAAGCCCTCTATGTCATTTTGACGCTTCTGGAAGTTCTAGCTTTCGACAACCTCCCAACAGTCAAAATCCCGGGCAGGATTCACAGTCAATTGCTACAAAAGAATTGCTTCAAAGTGATCAAAACTCATCTCAGAAAAACTGTGTTGGTACTCCATCAATATGGGAGATACTAAAACTAAATGCACCAGAGTGGCCCTATGCACTGCTTGGCTCGGTTGGAGCAATTCTAGCAGGCATGGAAGCTCCACTATTTGCCTTTGGAATCACGCATGTCTTGACTGCATTTTACTCTCCTGATGATTTTCAAATTAAGAAAGAGGTTGAAAGGGTGGCTCTTATTTTTGTTGGTCTGGCTATTCTTACCATTCCAATATATCTGCTGCAACACTACTTTTACACCTTAATGGGAGAGCACCTGACAGCTCGTGTCCGTTTATCAATGTTTTCAGGTTCTTTTCTACTGCTCAATCTAGAAAGCTGCTTTTGATCAATATTACATTTGATGGGACATTCATCACATTGGCATATCCTATGAACAATGAGATTTTGCACTGATATATATGTGTTTGCTCCATGCATTTCAGTTCTTTATATTTCTTGTATTATAACCTACTCAAATTTTGTTCCTTCAAGTGCAGCTATCCTTTCCAATGAGGTTGGCTGGTTTGATTTGGATGAGAACAATACTGGTTCATTGACAGCAGCTTTAGCTGCAGATGCCACCCTAGTACGAAGTGCTTTAGCTGATCGGTTATCCACAATTGTGCAGAATGTAGCACTTACGGTGACAGCATTTGTAATTGCTTTCACTTTAAGCTGGCGCTTAGCATCTGTTGTTATTGCCTCATTTCCCTTACTCATAGGTGCTTCCATAACTGAGGTAAGGTTTTGAAACTAGCTTAATTGTCGATGAATGGCACTGTAGTCATCCTTCTATTTCATTTTTCCTTCAAAATTGCAGCAACTATTTCTTAAGGGATTTGGAGGGAATTACAGCCATAGCTACTCCAGAGCAACCGCTGTTGCACGTGAAGCAATTGCGAACATTCGTACTGTCGCTGCATTTGGTATTGAGGACCGGATCTCAATCAAGTTTGCCTCTGAACTAAGCCAACCAAATAAGAAAGCATTCTTAAGAGGTCATATTTCGGGCTTCGGATATGGTGTCTCACAGCTCTTTGCATTCTGTTCCTACGCCCTTGGCCTTTGGTATGCATCAGTACTAATCAAGCAGAATGAATCCAACTTCGGGGACATTATGAAGTCCTTTATGGTGTTGATAATCACTGCACTGGCAGTAGCAGAAACACTTGCTCTCACACCAGATATCGTGAAAGGTTCACAAGTACTTGGGTCTGTTTTCGGAATTCTGCACAGGAAAACATCAATAGAACCTAATGATTCCACATCAAACATCGTAACTGAGGTCAAAGGAGATATGGAGTTCAGAAATGTAAGTTTCAAGTATCCAATGAGACCTGATGTAACCATTTTTGAGGACTTAAACCTGAAAACCTCAGCTGGAAAGAGTCTAGCCGTAGTTGGACAAAGTGGGTCGGGGAAAAGCACTGTGATCGCACTAATTATGCGATTTTATGATCCCATTTCCGGGGGAGTGCTGATTGATGGTACTGATATTAAGACATTAAACTTGAGATCATTAAGGTTGAAAATGAGTTTAGTTCAGCAGGAGCCAGCATTGTTCTCAACCACAATATACGAAAACATCAAGTATGGGAAGGAGGAAGCATCGGAAATCGAGATAATGAAAGCAGCAAGAGCAGCCAATGCTCATCGATTCATCAGCAGAATGCCTGAAGGCTACCAAACTAACGTGGGTGACAGAGGGGTACAGTTATCCGGGGGCCAAAAGCAAAGGGTGGCAATAGCTAGAGCAATCCTGAAAAACCCTTCTATTCTTCTTCTGGATGAAGCTACGAGTGCATTGGACACGGAATCTGAGAAACTAGTTCAAGAGGCTCTGGATAATCTCATGGAAGGCCGTACCACAGTTGTGGTAGCGCACAGGTTATCGACTATTCGTAAGGCAGATACCATTGCTGTGCTGCAACAAGGAAAAGTAGTTGAAATTGGTAGCCATGAGCAGCTGACTAGGAAACCTGGAAGTGTCTATAAACAATTAGTCAGTCTACAGCAGTAAAGGAGCATCCGTGATCCTAATCTATTTTCCTGTACAACTGGGAGGCTTGAATGATATAAATGAACTTGAAAACAAAGCTTAGCATGAGATTTGTATACACAAATATGTTATAATCCAAGGGAAACTACAGCCAATTATTACTGTATCTCAAAACTGCAAAATTCTTGAAATTATTGTTTTTATGAACTGTTTACAACATGATTATCAGGAAACACCATTTCTTCCTGACAAAGCAACCGAGCAAAGGGTTCTTGATTTTATGGCCAAAATAAATAAATAAATAAATAAAATAATGGTTCTTAATTTTAAACATGTATCATGCCAGGAATGCAAGTTTTCTTGATTCACACTGGAATTTATTGGCCTGCAAAGTCCTATCAGCGTTAATGTAAATCAAATTCTGTAGGCAAAGCGGACTTCTAAATTTGAAATTAAAAGCTTGTATCGTTTCAGCCAAGGCTGTCGTTCAAATTTAGGAATATAAAGTTTTGATTTTTAAGAGCTTTTGGTCTTGCATTTGCCTTTTGGGGCCACTCACGGCTTTTATTCAAATTTAAATGGTCCTGTTTGTTATTTATAGAATAACCGTCAACTAACTACCAATCCAATTTTGTTTTGTTTTTTTTTTTTTTTTTCTTTTTAATGTTTATTTATGTCTATCGATCTTTGACTTGTTATGGCATTGAAGCTATTCTATCATATTATGTTATATTTAAGATTTTATATAAATTTATATTTAATGCACTACTAATATAATTTTGTATAATGTCCATAAACTGATGATGTCATTTCATAAAAAATAAAGTTATATATATTTATTTTTAAAAAATTTTAATAAAGTAAATATTTTATTCACTAATAGTATATAAGCACAAACCTATTATATATTTTTTAACACGTTATATATTTTTTGTACTTCGTAACATTTTCATATTAAATCAAATTTTAATTATGATTTTTACACTATATATCTTAATTACATGATGTCTAAATTAAATAATTAGTCGTTAGCCAAATATTTCTTTCAAAATTTCCAATTTTGAAAGCCAAAAGAGAATATATATTAAAGGCAAAGAAAGCATTTGGCCTCCCCTTCAATTAGCTTATTGAAAAGTTAAATTAATAGTATCAGGACAAATTCTATTGAGTCAAAAGCAAAATGGTAATTTTCTTAAAAAAAATTGAAAAACAAACAAAATAAAGAACAAAAGGGAAAAGAAAAAAAAATGTATTAATACGTGGTAAATGGTGGGAGGCTTAGCTGGCGCGGGGCTGGCTAGGTCAGCTTACCTTTAAACCGCATTTGTGATCTACCCCTTCTCCATCTCCTCCCATTTTGCCATCGTTCGCTTTTCTCTCTCCATTTCCTTTCCTCTCTTGTTTCAGTTTGCTTCGGCTGCTCCTTGGGATTTGCTCCGTGGAGACAAACTATGAAGCCTGTCGATCTAATTCTTTGTTTAACAACAAGAAAAACAAGAGCGTGAAGCAAATCTGAGAAAGAAAAGCCGAGAACACCGAGATTCTTCGGAGTAAGGATTTCAATATTTGGTACTTCTAATTCGTACGGGCGGCGGAGGAAAAAAAAATGAGCGCCTCGAGATTCATAAAGTGCGTCACCGTCGGCGATGGTGCCGTTGGCAAGACCTGCTTGCTGATTTCCTACACCAGCAATACTTTCCCTACGGTGAGCCTTTTGACGTTGTCCTCTTTCCTGGGTTCTCGGATCTTTGTTGAATGACCGCATGAATTATTAGCATTTTTAAAAATTTTCACCTGAATATTTATGTAATTTTTTCCGGATAAATGAAAGAAGAATTATTTACAATTATATATGTTCAAGTGAATTACTACTGTGAATTTACTATGAATATTTTGTTGTCTTTTGTAAATGCTGTTAAGATTGGGCTTAATGCCGTACAATGTAGGCAGATGAGGTGCAACCAGATCTTTTCACAGTTAACTGACACTTTATTCCGTTATAATTGAAACCAAGATTGGGACTTTATGCTCCATGTCAGGGTTAGGGTATCTTTAATGCTGATTTTCTGTATTGCTGACGCTTTGCGTTTGCAATTTTTATGGTAACAGGACTATGTCCCGACTGTTTTCGACAATTTCAGTGCAAATGTTGTCGTGGATGGCAGCACTGTCAACTTAGGTTTATGGGATACTGCTGGTAATTTGGAAATGGCCTCTGAAATTCTTTTTCTTTCAGTAATTGCTAGTTCTTTCTAGCTTTTGGTTTGAAATTGTTGCCTTGGAACAGGTCAGGAGGATTACAATAGGTTAAGACCACTGAGCTATCGTGGGGCTGATGTCTTTATTCTTGCATTTTCTCTCATCAGCAAGGCCAGTTACGAAAACGTTGCCAAGAAGGTTTAACCATTGAATATCGTCTTTTGAGATAATAATTTTGTGCAGTATGACATGTCTGTAATGTCTTCGTATGCATGCTGATCATGTGTTTTCTTGCTTTCCATTTCAGTGGATACCTGAATTAAAGCATTATGCACCTGGTGTTCCGATCATTCTTGTTGGAACTAAGCTGGGTATGATTCTTACTCCCTGGATAATGATTTCCTTTTATACGCTTGCCACGGTTGTCTTTTTGATTTGTGATTGTTCGATTGTCCAAGTGACTGAAAATTTTCTCAATTATTAGAGTATCCTTTTATACTGATGTTTTTGAAATTCTTTCTATTTCATGAAATGTTCTTATGTTTTCTACTCTTTGCTGCTGCAGATCTCCGAGATGATCAACAATTCTTTGTAGACCATCCTGGTGCAGTGCCTATTTCTACAGCTCAGGTACATATTGTCACTTTATTAATGCTTTTTTCCCCCCTTCAAAGAGAATATGTTATACTTATTTTTGAAAAAAATATTTGTCTGGAATAACTTCTTTCTGAAGGGAGAGGAATTAAGGAAACAGATAGGGTCTCCTGCCTACATCGAGTGTAGCTCAAAAACACAGCAGGTTTAATGTTCTCTACATGTTCTTCATTTTTTGTGAACTGAAAAATTGTGTTGAAGCTCTTTTCTTGTTCTAATGGAATCTTGTGCAACGGCTCTAATGCAGAATGTGAAGGCAGTCTTTGATGCAGCCATTAAGGTAGTGCTCCAGCCCCCAAAGAAAAATAAGAAGAAAAAGGCGCATGGTGGTTGCTCAATATTATGACCAGCAGAAGATTCTAATCCGACAAAGAAGGATCAACAAGCCAGCTTCTTGCTGCTCGTATCTCTATCACTTCACCTTTTTTAATTAAAGGAAACAGCAAGCCATCATGTATAGTCTCGAGTCTCAATCGACTTTCTACGGATTTCTGTGAAAGCATCAGGTGGTTTGTTTCGTGTTTTACTTATTCTCATGGTCTATAATTGATGGCAAGCGTTCCTTGTTAACATGCACGCCTCTTCTGCTTTTCATGTTTAAACTTCACTCGTATTAACCAGATGTGAGGAAGATCCTATTAGCAAATAGCTGGTTTCTTGCATGATATTTAAATTTAAAGCAATTTGATTAAACTATGGATTATTGATGCCATGAATCAGAATTTAGTTGTGTCGTCTGATTTTTATTATAGACAAATACCAAATTGAGAAAATCACCTTTTTGGCATTAGCCTTATACCCCTTGATATCCACTTATGTCACCGGAAGTACACCCAATGCTTTGCTTGGTACGAAGGCTGAAAGGTGATGGGAAAAAAGTTGTTAATCCGATGGTTAAAGATTCATAATTACTTGCATCGCTATTTAATTATTAGATTAACAAAATTTTCATTTTTATTTGATCAACTAGATTTGTGAATTTTAAACAAAATACAAAAACACAGTCAGAACATAACAAATTATTTAAATGCAACATGTTTAATCAGAATTACTTTGATTAACACAATACAAAATCACGACCATATTTGTATTTAAAATTGATATATTTAATGATTAATTGTGAAAAATTGAACCCTTTTCTTTCTTCTTAATGGGATTTCGTTTGCGTGAAGGACTTTTCGTGGGAGTTTTCTTTCTCCTTAATGGCAAGCAAAATAACAGCCTCCCATACTTGCTGATTCCAAATTTCGCTACCAAATTTGTTCTTATTTAAAGTTTTGGTACTTTTACAGTTTAAATTCGTTTAAATTCCGAGAGAAATTTGGAATCCAAACTGCCTCTAAGCCAGTTAAATTTTCCTTATCAGCTTTATTCAAATTGAAAAAAAAAAAAAAAACTGAAAGACTTTTGCCCCCTACCACCATCTCAAACAAGTAACAAGCAACAGAATTCGAGAATAAAAGCCCATTTTCTATGATACACTCCCCAACTCCAACAAATAAAACTAACCTGCTCCATCCCCCCCCCCCGGCTTTTCTCAAAGGCATAATTAATTCTTCACATTCCCCCAAAAATTTACAATTTAATGGGTTCAAATTTCTCACCCATGAGACCACCTTTTTGTTTCTGGAACTGAATGTAACGCAAGGTGCTCGCGAGGAAAGCATCTGTAGCACTATCTGGGGTTGTAGAATCACTCTGCACCTCAGTATTGATTAATTCTATCAGGTCTTGGATCGCAGCAGCGGTGATTTGCGGATTTCCTTTTTCAAAGAAATAGAGGTACCTGAAGCAAATTCACCAGAATACATGGTTATAACCTACAATGTAAAGATTAAGTTGTTTAAGTATGAGAAGGTTCGATTTTGTATAGCTCCAAGCACTGACTTGTTTAATATCTCAACAAAAAGTGTGACTGGCCCACTGCTACCTCGTGCAACATTCGCCATTTGCTGAGCAGCATTTGCGATCCTCAATGCTCGCTTTAAGCAAAGCAGCACCCTGCAATCTCCCCTAAAGTTTTTAGTTCTAACTATTGAAAGGAATTTATTGTTAAAAAAGCAATCCATGGTATATTACAAAGTGAAGGCATAAAGAAAACATAAAAAGATTTCAAGCACCAAGGGGGTAAGTTTTGAGGTCAGACCTCTCCCCATCTTTAATGCCGTCCTGATCATCAACCCAAAAAAGATGTGAACAAGCATAAACAGCTCTGCACTGATCAGGCTTCTTCAATAGCCGAGCTGAATACTGACCAAAGTAGCAAATATTTAAGTTTAGAATAAATGTATAAATAAAACACAATAATCAGAGAAGAGGCAAGCCTTATTACTCCTGTGGCCTTGTGTGTCAAAGTATCTCGGTTCTCAATGCCAAATACATTCATCCTCTGGAGAGTCCCAATTATCAGGTGAATTGCGGTCACTTGGGCTTTGGAGTTCTAAGAGCAACAAGCATTTCATGAAACTACACAAATTAGAAGGCATGACTATGACTGACTTCATGGCTTTTTTTATTAAAACATAACTGATGAGTGGGCAATTACCACAATTTCTTCTTCATATAATACAAACGCTTGAGTGAAAAATTCATATGCAACATGCTCAAGATCACAGTCATTAGCTGCCTGATAGTGAGAAGCAAACAGAAAAAGGGCAAAATAGAGGTCAATAAGGTTTTTATCATAAAGAATACAAAACTAAAGGCAAAGTCTCCGATACTGTTCATGATGCATGAATTGTCATCATAACGGTAGGAATGCCATTAAACTTAAGTCATAATGATGGGAGATACAATGACAGCACCCTCTTCGCATCTAAAACAAAAATACTGATTCATGATATATGGAATCAAAATAAAAACTTCAAGAAATATCAGTCAAGACCCCAAGGTTGTAAAAAATAAAGCAGATTGTTCTTGTATGAACCTGCTCCATCAGAAATCTCTTACTCCTTGTGAGCATTGAGAAGCGTTATTTCACTCAGTATGTGCCTTTTCCCTAATACCAATCAGAAAAATGGCATGTTGTTGCTCTTAAAATGCAATAAAATTTGTTATTATCCAAAGGAATTCTTGGGGTTCCATTAATTATCTCATGAATGACTTTATGCAGTAGTTAGTATAGTCAAGAACTAAAATTACCTCAGCACATTGTAGGTACAACCTTAAAGCAAGTTCAGGTGATGGAACAGCTGAAAGTGCTTCGATCATCTGAAGAAAGAGCTATTAGAGTGATCTTTTGCATGCTAATGATGATGTGTGTGTGTGTGTGTGTGTGAGAATATAAACATTGCATAAGAAACAGTGATAAATCCATAAAAAACAGAGAAACCTGAGTCAAGAGCTGAAAAATTTTCTTTGGTGTTGCTGGCACTTCTTCTCCCACTATATCTCCCTCCTGAACTTGCAATCGCCTAACCAACTGCACACAAGCACTACAATAAGCCTGAATTATGTTCACCACCAATATTATATCTGTGTAAATGTGTTACCTATTTTTTTTTTCCTTTTTTGCATTTTTCAATAAAATCTGAATTATTGTGTATGTATATATCACACCAGTTTTTTTTTTTTTTTAGGGAAAGGAGGGGGGGAATGAGGAAGGATCTAAGAAGAAAAATAATGATTATGCCTCAAATCCCAACAGCCTATATGTGTAATCTTTTAGAGTTTTATTGATAAGCAATTTAAATTTCCACATTGTGGTCGGAAATACGATGAGATAAAAGAACATAACAATAAGGAAAAGGAAGAAACATACTGAAAGTGCAGAAAAAACAAGTGAAGGAACTGTAAAGGGCAGGCGTTTTGGTCCCCCAGCCATGGTATGCTTCCAAACAATGGATATAATCTGAAGGGAAGTCAATTATAATAAATATTCAGGGGGAAAAAATGTTTTGCATCAGTCATAAACAACATACTAAATGAAAACATTGTGCTTAAACATAAAATTATCTAAATATAGTTTAGCAATGACATTTTCTGGGAAGTGAACTGGCATTAAACCAACCTTACAAGAAAATGGTTAATTTCCATTTTCCTATCCTTTAATACTATCGACGTATATATTGTACTGGATATCTTATCCTGATAATGGTAAGGGAACTTAGCATAAAAAGAAACATTGGAAAAATTTACCTTCAGCATTTCCTCCGGTTCATCGTTATAAAGCATGTGTATCAGCCGGGCAACAGAATTTTGTTCATCCTTGAAATCCTCTTCATCAAGCTATGGCAGATACGTAACACATGAAGAACACAAGAAAGGAGAACCATAAGTCGATAAGCTATGCAAATTCTCAAAACATGATACAGAACATAATAAATAGGTTAAAGAAATAATCTAATATGGATCAGGAAATGGAGAAATAAAATATGTAATTCAAATCATTCAATTTTAATAGAATAGCAGGAAAATTCTAGTTTCAATATGCACCTCATCCACATTAGCACCATCCATGTCCTTAATCAGTCCTTTTATTAATTCGAACAACACCTCAACCTAAAAAAAAAAAAAGCAGTGTTACTTTTCTTCAACACAAGAACTGGATAAAACTAGAGAAAGAAAGAGGACTGAGGAGGCATACCTTGTCAGCGGTTGAAATGCAAGTGTTATTCTTCATAATGCTTTGAATGATAACCATTGCCATGACTTTATTTGTTCCATTATCAAGATGATCCATTACACGTGGATAATTAGAAAGTGTCAAGGCTGTTACTATATCATTGTATTTCTCAAGTGGAGCACTCAAAAGTGCAACCACTTGTTTTGTTGCTCGGCTATCTTCAAGTTTTGGTATGTTAGACAGCTTCTTAACACAGGCTCCCTGTTAGAAAAGATAAAAAATAAAAAACAATCAATATTACTCTGATACATTCCCCAGTGCTGTAAATGATATGGTCAAACTTACAGCAGTAAAGGAGATATTCCTAAATAGATCCCCAGATGAAACATACCAGTACTTGGTCCACATAATCAAGCCGATCAGGATGAACACGAAGAGTAAAGGTAAGAAGAGAGACGTACAAAGTTATAGCTCCAACAGCAGGCATGTCTACCTGTGCTTCTATGACCTGCCATTGAATCATATCCAATCAGCTAGTAGAAAACGATTCACAATTTCACATTAAACGCATCAAAAGTAGAGAAATGTGTTTACTGGTAGTGAAAATGGAAGAACGGCCTAAGATAGGGGCCAATAGCTACACAACTAGAGGTAGTAAGTTCAGAGGGCCATCATCTTACTTTATCAGGTCAAAGCATTCACATTCTTTAATTGAATCATTCCTTTACAACATTGAAAAAAGTTTGAAGGTAACTTCCAACTTCAGGGTGAGAGTCATAGCTGATTTACCTTCCCAATTGCATTGCTTAATTTAATGAAGGCTTCTACTTGTAGAAATTCAGGTAATACCTAACATAACAAAGTTAGTCAACAACTTGCAAAAGCATGAAAAGTAAAAGTTGTTATACTGATAACTTACATCCGCACTTGAAGCGGCATAATTTGACAGTCTGTCCATTAGTCGAGACAAAACTGTCTTGACGTCAACTGTTGGCTGTGATGAAAGAAAAAAAATGTATTTGTTGAGCTTAGTGCCCCATAACATAGAAAGACCATACAACAAAATGAAAGAAACTCATAAGCATTAGACCAAAAATTTGGTTCCAATGAACAAGATCCTCCCATACACGAGGAGATCACACAAGACAGAGTCCTAGTACACTATTCTACAATGCATGCCCACTTTACAGAACGCAGAGTAGGTTTAAGAATACAGGGCTTGAGAAGAAAATCAGGTAGCGGAAACTCCTATGGAAAACAATCAAATTAACTAGCACATAAGAAATAAGTCGGTCAGGGGCAGTGTGATTCAGTTCCCTTGACCACTGGAAAATAGTAGCAAGTCATTAGATTTTGTAGTAACACATACTGACATCACCATTATATAAATATTGAGGAAAAACAAGCATGATAGCCAATTCTCGAGGTGGAGAAACTCATAGCAAAGATGCCATAATGAGGCAAGTAGCATAAAGCCTAAAGCTAAAAATTGTGTTAAGAGATATTAATGTAATATTAGTGTAGGTGGCCCAGGGAGGAAGGGGAAGACACAAGATAAAATAAGAAGATTGATTCCCATTACCCACCTGGAGCTGGGGGCAAGCCCCCAATAACGTCTCAAGGGTCTGCAAGTGATACTCATCAGGGAACACCTGAACTATGCAATCCATCAAATAATATTGGGCAAGATCATCTTTGCAATTGACAACCTGTAAAAGAGCCATATAAAATCTTTTAATGCTACAGACCTCTAAATTGTTATATTAAAAAAAAAAGGGAGAAAGAAGTACAATTACCTGCTCTAAGACTCTGGGAAGAACTGTTTCTTTGTACATCTCAAGGTCCACACCTTCTAACTGACTGAGAACATGGAGATTTTTCCCTACCTAAAAGAATGTTTATGACAGAAGCATAAATTTCCCTCGAATGTGCATCAAACACACTGCTTCAGAGTTTACCCAATTGAAAATTTTAGATTATTGATATTACAAGATCTTGAAGTTCGCTCCTTTCTTTTTCCTGCTTCTCTCTAACTCTACCAGGTCCCTGCAGACCAGAAATCCCAATTGAAGGCTTCAACTCAGGATGACCAAAGAGTATGAATGATTCACAAGCACCATGACACCTGCATGGCCAAAATTTATGCTCTTGTGATGTATTTTCACTTCTATGGCATGCAAGTACTGTGGTGCATTGCATATATGAAAAAATAGATATAACAGATATTCAACAAACCTGATGCTGCATTCGCACCCAAAGTTTATTCATCTCGGTGAAATTCTGCAGCACGAATTCCACAGCATCCATCACAGTGTCAGCATCTCTGCAGGAAGACAGAATCATGTCCTAGCAAGTGGTTAATTACAAATCTTTTCCAAATTCTTTTGCATATTCTAATTTAAACATGCAAAATAAAAATTCAAGATCTACATGCACTATCTTCTAAGCAGATTCAGCAATAGCTTCTATTGAGGTTCAATATATTCCTCGACGCAAAGGACAGTTGATAAAAATAGAACAGATTTATAAGAGTTAATAGAGCTCATACAATGAAACAGAGCAAAAGCCACTATTAACTAGTTTATTTTCTTCATATTTTTGAAAATGGAGAGATAGAAATAGCCAAAATAATGAAAAGTGGGAAATTATAAGCTAGCACTACGACATCTTGGGAAGCAGTTCAACAATATTGAAACATCTTGCGAAGCAGTTCAACAACATTGAAATTGAAATCAGTCATCTTTTGAAATGAAAAACACACTTCAAGAGGAAGGAAAGAAAAACTAATCAAAATAACTCACCCCTCATAATCAGAACCAATCTCTGGTAACTTGTCTCGACTGATTTGTGCAAGGTAACTCCTTAGAAAGAGTCCACGTATGGGATGTTGAACACCACGACACATTTCCACAAGATCTTTAAGAAGTTCTTTGGCAGGAGCCTCCTTAGATTTGATATAGACTGATCCTACCGTAGATAGGAGATACCTGATAGATGTCCAAACAGAACTTCATATATAATGACAACAGATGTCTAACATTTGAGAACATTCACATTAACAAGACAATTTAACTATTCGGAGCTTATTTCGTTATGAAGCAGAAACTTGCTTTCCAAAGCAACGGATGTTCACAGTTTTTCCATTATGTTTTCTTTCATATAAGAACTAGAGTTCAGTTTTAGGCTTTTAGTGTCAGGTACTACAATTGCGAAAAAAATATAGCTAAAAAGAATGAGAATGCATGCCTTAAATTGTTCAAAATTTGGAAATGATACAAAAAAGAAACAATAATATAGAATTCGCTATTAAATTTGGTGAAGAAATTATTTAAATAGCTTACAATCTAGGCAAAATATTGCCGGCATGTTGAACAAGCTCGTACAGATCAGCCACAGCGACACCGTGTTTGCTTTCGTCTTTGAAGAACATCTCCAATTTCCTCAATTCATCAAAAGCTCTCATGTCTAAATTTCCAATCATAGATGCATAAAAAAATCAATAACAATCTGAAAATTCAAACACACTCGACTGCCAATCAAAAGAAAAAAGAAAAAAAAATAATTACAAAGTTCGTAGTATTTGTGAGGAGAAAGTTTGGAGGTCCGGAGCTCCGAAAGCATCTGAGCCGAGTACTTGAGAGCGTCTCTAAGATTATTGGAATCCTGAGACAAGTGAGATCCAAATTAGTACGAACGAAAAAGGATTGGAGATCGTGATTCGCTCGAATTCAAGTTAAGAGAGGGAAATTTTGGAGATACCAAAGCTCGATGCATGTAAAAAGCGTTGTGTTGAATACCGGCGATGCCTTCCGCCAGCCATTTCTCTTCGTCCTCAGCTCCGTTTAACATCGTTCTCTCTCTTTCCTCTCTCCAGAGGAAGCTGCTGGAGTGGAGACCTTGAACGGTTGAACGTGAACAAAGTTCGGTCTTCTCACTTGAAGAAAAAAGGGTTAATTTTTTTCAGACACCCGATTGCAGCCCAAGTGTGAAAACAAGAACGTGAATAGCTTTGCATTTGTGGGATATATATGACCTATGGAAGAGGGTAAGCCAATAAAACTTTGGGCCCTGGACCGTTAAAAATAGGCTTTTTGCAAGACTGCTTGCGCTATGGTCTTTGTTAATGAGGCTATTTTAAATTTAAATGATTTTGTTAACTAGATTTTTTTTTAATATCAGATTAATTAAATTGTTATTTTAATGTATTAAAATTCATAAAAGTAATTATTAATTATTTCATTTAATATAAAAATTACCATTATGAATAATAAATTAATTTATCTTTATAAGTATTCTAAATATATTCATTATCAAAATCCTATGATAAATTAAATTTTAATTAAAATATTTAAGAAAATAAATAAATTATTTATCTCATCAGTGTCCACTATTTTAAAATTCATATATATATATATATATATGTATGTATATGAATGTTTATAAACACGTAAAAATTACAGCTTCTGATGACTTCATGGCAGGAAGGGTCAGTGACAAGATTGATGTACACTTCTTTGAAGTTCTAGTATTGCAATCAGGAAGGTGGCTATTGTGTTTCGAAGGATGTGGAAAAGACAAGAGAGCTTTGCGCAGTGGGTAAGAATTTCTGCTTTTGCACATTCTGACGAGAACTTCAGAGAGATGCGTCCTTTCCTGGTTAAATAACCAAATTACGATCCGACACAGGCTAGGCGTTATTAGGAAGAAGGGATCACCAAGCATTGGTGGACCCAAAGTTAGAGGGTGGACCTGACATTGCGCACATGCATAGACTGGTCCTCGCTAGTTGCCTCCCAACAAAAAATTCATTAAGAATTTTTATGTTATAATAAAAAATATTTTAATTTTTATATATTTAAAATTATAATAAATAAAAAAATAATTATTAATATTTAAAAATTATTTAAATATTAATAAAATATTGATCTATTATATAATTTAAAAATTTTAAATTTTATAAAAAACTTTAACTCCGACCTTAAACTTAAATATATTTTTATATAAAATTTAAAATTTTAATCAAATGATATATTAATATTTTTTTAATATTTAAATAATTATTTAAATACCATTAATTATTTTTATTTATTATAATTTTATAAATGCAAGATTAAAATGTTAAATTTAATAATATAAAAATTAAAATACTTTATTTATTATAGCAGAAGATCTTAACAGACTTTAACGCTGCCTCCCCCCGCCAGTCTGCCTCAACCAGTTGGATGGACACCGTCCAAAAGTGAGGCAGGTAGACATTGTTGCCGTCTCTGTATCTAAGCCTTCTCAATCTTGGACAAGAGGAATATCAATCAGCTCTTTTCCAAGCTGAAGCGAACTTATTCAGAGGAGTTTGGTTCATTGAATCAAGAAATTAGGCGAACTAATTATGGTGGCTGACACTCTCCTATTCCCTGCTTCTTTAGTAAATTCCCCCAACTAAAAGCTTTGACAACATTTTCAATCATGTCATAGTACATCCTAGTAAGGGGTAAATCTCTAGGTAGATACAGTACTTTGATTCAGTTTGCTTTAGTAAGTGTTTGAGAGTTGAGACAAGCTTAAAAAAATGTTACTTATTTTTACCATTTTACACTCCAGATGCTAATATTGCGGGATGAGAATGAACCCACAGATTATCTTTGTCATGATTTCTTAATGAAATAGCTCTGATCATATTATCCTCGTTATGATTCTTGGAGTTTAGTACACAAGCGTCCTGCTATGCAATTAGAAATGATGGAACATTATACTCGTCAAATGTCAGATAAGAAATGCAGCTAACTTCTTTTGGGTGAAATTCTGTAGTTTCTTCAAATTAGAAAATTTCTCGAATGATTACAAGTTGGGGTTTGGCCAAGAAACAAAAAAGTGTCCCGGATTCGGCAACCTGCCTTGAAGTTTTGCAATACAATTTAGAAAACTGAATAAAAGAATTAGGGCCGCTCTTTGTAGGGGAGAAAAAAAATTTGCCCCTTCACTAAGCGCTGTTATCATACTGCCAAACCAATCAAAATGGGACTGTATAAGGCAAGGCACAAATCTCAGCCTCCGGAAGAAAATGAGCATGGGGGCATGAAGTTGCACTTGCTCGACATGCAACACCATTGTCAACTTTAGATGTTTTCACCACAGGTTTCCCTTGCTGCTTTGTCATAAAAAGCCAGTCATCACCATTATCATCCTCATCATCATCATTCTGCACAACTAAGAGAGGAGGTAGCATCCAATCCTCAATCAAGCTTTTATACTGCAAAGCAGCTATCTGCACCTCCCTGTCGTTCACCGACATTCCAGAAGAAGAGAGAATTCGTTCTCTCCTTTCTTCATCAGGCGATATATTTTGTTCAGACAGGGGAGTAATTGTATTGGCTTTTATACTCGAAGCATAGCATTGCTCTTGAGCTGAATCCGACCTTCCAGAGGTAAAGACTGCTTGTTCACTGAGAGATGCATCAGGTTCCCGAGGCTTTTTCAAGGAAAACCGAATCTTTACAATGTTTCCTATTCATTACAAAATATTAAAATCAATATCCCAATATCTGTACATACATTCCCTATAATAAAGTAGAGCAATAATCAAATGGAGCCTATCTGATAAATCAATGAACAAAACTTACCAACAACCCTGCATTCACTATAGGATAGGGTTTCCCTTTTCCTCTTGTTGCTGTTTTGGCTGCCATCAGATATGTAGCAAGCAGGTGGCTCATGTTCTTCAGTAAGGTCACTACTTTCCAATTGATCATCTTTATATACATTTAGACAATCATCAAGCTTCTTAAATTTCTTGGTGCAACTTTCAGTTCTATCCTTTCTTTGGCTTTCCTTCTTATTCTGCTTCTTCTCACTCTTCTTATGTGATTTCTGTTCTGTTTTGGGCAGAACCTTTTCTCTTTCGAGCTTTATTGCATAACACAAAATGAAACTTAGAAGGTCGGGCAATGGAAGACCAAAGAATCATGATTTTCACCATCAAATTGAAGTTTAGGATAATTTCAATTTTCACATTGGGATAGGGTTCGATCAAGATCAATCAGAAATTGAATTCAAACACCCTTGATAAACAGGGTAAACAAGTTTTAAGTCATAAACTCCCACTCCTCTACACAACATCAATTACCCAGCTTTTGAAGCATTTATAAAATGAAATTAAAATCAATCCCGATCTTTAAAAAGGGATCCAAAGTAATTAAAAAAAACCCTAAACCCAAAGAGTTTCATGAATTTATTTAAACACCTACCAAAGTTCTCTGAACAAATCTTTCTTATTCATAATTACAAAGGTATAGTCACAGCAGTCAGTCAAGCAATTCCTTTGATATTCTTTTTCTTTTTTTAATTACAAAAAATACAAATACAAATCATAATCAACTATCACAAACGCATGCAGTTGAGCAACAGAAGCGAAAACCAAATACTTTTGCTCAACGAACCTTAATGGATTCGACCAATCCCTGCCTTAAATACCCTGGAGGCCGGTAAGGGAAGCACCGTGACATTATCGGCTTTGTCTTTTCGAAAAGAACTTCCTCAAGAAACTTAGGAACCAGTAACCCAAGATTGTTCAGTACCCGTAAAGCTTATAGATCTAAAATCTTTGAAGATCTTTCTCTTCAAGAAAGAAGACGCGGCGTCAAGAGGGCTACAGGCAGGGTTTTCAAATCTCTTGAACTTAAACTATAAGCAGGGGTATATATATCGTGAGAGAATTAGGGAACCACCGATTTAACTATGTCGGCTCTTCGAAGTTTCATATTTGTTACCGAGAATGCCCTCCACGCGTTTTTATTTTCCTGATTCTTTATTAGAAATTTCTAACGTTCTTTTTGGTTGTTTTGGTAACTTCATCTTCAGTTACGTATACAATTTGGAATCGCCCCTCCCCTTTTTTTTATTTTTATACCTCATTAATTTGTTGATGATAACTGAGAAAGTGAGGTCGTTTTGATTCTTGGGCATAGCAACTGCCACGTAGACGAAGCTTAAACCCTAAACCTTAGTGGTTTAACTAAGAACAGGGGAAATCCGAGAAGTTGTTGGCTCCAGAATAGAGATTAACAGCGCAATTTTGATTTGCAACCATGAGAAGGGTCAACGGACTCGCTACCCTCAGCAGAGCCTTATCGGGCGGCAGCGCCATTGAGCAACGGCTTCCTCAAGCGGCTTTGATCAGTACATGCTCTTCTTCGTCGTCAGATTATCACATTTTCTCGCAGAAACTCGCCGATCGAGTGGGGCTTTCACGTCCCTCCGTCGCGCGCGGTGTTGCGGGGGCCATGTTGTTTTCTGTGGTAGCATCGTCTCTGGCTCAAGATGCCCATGCTAAGGAGCTGCCTCGGTCGGAGAAGTTCCTTCCCAAGGAAGTCGTTCTGTACCAGTATGAAGCTTGCCCTTTTTGTAACAAGGTTAAAGGTAAACAAAGTCACTCTCAGTCGTAAACAAATACTACATTAAGATATTATCCATGCTTTCCTGGATTTGTGTTTCTCTTTTTTTTCTTTGAATACCTATAGAAATGAACTTCTGATGATGAATAAGTACAAAAAAAAATGGAGGGCAGAGTTTAGAATAAGTATAAAGATTTGATTTGATTTTTGAATTATACACAATGTTTCATTTTAGCCCTTATCCCTTTATTAGGGTCAATTAAGCTATCCAACTGTTTATTTGACGGTTTAATCGGCCCTAATAGCTAAAATGACACATTTAGTATGGTTCAAGGGATTATCTTATTATGACTTTAGATTTGAGTGAGGAATGCTTGTGAAAACAAATTATTTTATTGAAGCTGTTGAGAATAATGAGTGCTTGACAGCTTGAGTTTAACTTTCCATTTTCTTTTCATTTCCCCTGCTTTTTGCTGAACTCACAGTTTTTTGGTTGCTGATTCTAGAGGGATATGACGATTAAGATAGTGATAACATAATGAATTTTGTTGTTGATCATATAGCTTAGTTGGTCTCAAGTCTTTGGAACTAAAGCATGTCAATACTTGTGATGTTGTTTAATTGTTATGGAATAAATGAACAACTTAAAGTTTTGCAATCATTAAATCTGTATTTTGCTTTGTTTGGAATGTTACAGGTCATTGATTTTAATTATGATTATTCATTATTTTAAATTGCAATTTTTTTTTTATTCTCTGATGAAGTGAATTCAATTTTCATTTGATCCCAACATGTTATTAACTGCCTTCCCCCTTTGTCTTCTTTCTTTTCTTTCCTTTCTTGCCCCATTTCTTTGAATTATTTCCTTGATTGTTTAATTTCCACGATTCATTTGGTTGAACTTATTGTTCGTATTGCAGCATTTTTGGATTATAATAACATTCCATACCAAATTGTGGAAGTCAACCCCATCAGCAAGAAGGAGATCAAGTGGTCTGATTATAAGAAGGTGCCTGTACTTAAAGTTGACGGTGAACAGATGGTTGATTCTTCAGGTTATTAGCTCTTTCTCAATCTTTTGTTAACTATCATTTGATAGTTACATATATTTTCTCATTATAAGTTAACATTCGCATCCTATGTTTTCCAGATATAATTGATAAGCTTTTTCATAGGATCAACCCTGATAGCTCCATGGCTGATGTTGAAGAGAAGAAATGGCGTGAGTATGTTCTTATACATCTCTGATTCTTTATCATTTTAGATTACACTAGTTGCTATTATTTTGTTTAGAAGACTTTCATAAAGATTACCAATTAGTTGTGGGAAGAATATTATTCTATCAAATTTTTGGACAAATTTCGTATTACTCCTTTTTTGAAGAATTTTCCATATTATGGTTGATTTACCATCAATATACAGTCAGGCTTTCAATGTAATTTATGGTGGAACTACCATGATGTAGGTGGGTGGATAATCACCTGGTGCATGTTTTATCACCAAACATATACCGAACTACTTCTGAGGCACTTGAATCATTTGACTATATCACCACTCATGGTAAGATAAACTTTTTTCTCTACGGTCAAAGATTTATTTATATTTACTTAATGTAGGTGGAAGAAATATTAGTCTTTTCTGTTGCTACCATTGTTGGTTGTAGTGTTATTTTATTTCTTTCGCAAATTTTTGTTACTGAGAATAAGGATTAACTATCTGCAATGGGTGGGATAATATTGCACTTATTAGCATTTTGGTGTTGTTAATTCTAGATTTATAATTAACTTTGAATTAAATCGGCACTTTCTTAATTCATGGTTGTTGTTGAGATTGATGTGCAATGCTTTGCTTTTGAATTTTTAGTATTTGAGCCTTCGTTTAATATGTTATTGTTTTCTACTCTTTTTTAAATAAATATTTTTCTTGTCCCTGTCAGTCGTGCTTGGTTTTTCTTTTTCTAAAGTGTAGTTTACTAGAGCATTAATAACTTATACAACCATATCTGATAATGATGACGATTTCACTAGTATTCTTTCCTTGATTACTTGTACTATTATTTGTTTAAAGTTGAGGAAGCCTAATAAACTTTTCTCATGTCATGCTTTAAAAACTTGTAAAATCCTAAGAGAAAGGATGAAATTCTGCTAGTCATCTTTAGTTTATGGTATTTTCTGATAAATGTAGGCAATTTCAGTTTCACTGAGAGGTTAGTAGCGAAGTATGCTGGAGCAGCAGCTATGTATTTTGTCTCAAAGAAACTGAAGAAGAAGTACAACATTACTGATGAGAGAGCAGCCTTGTATGAAGCTGCAGAAACGTGGGTGGATGCTTTGAAGGGCCAGCACTATCTTGGTCTGTTTGTTTTACATTCAATATGTAATATAGTGTGATATTGGCAAAATACAAGATATGTGCTATTTACAAACTCTTAACATCTCTGTGTAATCTCTATTACCAGGTGGTTCAAAACCCAATTTAGCTGACCTTGCCGTTTTTGGTGTTCTGAGGCCTATCCGATATCTAAAGTCTGGTAAAGATATGGTGGAACATACACAAATTGGTGAATGGTATACTCGGATGGAAAATGCTGTGGGAGATTCCGCTAGAATCAAGGAGTAAGAGAACAACATCGTCAACTGGAGTTGAACTTCCAGCCTGGTCAACCTGAATTTGCGAGTTATAGAGAATTTAAAAATAATAATGCCAGAACTGAGACTTTTTCCACTAGTAGGCAAGAGTATGATTCGCCATGGGATTACTTAAACAAAAACATTGGTGCTGTATGGATAATTTTACGTTTCTCATTAACAGCTCTTATTGAAAACCAGAATTTTCCTACTGAAGGTCATATTATTGTCTGTTGTTTCTCTTTGAACGGTTTGTTATTTTGGGTAGTGAGGTGGCTTTTTGCTTCTGAAGCACCAATTTAAATGGGGAAATCCTTTCTCTTGTGCATTCAAAGCAAGCCTTAGTTATCATATGGTTGGCATTAGCTGCAAAGTCACAAATTGAATGTAGGTTTTCTACTGGTGAAGCCATAAACCATACTTCACAAAAATAATTGCAGGGTTTAAAATTTAGCAATTTTCTTCATTATTTTTCTGCAGTGAAATAAAGCTTATTCGTCAAGTGAGTGAAATCTTGTCTGTAATTCTTATTTTAATTAATTAATTGTTAATAAAATGAAAAGCAGCAACCATATCTCCTCCTATATTAGCAAATGATAATAATAATAATGAATGTGATTTTCAAGAAACCGTGCATATTAAGCCAGTATTTAGCAGCCAGATTATTGAGCCTTAGAAGCTTCACCGGCACAAACGGCCCAAAACCATTTGCCTGGCATATCAGGCTCGAATCTTATCATCTAACGGCTGGCCAGCTGTTCTTTAACTTTCGGTGGGCTTCGGCCATCTAAGATCGCGCCACGCGTCGCATACCTAAATCCCAAAACATTGATGCAAATCTTATTTTTCCCCAGTTGTTTCTCTACGAGTTCCCGTCGACTTGACTCTGCAACCCACAGAAGATAGGAATCAAAAGGTGAAATTAAAAAAAAAAAAATCCATAGCCATATTAGCTTTAGCAAATTCTCTCTCGGCAGTCAAAGAGGAATTTTCGTAGATTAGCGATGCAACAAGGAGATTTCAGCTCCTATTATCAATATCCTTACCTTTCAAACCCTAACCCCAACCCCAACCCCAATCCGAATCCAACACCCACGGAATTTCACCAACCATCTTACGCATCGGCACCACCTTTTACCGCCGGTTATGTCTCCTCTGATTACTCCGTTTATCCCCCAAATTACCCTCCCTATTCCCAAAATCCTGATGCCCTCCCTCCCACCGCTTCCTCTTACGCTCCTCCACCGTCAACGACAACAACTCTACCGGCACCGACGCTAAATTCACAATCGTCTATCAATCAACAACCCGTTGCGCCACCGTCGGAGACCGCTGCTCCTTCTTTCCCGCCTTACGATTCACATGTTCCCTATCAGCCGCCGACCTCTGAGCCTCCTTATTACCAGACGTATGATCAACATCAGACGGCTTCCACCTATGGCCCTCCTCCGCCAAACGCTAACCCCACGCCTCATCCGCCTTACTATTCAGCCCCATATAGCCAAGTAGGACCATCAGCATCCTCTGTCCCTCCCGCATATGAAAATACTTACGATGATTCCACGAAATTCGATCACATTGGTGGCAGTTATTTCGACGATAAATTCAGAGGAGGCTATAACCTCAGCGGACCCGATTTAGGGTCTGATCTCTATGGTAAGCGATCGGATAGCTATTCACGATACGGTGATGATGGTGGTTATGGTGACGGGATTTATCCTTATGAAGGAGGAAAGGTGGAGCCTTATGGGGCACGTGGCACAGCTCCAAAATCGTCGACTTGGGTTCAATTCGATGATTATGGGAGGTCTATTAATTTCCCTTCTAGGAAGGACTCGACTGGTGGGTCTGGTTCAGCTTCTGGTAAGATTGTGAGGGCAGTGCCAAAGGCTGAGACCCAGCAAGATGTAAAGAGTGGGGTCCAGAAGTTTCGTGTTAAGTTGTTGTCTGAAGTCGGAGCACATGGGCCCATGGATGTACTTTGCCAGGTAACTTTTAATTAGAAGTCGTAGGAATTGATTTATTTTTGGTTGGAGAGATGAAGTATCTGGCATCTGATTTCAACTATGTTGGTTATATTGTTGAATTATGTTCGAATTTAAACTGGATGGTTGAAATGCCTTGAAGGTTCTTCAAATTTTAGGCTGACAAGTCCTATGGTTTTGTATGATTTATCAACATTGTAGTTCATATTGATATTATTAATGGATAATTGTGTTTGCTAGTCCCTTTACATATTCTTCCAGCACTTTGAACTCATGATATATAACTTATTTTTCTGGTGTCAGATTGGTTTAGATGGTATTCGTATGCTGGACCCCAGTAGCGGTCGAACTTTGAGAATCTATCCTCTTGAGAACATCACAAGATGTGAAGTGAGTTGCCTAGTAATTTTATTCCCCCCCCCCCCCGCCCCATGTTTTTCATTGTGGTTTTCTTTCTTTTAATGATGTGGGCATTATAATAAAAGAGTATATTTTCTTCTAATGTAGGTGATGGACTCATCTATCTTTGCATTCTGGTCCAAGAGCTCTGTTGACATTGAACCAAGACGGATCAGATTGCAGTCAAACAGTTACACTACAAACACTCTTCTGGATATTGTAACAGCAGCAACTGTACAGGTTGGTGTTGGAGAGTTATAATTTTATTAATTTCTTGTGAGAATTTACTGTTCAATTTGTATGACTTCATAATATTTTCATTGTCTACTCCTTTTTTTTCCCTGTTGGGGGCAGTGGAGGGTTGTGGTCTGTATATTCTCTCAATCCATACATAAAATGTTTCAATTCTTCAGTTATAAGAGACGTCGTTGCTGTTAGTTGTATAAACCATGGAGTTGGTTTTGTGATTGTTAGTGTGGTATCTAGAGTTATATTTTGATTGATTCAGCATAGATGCAAATGGACTAAAAGCTACTTGAAAGAGTGAATGCGGGCTTGGCTATTAATTCATTTATTTGCAGAAAGACACACACTGGAGTCAAGAGGAACATAGTGAAGTACCATTGTGAATGGTTTGTTATAGCTTAAGAAAATATAATCTCCAAGAATAATTTTGTTTCTCTTGAAACGGCCATTAGGAATTTAAGTGCCTATCAGAAGAGAGTGAAGTGGCAAGATGTTGTAGTTCATTTCCAGCACCCAAAATTTGTAAATAATGAGCTTCTTAGTTATTTAGAGGATATGGAAGATTGCCATGCTGCTGTTATCAGGTGCCTCTAGGCTGTAGGCATATGTGCATTTCATGCGTTTAAGGCTCAAAATGTTTTTCTTATGAGACTTTGTTGTTGAATTATCTCAATCCTCATAAGTGTGTGATTTCATTCTTTTTCATTTATTGTCCTTTGGTTGGTACATCAGACACGTTTGCACCTTTGCATGTGTCTTGATGACATTATTCTTTCACCTTTTGATTGCAGATCAAGGAGATGGGTTGGAAAAGTCAGCCTCCTGAATCTCTAAAAACTACTGAACAACCTGCGGAAAAGAAGAGAGGATTTGCTGATTGGATGAACATAATAAAGCCTGGCATTGAGGAGAAAGATCATTGGGTAAAAAAAAATTATAGTGCCAAAGATATATATATATTTTTCTTTCACCTGCATGGTGCAGGTCAAATTAAATCATATTTAAAAGGTTCTTAATGGGCTTATCTCTCTATTCTTTTTCTGGTTAGGTCCCTGATGAAGCTGTTTCAAAGTGCACTGCATGTGCAACTGACTTTGGCGCTTTTTTGCGCAAGGTTCGCCATTCCCAGTGCTTTTGGGAAAGGTTCCGTGCTTTCCTTCTTTCTCATTTAGGTTTAATGCTCTCTGTCCTTTTTCTTTTCAGCACCACTGCAGGAACTGTGGGGATATTTTCTGTGACAAGTGTACCCATGGTAGAATTGCTCTAACTGCTGATGAGAATGCTCAACCAGTTAGGGTTTGCGATCGATGCATGGTATGCTTATCAATCAGTTTCTCACCTTCGTCTTTCATAGGAAAATAGTTTCTGTGGTGATTTCTCATGCTCTTTATTTTCACAACCTCTTAGCACAGCAATTGGGCATCGGTGTGTGTAATAGTCCAGGATGACAAGTACAAATTATACAGATTGCATGCATACTTGGTTGAACATGTAGAGTATTTTTATTCCTACAATGTCCTTTAATTTAAAGCCTATTGTCAGGTGACTGACCTATGGAAGAGTCATGATGGATGTCTAGTATCTGTTTTCCTGTGGTTTAAATATTTTCCTCTGCCCTTTAAAGCTTTTCTTTCTAGTGGGTAAGCAGTTGAGGCAGCTGAATTTGTTTCAAAAGTTCAAGGAAAGTTTGAATGCAAGGAAGAATGGACATATTGTTCATAGTTATTTGCTGAACGATGAACGAATGTTTAAATTGTTCATAGTTCCGTTCCTTCCTTTTTAGGAATCATCATATGTAAAATTCCTATCAGTCTTGGTCAGTATTTTAACATTAGTTCTTATTGTTCTATCGTAGGCTGAAGTGACTCAGAGGCTGAGTAATGCTAGGGAAGCAGCAAGTAAACCTACTGGATTACAGAGTCATGAGGATCTTGCTAGGAAGCTTCAGGTATGCGTCACTTTGAAAATTTATGATTTTAATGTTGATCATAATTGACTTATGAGAATCTGGCTGAGTTACTTGTGTGAATTGTCCAATTGTGATGACTTCTGACAGGAGGAGATGGGAAAAAATCGCAGAGCATCATCAGGTAATTTCTTGTACCCTGAGTGTTGTATCTTTTACTGTGAAAGAAGTTACTTGCATGTACAAATTTATATAGATTATTATATTAGTAAACAGATTATTATATTAGTAAGATAAAATGGAAGAGGTTGTAAATGTGTCCAGCTCAAAGTGTTGCTTGAATAATAGAGATGCAGGATTAACTCGCATGACCTATTTGGCAAGGTGAAGTGTCTTGCTTGGATCAGTTCTAGGACACATTTAGCAAATAGGGTAAATATACAATCAAGTTGAACTTTCTTAAAACGGTTTTATTTGATAGGCTCCAAGTCTGATGGATCTGGTAGGCGGATGAAGGAAGTTGCCTGTCCTACCTGCACTGTTCATTTGCAGGTCTGTAATCCATGTGCAGCATCATTTCCGGACTGCAAGCTGATTATTGTAGTTTGGCTGATTTGAGAATTTTTGCAGGTCCAAGTTCCCAGCTCAGGTTCTGAGACCATTGAATGTGGAGTGTGCCAGCATCCTTTCCTTGTTAGTGCCCATTGATCTTGGGCTTTTATCACCAACCAAGGCTCTTAACTTTCTGAATTATTTCTCGTTGATTTATTATACTTGTTGAGGTTTTGATTATTATTAATAATTAACTAATATGGATTTATTTTCTGTATTATCATTTATTTCTTCTAAAACTTTGGCCGACCCTTTCCTATCTCTTCAAGTAATTATGTACATGAAGTTCTCTGTGAATCTCGAATCATGTGTGTATAAAATTGACAGATAATTATTACTATTATTACTAAAAGTGTTTCCCGGTGCCATGGTTGCGCTCTGTTTTCTTTTCCTGTTTATGCTTTTGCGATTGTTGGATGTAAAGTTGAAGAAGATGAACTTATATTAATGATTGATTCTAAGCTCCATGGATGTCCGGCAGCCAATGACTGGTGCTTGAACAAAGCCATTGAAAAATAGAGATCCAGCAAAAATAGTTAAAAGGCCATCAGCGACCTAGCACGCGTAAAATATGAGCCCAATGTTATGTCATTTTCCAACGTGGCCCATGCTTTATCGTATAACATAACGGGAGCCATAAAAAATTTGAAGTGCCTGGTAAAAGATCGGGAGAGACATTTGAACTACTTTGACGGCTAGCTGTCGTATTTTTCTTTCTCTAGTTTGAACGGTAAAGCCAGTGAGTGCAGTATTCGTCATTTCTAATATTCAATATTGTAAAATTTTGGTCTTCCATATTCCAATGCTTGGCAACTAGTTCTATGATTCTTATTATGTCACATGACTAAATGAGAAGAATAGGATGGATATAGATATGATAATTTCACAATTGACAGTAAAGTCTCAAAAGAGGAATATTCAATTACCACATAGAAAGTTGAGATTGCCATGACTGCAAAATGCTTGTATGTGACTCGTAGAGTCGGCATCTTTTTAGAACTCCACTGCCTTTCAGGGCCCATTCCACATAAAAATCATTGGATTAATATAAAGATTTGGCCATGAATGTGGATCAATCAATCGCCACTGAAAAATGCTTCAATGTCGCCTTTGGGTTTTTAGTCCCAAAAAATCCACTACATTTTTCGCACTAGGCATCCAAGAAGCTGAATCTTTAACCAGGCATAAAGTAACGTATATACATATACATATATATATATATATTTCAATCAACATCAAATAAGATCTTCCTTCACCAAATAGTTTGTTAACCGATATCATAAAAATGAGCAGATGCATCATGTAGGCATTTATAATGTATCCGTCAACATAAATGGATGGAGATTTTGGTTTGGTTGGTAACAACTTTATATATGCTCTTCAATTATATAAAAACTTGCAGAATTCCACACCCTCGTCCAATAAAGGCCGTGGACGACTTTTAATATCATCACTTGAATTGAACAAAACCTAAGATTATAGATCCGAGCTGTATCTAGCTTAGTTAGGAGAGACTATATTATTCTCGAAGTTGCACGTGTCCCAAAATAATGGTTGAAATTTGCGGAAGAAGAAATATGGAAATGCAGTCTATTTCTTGCGAGGTTAATTATATCATGCATAAACGAAGTTGAAAGTGGGAAACGGGAAAAGGTTTGTATCAAGCAGCCTCAATGCTAAAAGTAATTTCATCAATCAACACATGAATAATGTAGCGCAAGGAGAATATATATATATATATATATATATATATATATATAGATACATATATATTGCAAAATAACTTAATTACAGTTAAACGACTTGATGGGTATTTTCCAATTAATCAAATAAGAATGGCAATTTAGCGGGAAATCAGATTACGTCGTTTTAAAGAAAACCATGGATTGCCTTTTCGTGCGGGGCAGATCACCAACCCTGGCCTGGATGAAGTAAGAAGCATCCACTTTTCCACCTTTTGACACGAGATCATCTTCACCAGCAGTTTTACTTTTACAATTGCTTCATAAGAATCTATCCATCTGTTACAAAGATATAAATGTTGGCAGAATTCCTTTTGTGGCTTCAGTCCTCTTAAAAGGAGATCAAGAATTTGACTTGATTACATAGAAATATTATATGTTTTAAAAACCTTGTTTATTTTATTTTTAAAAAAAAAAAAAAACCTGCCGGTCATTGATTACTCTAGAAGGAAATCTTAACACGAAAGCATCCATCAAAAATATTAGTGTTATTAATTTTAATATTTTAATAACAAACTATTGGTAACCAAAAAGAGCTTAAAGTGTCAAATTGTAAATTTCACTCAAATTTTATTATTGGATCTATCCAGTTAATTGGTTGGGTTCATTAATTTATCTCTCTTATATACTTTATTGATTTTTTTTATAAGTAAACACTTAACTATAATTGTAATTTTTCTGCATTAATAATTTCATAAAAACGAGAACTTAGGGTATAGAATTGACAATAATTCGATACAGAAAGAAATGTGCTTTTAATTTCTTTGTTAACTGTTTGCTAGACTGTGGGCAGTTGGCGGTTGTGCTTCGCGACTTAAGTTTCATCCTTGTTTGGGTCCAATTGACTGTTGCTATGGGACCCTTAAATTTGTCTCATCGCCTTTGATGTACTACTTTTGTTTTTCTTCGTGCATACATAATATAATCAACTAAAAAAAAGCTGAATAGAAATTTAACAAATATATATACTAATAGTAATTGTGTAAATATATATACATATATATATCCTCACGTCATCATATTGATTAAGAACAATTTTGGGTACAATAAATACTAATTAAATATGGATATAGGACTTCATCATTATCATTATGTTTTGGTTATTTACTTCAGAATTATAGCAGTAAATTATATTGTTTAATAAACATAGCCAACAAGTTTACACATGTTTGCGATAGCACGGACAAAACCAAGAATCTTGTGTTGGGGAATTGGAATAAAACAAGAACGAATTACAAATTTTTACTATTTTTAGATGAGAAATATTTAAAATTAAAAAAAAAAAAAAACAATTTGAGGAATCAAGTGAGAGTCAAAGCCATGTTCTTCCTCTATATACCCCATATAAATGCATATCATACAAGATTTTTTTTTTTTTTAAAGAAAGAAGAGGTTCAATAAGTAAACAAAGGTTCATTGAAGTTCGAACCGCAAAGTGTAGCTTGGGTTAGGTTAGACAAATTTAATTTACATGATACCATGTATGTATGTATGTATGTGTATGTTTATGATTAAATTATCATAAATATTAACCTATAAAATTAAAGCAGGCACAATAAAAATATAAAATAAGTTTGTTTACATATAATTATTGTGTAAATTATAAATATTAATATTTGTAATTTTTAAAAAAAAATTTATAATAATTAACGTGTAAAATTAAAATAAAATAAATATATTTTCTTTAAAAGGGATTCGAGTCATTAAATTACAAGGTAATATTTACACAGTAAACAGTACTAGTACTAAATTTGCCTATGCTGTACTGTACGAAAAAGAATTTCCATTTTTTGTTAACCACTGGCTAACAGCTAATAGAATCCTTCCTATTTCGTCGTATATCTGTGTGACATTTAGTCTAAGATTTATATTTGGTGTATTGTGTATTATTAATGAACGAAATGAAATTATTTTATTAAAATTAAATTGATCTTTATTTAATTTTAAATACTCATCAAATACAAATCAATAACTAAATTTCAACATTTGCCTCTATAAATAAGCAAAGAGAGATGAGTGGGAAGACAAACCATCCCTAATCCCTTACTTGAATCTTCCTTTAATTTGTTCTTTCACTAAGCTTATCAAAGTATAGATCTCCAGAAATAAACAACTGTATTGGATATATCATGGAACTGATATTTTCTTCGTTGTCAACCTTATTGCTGTCTCATATTTTGGTAATCTTTGCGGCTTTGATCTGCAGAACAAAGGGTTTGGTAAAGCTACCACCAAATGAAACGGTTCCTGCTGTCATCGTCTTTGGGGATTCCATCGTTGACGCTGGAAACAACAATGATCTCAACACTTTGATTAGGTGCAACTTTCCCCCCTATGGCCGAGATTTTGATGGGGGTGTTCCAACAGGAAGGTTTTGCAATGGAAAAATCCCGTCGGATTTAATCGGTAGTAATTAACCAAACCTCTCTTTCAATATTATAATTTTCTCTTTGCTTGATCCTCTTGTTTAAGTTTGCAGCCAAGCCAAGTTAATTGTGAAACCTACCTTGTTTTTTTTCCTGTTACTAATTGGCAGTATTGGTGGAAACCAATCTTACTTTGAAAAATCAAGAATAGACAATATATTCTTCAAAAAAAAAAAATAGACAATATATAACAAGTTATTTTTATTAAAATTGATAATCGATTAAAGTGTTTTAAGCTCAAATAATTACTAGGCTTACTTAGTGTATTAATAATTATTTAATATTAAAAATGGATATTCTGACAAGTTCGATGATGCAATTATTTTTATTTTTGGAATAATTAAATTATCATTAAATCAAAATATTATTTTTGAATGGTTGAATTAAAATGGTTGTCTTCGAAGAAGACAATATTTAATTGGAAGAGTTTTTGTGTAAGAATATTAATTATACAAAAAGATGAGTTATTAGCAAGTGTAAATTTTACATTGTCTATAAAAGAAGACGTTTTCTTGGTTCGGTTTTGTTTGGTTCACCTGCTTTCGAACCTTATCTTTCGAAGTTTAAACATAAAGCTTTTAACCATAGAAGACAAAAGGAAAGCCAGTAAAGATATTTTTTATTATGCCATTTTTATTATTCTAATTTAAAGTTATATAATTTAATTATGAACCCTTAAGAAAAGTGTGAAAACACCTCAAAATTCACCTTATAATTTTTTCCCATTATTTTCTAACATTTTCATCCCAGAGAAAATCAAACTGGAAAACATCCGGTGTTGGCTTAACACTTTGACAACTACAAATATATTACATCAATGTATCTTTAGTACTTGAAAATGGAAGGGAAAACAAAGGAACGCAAAGCTACATTTCATTCATAAACTTTACTCGTTTTTTGAAGATAAAATAAAATGGTCTTGTACCAATAATGTTGATGAAAAATACAAGCTGCCCATATGTGATTAGTCAGCATATAATATAATAGTATACCTTATATAGATGTAGGGATCCAGTGGATTCCATTTGAAAGGTGCATAAGTAATTAATTTGTGAAATAAAAGAGGTAGGCGGTGGGTGAGTGAACTGAAAACGATGAGTTGCATATCATTATCTTAATTGATTTCGTTTTCAACCTCACTGTTTTACAATGGAAAAGGTACGAATTAAAGTCATAATTCCAAAAAAAAAAAAGTTTGTCAACATGATCAACCTTCCAAATTTTTGAACGGTTTGGGTTAATCATTATTATTATTTTTTTAAACTCCCTTTTATCGAAGGTGTATATATGTCAGAGGTTCAGATAACAATAGCCACTTAATAGCCAAATTTGAAGTCATGATACCCCACGAAAAAGAGAAAAACAGAAGCTTCCAATCGGTAGCATCCATCAAATGCATTTAGTTGTTTCATTTAATGCATATTTGTCTTGCTTCATTAGTTTCAAAATTTTGATGATTGTTGAGACTTTAGTTAACATATTTCAGTGGACATATGATATTTTCTTTAAAACTTTTATGTTTTGCACTCTGATGAAATGACAATGTCTTGTGTTTCACGTTCCTCTCCAGTCTCCAGTCTTCACATGCATAATTAAAGTATACAATTTCAGAAATTGGCTCAAACTACGTGAAATTTTTCTTTTTTATGTAATAATCTATATATAATTTGATCAGTCGCTCAGATATACATATATGTATATATATTGTCTTTAATATCTAGCAAAAAGTCAGAAGATGGGATAATTTGGCTAGACTCGTTTTTCTTTTCCTTCGCTTATGGACACGATTTTTATTGGATTAGCAAACCAGTGAAAGAAATTACCTCAATCCGGAAAATCCCAAATTATTATAATATATAAGCTTAACTTCATTGTCAATTCGTGTTCTATCTTTATAAGAATACCTTGAAAATAAAATCTTAAATGCACCAGATTACATAGGATACTGAACTTTTAAAATCATCCGAAAAAATATTAGGGTTAGGTAAAATCCGTCAGTACCACAGAATTAAATCAATGGGTATATATTTCGCTTTCCAATTCATGAATCCTTTTTTTGCTTTGTTTATTTATTTTCAGCTGAAGAATTGGCCATTAAAGATACATTGCCAGCATATCTGGATCCAACATTGAAACCTCAAGATCTCATAACAGGAGTAACCTTTGCTTCAGGTGGCACTGGATATGATCCTTTGACTCCCAAACTAGCGGTACATATATAATTTCTTCTTAAAACTTGCTTTCTTGTTTACCTTTCTTCAAATGTTTTTTTTTAAAAAGATCTTACCATGTTTCTTAATTCTTAACAATGTTCTTTTACCTTTTATCCGAAACATCAGTCAGTTATATCGATGTCGGAACAGTTAGATCTCTTCAAACAATACATAGCGAAGCTGAAACAACTTGTTGGAGAAGAAAGAACAAACTTCATCTTAGCCAAGAGTTTGTTTCTAGTTGTAGCCGGCAGCGATGACATTGCCAATACCTATTTTGTTCTTCGTGCCAGGAAATCGCAGTACGATGTTCCTGCTTATACTGATTTAATGGTTAACTCGGCTACTGACTTTTTGAAGGTAATGAAATAATCTTCAGGGCAATACATATGATTATTAATTCGTTGGTCAACAATATTTACTCATGAAAGTTTAATATTTTATGAATAATATTGGAAGGAACTATATGGTTTGGGAGCAAGAAGAATTGGGGTTTTTAGTACACCACCAATCGGGTGTGTGCCATCACAAAGAACCTTAGCTGGAGGGATTCTAAGAGAATGCGCAAATGATTACAATGTAGCAGCTAAATTATTCAATAAGAAGCTATCTGCAGCGTTGAATTCACTTGAAACAAGGATGCCCAATGGGAATTTTGTGTACATAGATGTCTACAATCCACTGCTTGATCTCATTGAAAACCCACAAAGATATGGTAAAAGTTACTAACCTTTAAGACCCTGAAATATATATATATATATATATATATATATATACATACATATTTTACAGAAGGAAATCATCAGAAAACGTTTTTGAGTTTTTTTTTCGGGTGTTTTCAGGGTTTGAAGTTGCAAACAAAGGATGCTGTGGAACAGGGAACATAGAGGTGGCAGTTTTGTGTAATAAATTGAGTCCATCAACTTGTGGAGATGTCTCTAAATATATATTTTGGGACAGTTATCATCCAACGGAGGAGGCATACAGAGCCCTGGTTGTCCCACTCCTTCAGAAATACGTGAACAAATTCTTATGAGGCAAAGTATCAAATTATGAAAGCTCTCTATTTCTCAGTTTTTTACTTATATATATGTTTGAGGATTTGTAACCATATTGGCTGTACCTTCATTCAAGTTTGAGTTATCACGCAATTTTTATTAAACTCAGTCGAGTAGTTTATTGCTAACATGCATCCATATATATTTATATGTACAAAAGTTTTCAAGATTATTTCTCTGTAACTTAATTAATTTTTTTTTTTTAGCTATGACATCTAGAGATTAATTTGAATAAATGAATAGGTTAATGTTAGGATTTAATTATATATATATATATATATCTCCTCCATCTATGTCAGCCCCATAAAGAATTTTATTTATTTATTTATTTGAGAAACAAGAATCAGTATATAATTATATATATATTTGTATGATTTATACTCAATCGGAACAACAGAAGATTGATTATGTATAAAAATAAAGCGAAATGTTAATTAGATCATGACTAAGATGATATTCATAGAAAAATATAATTAATATATAATTTTTATTTTTAAAAACAATAAATTAAATGTAAAAAAATTGAAAATAATAATTAAATAATCATTAATCGGTGTTTTTAAACACCGATTAATTGGGTTAAAAATAAAATCACTAGACATGAATTGTAAAAAAAAATAAAAAGTTGAAAATAAAAATAAAATCATAAAATCAATGTGTAAAATCTTCCTCATCAATAATAATTTGGGGTAAGTGAGATTGCTTCACATATATGACTCTCTCTCTTTCAATTGGCTAAAATTAGGGTAGTACTTAATAAAGTAGCTATATCAATACATAATATGGTTGAGATTTGAGAGCTTGAATAAATTGGAAAAGGGCAGGTGAGTGTTAGCAAGACCATGTGAGACATTAGATTGGCCAACACCTAGACTTTCATTACCAACTCAAGACTCACCAAACAACTATGCATATTAAATGTAACATCTAAGATATATTGTCTTTTCAATCTTAATTCGAATTTGAGAAATTCATTCAATTCATATAAAATTAAATTCGATCCAATCAGATTTGATCAAAAATTAATAATTTGAATTAATTTGGATTCGAAATGAACCAAATTTAGAATAATCTAAACAATTAATCCGAAATGACCCAAACTCGTTTAACTCGAGTATTAAACCTAATTAATCCAAATGTCAAAATTTGATTAAGAATGCTTACTTAAATCCAAATGACCTAAAATTGAAATGATTTAAATCTAAAAATTACTTAAAACTAAAACATCTCGAATTTAAAAATAACTCAAAATTTAAAGACTCAAAGTAGCTCAACTCACCCCGTAAACAAATCTAAATCATCAAAGAAATATAAATCAATGTGATATATACATATATGCAATTATTATCTGAAAATGGGTTGTGAAGGAATGTGTTGTTTTCGTACATAATAATGAACTCCGTGTAACTATCGGGACAGATTTTCGTTGGATATTATTATCTAATTAATAGTGTCCACCAAATATATATATATATACAAAATAAGAAAAGCAAAATAATTTGATTTTAGATAAGCATCCATTATTATTTCTACAACGATTGACAGTGAGCTTTCTTGATCATAAACAAATAAATGGTGCATTTATTTTTATGACCGAATTGTTATTGAATTTTGAATTAATCTCTTATAAAATGATTGTTTTGATTTGCCATAGAAGAAAACCTATTGTTAACATATCTAAGTAAGTGTGGGTCTTTCCGAGGGTAAATTAAAGTAGACATCAAAAGTTTTAATTTTGTTATAACTTTGTCCTATGTAACTAGTTTGACTCAAGTAAACTAATTTTGAAACTTTTAATTTTTTTTTTCTCTGGAAAAAAAAGCACATTAATTAATTGTTAAAATCATAATAATTTTAACAAGCGTAAAATGCATGGAACAACTTGTGAGGAATTTTGGGTACAAGTTTATCAACCCAAGGTTCCCACGCTTTGAGTTATCATTGCATTGTCACTCTCTAACCACGGGCCCCGTAGTTGATCCAACTTGTGGATTGGACCGCCGTCCTGATTTGTTTTGTCGCAGCCAATTCTCAAGTTTTGGATCCACCTGTTGGGCCATTTGAGACGATCGCAAACATGCATGGAACAACACAATGCGTGGTCCAGTACTAATTATAAACAGAAGATAAACGATCCAACCGGTTTTAAAAAACTTTCCAATAAAAAAAAGCCTGTTCTCAAATAATGAAGAAGATTCCCAATTAAATCTATGAACTCCAGGACTCTATATCTTGCTCGGAAAAAGGATTAATGGGTAGTAAAAAATCTTCTCTTTGCCAACTTCGTAAATGTTATATATATATATATATATATATACATTAATTTCTTCAAAATTAAATAGATCTCATGTTTAGACATTGCAGGTCTAGCTAAACGCTAAAACCTGTCCCCCTAGACTTGAAATATGGCAAGAAGTTTTAAACTTTACTTATGTAACTTATTTATTGTAAGTTCCTACTTTGCGATCTGATAGGTAATACATGTTGTGGCAGGGAATAAAGGAATAATATAGTGGTCAGCCTGGTGAGGACATCATTCAATTAACTGCTGCTCAGGTTTCTGAGAACAGGCTGCACGCCAATGCTGGGGTTTTCAAGAAAATGGACCAAAGAAAGTAATTATAAATACTCCAGTTTGATTAGGGACTTGGAGTACACTGGTTGGTTTTCACCGTGGCTGGCGTTCCTGCTTCGTTATGGCTCGAAATTGGATTCTTAATTCTCAATTTATCAGAGTGCCAGAGTGATGAATTTGCTCTTAAAGAGCTATACCTACTTGCTGAGTATGATCATTGCACAGCCAATAAGCCGTGTCCCAAGTCCTCTCTTCAGTCCCCACCATCTTCACAATTAATGACATCAACGTCCTAAAGCTTGTTCTTAAATCCTGAGCTCTTGCCACGCACTCTAATACGAGCAAATCCAGGAATATTTTGCAAATGTTGCAATTCCAGTTCATAAATCTTCGGTTTTCTTCTTATTCTTCTTCTTCTTCTTCTTCTTCTTATTGGTGTTTTACCCTCTTGTTTCTTATAGCTATTGTTTTAGTACTTCTTGGTAACCTAGAAGCGATTGCTATTAAACTACCAGGAAATGAAACATTCCCGGCGGTTATCATATTCGGGGATTCAATTGTTGATATAGGCAACAACAACAAAAACAATCTCAATACCCCAGCTAGGTGCTATTTTCCTCCTTATGGCAGAGATTTTCCGGGTGGAATCTCAATAGGAAGATTTTCCGATGGAAAAGTCCCTTCGGATTTCGTAGGTCGCAATAACATTAATTTATACTCTTCTTTACCTCTCCAAAATCTTTGTTGGTCTTAGTTTATTAATTCACCACATCAAACATTTAACTTCGGTAACTTTTAAAAGTTTGATATAAATTATCTTGCTTGATCATATTTGGTCAATCAATTTGATAGATTATAGTTTAGCAATGCAATATGAAATGATTCTTAGTTTTAGGTCGACAAATTTATACTATTACCACATTGCCGCAATGTTTATGTATTTCAGTAATGTATCTAAAAGTATTTATGATGTTTTTTGGGCACACATATACGTAGTTATATTGGTGAAGAGAACATTTCTATCATTACTGATATTAATGTGTGGGATATTTTATTAATCTCTTATTCCAGTGGAACGGTTAGGAATTAAGGACGTATTGCCAGCATATTTGGACCCAAGCTTGCAGCCACAAGATTTACTCACGGATGTAAGCTTTGCCTCTGGTGGCTCAGGATATGATCCATTGACGCCAAAATTACAGGTCCTTTTCTTTCCCCAAGACAAAGATATTGTTCTTCAAACCTTATGTCATTTTCCTCCCTTTATCTGTGGTGAATCAGTTAGTTGCATCAATGTCGGATCAATTGCTGCAGTTTAAAGAATATTGCTGGAGAAGAAGGAACAAATCCATATTGACCTTGCAAATTCTCATATTCCTCCCTTTATCTCTGGTGAAAGCAGTAATGACCTTGCCAATACCTTTTTTAACACCCGTATCAGGCAAATGTTGCACTATGATGTTTCTATTTATACTGACCTTATAGTCGGTTCGGCTTCAGCTTTCGTTAAGGTAACTATCTTTGTTTCCCTTGTTTGATGAGGATTATTTGCTCAAAACTAAGAGTTTAAGGACGATCAGATAAAAGCTAAATAATAGGTAACATGTTTGATTGATGTTTAACTGATAATGGTTTTCTGAAGGAACTACATGGATTGGGAGCAAGGAAAATTGGTGTTCTAAATGTACCACCAATTGGATGCATGCCATCATCAAGAATCATGGGTGAAGGCACGGGCAGAATGTTTAGAGAATTACAATGAAGAGGCCCAAATATTCAACTCTAAATTGAACGCAGATCTGGATTTCCTAAACAGCCATTTGCCCCTTGCCAAGGTGGTTTACCTAGATGTCTGCAGCCCTTTGCTTGATCGCGTCAAAAACCATGATAACTATGGTAATATTGTCGTTTTCCTTTTTCTCTTGCACTTTTCCTCCTCTTTTGTTAACTTTTAACTTTATATTTTTGTTTGCGACTTTACCAAATATTTCAGGGTTTGAAACTGTGGACAAAGTGTGCTGCGGCACCGGCACTGTGGAGTTGTCAATATTATGTAATGAAATGGACATGGGAACTTGCAGAGAGCGGACAAGCTCTTAGTCCATAATCTCCTCAGCAAAAATACCAATAGCTTTTTCTAAGCAACCAATTTTGTTAATGAGTACTCATGAATATTGATTAATAGTTGTTATACCATTTGGGCGATCTGATCGCCTAAAATGCTAGTGGCTATCAGCCTAAAATGGCTAGCCGCTATCAGCCTAAAATGGCCAGCGGCTATCAACCCAAAATGGCTACCGGTCAACTTTACCATTTGCATGATCTGGCGACCGCCAAAATCGACTTTCACTGTTTGGGCGATTAGATTAGGCGATCAGGCTACTAGTCAGCTTTCACCATTTAGACGATTGTGAAACTAGGCGACCGCCAAAACAACAACAGACAACAATGTGACCTCGAAGCAGTATGACTTCAGGACTGACACTTCTCGAATAGCGACAGACTGATAGAGCCGA
>JBBYHK010000015.1:5609148-5640155 GCA_038382065.1 Adansonia grandidieri | reverse complement strand
ATCTCCATTGCTATATCTCCAAACACCCTCATACTAACTTAACCATCGGAGAGGGTCCCCGGAGTACCAACTCCGGCACCCTTCTGACTCTTTTGTGTTGCAGGATTCTGCCTAACCTCTGATGCCAGCAAAGAAGACATCAACAATAGTAATTAGTATGTTATATTTTAATTAAAAGATTTTTTCACTAGGAAAATTCTTGTTTGTTGGCTCTCAATTTATTTATCCAGGGCATACTATCTATTTCTAATGAAGAGCTTCTTTTAGATCCATTGATTTGGGCTCATGGAATGTCTTGTGGGCCATATTTAACATTGCTGTTCCAGCCTTTTGTCCTAAGCCTAGGGCGAATATGGTCCGTGATGGCATCTTGTAAAGCAGCCCAGAGCGAAACCCAGCATTATTAATAATCAGACAATTGCATTTATTTGTTATAGGCTTTTACTTTTTTGACAAAAAACGAAAGCCCGACAGACTATTTACTTTTACCTTTCGATATATGTATGCGTGTGTGTGTGTGTATATATATATATTTTCAACTGCGGCAGCTTGTGCAGAGAGGCCTATTGAAAGTAGAAAACAGGTTAAGCAAATAAAAATTTGCTTCAATTCGAAAAGTGAGAACAGAAAAGAAGATGGGATAAAACAGAATACCAAGCCTTGCATTAGTTCCAACCTAAGCAATTCCCATGGATAGTCTAGTTAAAAAACTTGAGTAGTTATTTCTGTTCACTCAGCATTCATGATTCATGAATTGTTCATCTTTGGTTTGAAAGACTGATGAAAACTGAACCTCCTTTCCACTTCTTTGAAAGTTTAAGTTATCTTATGTCCCGAACTCGTATAATGATTACTTATTTAAATACCTTACCACATCGTGACCCAGAATTTCTAGCTGAATCCTTTTTCCCAGCCACTTGAATTGAAGTTATGCAGCAATAGGATTTCCCAACGATAAACAAAAAGTTTCAGTATACTCTGTCTGCTGTTAAGCCACACCATAACTATTTCGCTAACATTTAGGTTTTAACCAAGTAGTATGAAGAATTATACTACGAAAATCTGCTCAATGTTAAAGGTTGCTATCTGTTATTCTAAAGTGGATTATTGTTTCCAGTTAGATAATCTGTAAGATCATATTCATAACCAGCATTGTAGACTTTGATACCAAATAAAGGTTGTTAGCTGTTATTTTAAAACGCTAACAGCCTTTATTTGGTATCAGATCTCACAGAGATGTAAGGCGTTTTTCAAAAACATCTGATACCATACAAAGGTTGATAGCTGTTTTTGTAAAATGCCTTACCTTTTCATTGAAGTGTGAGTGCAAATGACCAAAATACCATATTTACAATGAAGCAATCAAAGAGCATAAATATATAGATTTGATAAGATTAAAATCTTTGATTGCTTGTTTCTGGAAGACAGTGTTAGCAGGAATGTAAGATTCTTGATTGGTTGAGTTTGCTGACTGTGCTTAACATCAATGCTGATATGATGAATGAAGGGATTCTGTGGATCCTTGATGGAATTTGAACGCATTTTGCTTGCACGATAGTAAATAAAAACATTTATTATTTTTAATGGTTTTCACGGGAGCCAAAGTAACGGATGACCAATAACAACAACGAGGGTGTTTAATTTTAACTTGCAATACTTTGGCCTCCTGGCCTCCCCAGCTACATAAATGATGGTATCAGGCCAGTATCTCAATTGCCAAACTCTGTACAATTGTATCCTCATAGTTCATTAGAGATCTGAAATTTTTATTACGTGTTTGTGAGTGAAAAATTGCCTTCTGTTTCTCCAAATATTATGCTTGCATTATGTGTTATTCTTGTTTTATATAGCACAGATGGTAGCACAGTAGATGGTGAAGTCTCTCCTGCATCAGGCACTCCTCGAAATCAAACATTTCCGGCTCTTATAGCATTTGGAGATTCAATTCTGGATACGGAAAACAACAACAATCTATTTACCTTAACAAAATGCAATTTCCCTCCTTATGAAGAGACTTTCTTGGAGGAAGAGTAACAGGGAGATTTGGAAATGGAAAAGTATGCTCCGGCTTAATACGTGTAGTTCTTCCACGTAAAAATAACTACTAATATCTCTGCTGGTGTTATATAGAAAGTATTAAAAGTAGTTCCCAAATCCCAATTATCCAAAGAAGCAGGTGAAACCTGCTAGAAATGAAAAATTCCGTAAAACAACAGTACTTTGGGATATCATTTGAACAAATATTTTTGTCTATATTGCTTTTAACAGCGGAAGATTTGGGGATTAAAGCTGCATTGCCAACATTTCTTGATCCAAATCTTCAAAATGAAGATCTTAGAACTGGTGTATGCTTTGTTTCAGGTGGTTCAGGATTGGACCAACTAACAGGCAAAGTACAAGTTATATATAATTTCTCAGGATATGTATCTTGGACTCTCAGCTGTCTTCTAGGCAATCAGCTATACCTCTCTATTACTTCTACTGGACGTGTGTGTTATTTGGATGAAATCAGAATGTTTTATCGATCACGGATCAGTTCAATCTCTTTAAACAATACGTTGGAAAGCTAGAAGGATCTGTTGGACCGGAGAAAGCCAAGGCCATCATATCCGAATTAGGCCAAGTAATTAAAATCTTGTACAGATGGCGGATCAGTTCAATTCTTCGAGCAAGATACAATTGTACCCTAAACCGACCGGAGAATAAATGCCAAAAGCCACCATTATCCAATAAGGGCAATGTTTATCGTGTTACCTGGCAGGCAACAATGACATTGGGATTTGGACCACCTATTTTTGTCGGAATGGAAACTGATTGACCACTTTTTGATTTTGTTTGTTTTTTTTTTTTTCATTTTACAAAATTCATTTTCCTAACTTTCTTGTCTATTTCATCGTTTAAACGTTGAGAAAAAATGTATATTTATTAGTATAATAACGACAATCTCTCTCTCCTCTTTTAATTAGGGTTTTCGAAAACTTTCAATTGAATCTACCATGATGTCTTTTACGGGTAAAAAAAATTATATTGAAGAGTTCAGAAGGGGAGAATTTCGAGGTGGAGAAGGCGGTAGCTCTCGAATTACCGACGATTAAGGGTCATTTGGATCTCATTGCATTCAAATTCTTTTGAAGGGAATTTTCCCTCCCCCACCAGCCAACCTCCCATTGAAAGTGTGTTTGGCTCACCTTCTGTGGGAGACGTTCATCTCACCCAACTCTCCAGTTTCATTGGAGAGGCAGGGGTCCAGTCCAACAACTGAACCCCCGGTGAGACATCTTCATTATTTTTTTATTTTTTATTAAATTTTTAATATAAATAATATTTTCATAATTATTAAATATAAATATAATTTTTAGTTTTTAATATAAATATAATTTAATAATTTTTAATTATTATTCAATATAAATAAAATTTTATTTATATTTTATAATTTATTAATATAAATATAATTTAGTAATTTTAATTAATATTCAACGTAAATATTATTTTATTTATATTTTATTATTTAATATTAATATAAATTTTAATTACTTATTATATATACATATTTTAACATAATATTTTTAATAATTATTTTTTATTCTAATTTCATTATTATCACTATAATTAAATCTAAACACATTTTATAATTAATTTTAATCTCGTTATCCTACATCACTGCAACAACTAATCTGGTTATTTTTTACCACTATCGTTTTTTTTTTTTTTTTACTTCCATTACAACCAATCTCATTACGCTGTAACGCATGCTTGAGGACGATTGCGTTGACAACGGCATCCCTTTGCCCAACGTCACCAGCGAGATCCTCTCTAAAGTTATCGAGTACTGCAAGAAACAGTGGAAACACCTAAATCCGACGATCGTGATGCCTCGTCGACAATGAGCTTAAGCCTTGGGACGCTGATTTCGTCAAGGTTGATCAAGCCATCCTCTTCAATCTCATTCTGATAATCCTGCCTTTTTCGATGAATTTTTTAGGGATTTAAAGTTAAATTTCAATTAATTTTATTTAAGGGTTTTTTTTCCCTGATGGCTGCTAATTATTTGAACATCAAGAGCTTGTTGGACCTGACTTGTCAAACTGTGGCAGATATGATAACGGGTAAAAAACCAGAGGAGATCTGTAAGAAATTTAATATTAAGAATGATTTTACTCCGGAAGAAGAGGAGGAAGTTCGTCGGGAGAATTAAGTGGGCCTTTGAGTGAAGGTTCTCAATTGAATATATCGAACATAGGCTACATAGTTCTTTCCTATTTTTCTTTTGTTTTTATTTTCCAGTGTGCTTGGGAGCTTGGGGCTGTTGTTTCTCTCTGTTTTTACTTGCTTTTAACTGTTACGTTTCGTCGGATCGTTCTAATGTTAATATATGTTGTTCTTTACTAATTATCAGTCTGTTTTTTGGATGCGATTTTGCTACATTGATGTGGAACATGTAGGAAAACAAAGAAGATTCTGCTAAATGAGGGTAAAAGAGATTCAAATCATATTTATTGCAGTACAATCGAGAACTTGTAGCTCCTGCTGTTCTGTTATAGATGTTCTGCACCGTACTCTAATGTTTATTATGAATTATTTAGCATCTAGTTACTACTTACTGCTTATGGCAAATGGACTTCTGACTTTGTATTTTCCGTTAGACCATGTTATGGATCCAAATACATCCTTTTTAAGCGGATTTGCAGCGGAGAAATTCACTTGGTAAGATGACTTGTCTCCAAGTTTAGTGAATTCCAGTTTGTCTGGGACCACTTGAACGTCTAGGCCTGCAGGTGCATCGATGCTCATGGTATAGACTGTTTTAGCATCTTCTGTTTCAGCATTTCCGGCAACATTTGTGAGGGTTCTGGTCACTTTCCTGCCTGCTTTTTCATTGAAATTGGAAATCATTATTGATGGATAATTGATGTTGGATATAAGGTCAATGCTTGACTCCTCAGGGCAAGTAAAATCATCTGAGATATTGTTGGCCATATATTTTATTGTGGATATATTATAACCGTGGTAGCATAGGAAATTCAAGTAGTCAATGGCAGTAGTCTCATAAACTAGGCCAGGTTGCGGTGGTCCTGTGGTGCTTACTTCTCCTGCCCCAAAATCATAAGCGGTAGCTAATGGACCTTTCTCAGTCGTAATTGGAGCTCTCAAGTTATTTAGTTGAGTTGCTGTAAATCGATTGGAAGCAGTCATAGATTAGTCAAAAATTCCAGACTTTACCAAGTAAATGGATGTGTATATCTGCTTGTTAGTTCCTCACCTGTCGTCACAATGGCTGACCTGATTGCTGAGGGATTCCACATATGGTTTTTTGATTTGACTGCAGCGGCAATCCCAGAAACATGTGGACATGCCATGGAAGTTCCTGAGAGCACGTTAAATAGTGGCGGGTCTTTGCCTTCTGGAGTCTCAGCCGTGTCATTCCCTATCCATGCTGCAAGAATGTTAACTCCAGGTGCTGCGATATCAGGCTGCAAAAAATTCAATGTATCAAGATTCCATTAGGAAGAAATGAAGCGCCGTAAAGTTAGACAAGAAGAGGATGTGCCTTGAGAATGTTCTTTGGGATGGTTGAAGGGCCTCTAGCTGAGAAATATGCTATTTTAGGTGCTGGTTTATAATTTGTTGGTGATATCGTAGGCAAGATTGTGGCAACTGGATTTCTACAAATCTCAAAAAAAGATAAATGTTAAGTATTTTCAAACGTGAATTAACTCAGAGTCTTGAGTTCCATTTGAGATGAGTGGCTGTATTACTTTGTTGAGTTGATGTAGGAGAGAACCTTAGCGCCATCTTTTGAACTGATCACTGTCGTGGGAAATATACCAGAAGTGGATGCCACAGATCTTGGTTCATCATCAATAAGGATCACCCCAATTCCTCCAAGTCTCTTCACTTCTTCTTCTTCGCCTCTCCGTGCAGCTAATGAATCTTCATTGTCACAGACAACAATCTTTCCTTTGATAATTTCTGGGTCCATGGAATCTGGCTTACAGTTCCTGAACAACAGAAGTCATGGGTAAAACCGATCATTTATGATCTATGTTACTTGAAACAAAATTTCCACAAGTTTACTAAGTTATTAAGCACCTTGCTGCTTTTTCGTTTACTCCACTTTTCATGGCTGATTTTGCATATATAATGGGATACACAGGAGATTTTTGCATGTTGGCAAAATTAATACCTTCGCCCTGTATATCAGTTAGAAGAAACACAACGAAAAGTCAGCAAAAGGGACAAAAGGAGAACGCCATTACCTTAATTACTTTGTTGTCTCCTAGGACAACATCAGACTCAAAATCTCGGTCGATTGTGCTAGCAGCAACGGTTAAGATCCAAGGTGCAGAATTCACAACTGTTCCAGGGTTCGGTCCATCGTTTCCTGCGGAGCAAACCACAGTAATTCGATTCTCCACCGCGTGGAATGCTCCAATGGCAATGGGATCATTAATAAAGTCTAGTTGTAGAAATGAGGATGATCCAAGGGACAGTGATAGCACATCAACCCCATCGGCAATCGCATCATCAAACGCTGCTAATATATTGGATCCATGGCATCCGTACTGCTGGGAACATACTTGATATATAGCCAGTCTTGACCTCGGGTATCCACCCTTGGCTGTCCCTGCGGCCAGCCCATAGTAAGAGACACCCTGGACCTCAATTCCTCCCGCGGTTGAAGCTACATGAGTGCCGTGTCCAATCATGTCCCTCGGCGAATGCAACTTTATTGCTGAACTTTCGTTGACATCGTACGATCTTGCCCCAATTATCTTTCTGTTGCAAAACAGATCTTACGACTTTGTTTTCGAGATTTTAATAGAACTGTAATTATAGTTTAATCATATTGCTAAGAGGATACTTGTTGCAGTTGAAGGTGCTGAAATCCTGTCCTTTTGCGCAAGTACCTTTCCATCGGAACGGAACTTCACCCATGTCCTTGTCATTGAAACTCTCCGACTCAGGCCAAATTCCTGTGTCCTTGTCTTTTACGTTAAGTGCTCACGTAATTTGAAAAAAATTAAAATGAAAGTTGCCATGCTAATTGCGTGATATGCTTCTAGCAAACATCAGAACAACAAAAAATGAGTGGGAAAAAAAAAACCATTGTGATGGGATTCTATACATTGGTGAATAAGTTTCACCTGAATCTATAATGCCAATGATGACATCCGAATCATGAGATGATGAGTTTGAGTCTGAGCTTGGATCTGATTCGATCTCGACCGAAGTTTGATACTTCAGGAAATCCCATGATCGAGTAGTGTGGAGTTCTAACACCGGGTCGGGAAAGACTGACACAACTCCTGGTCTTTTGGCAATTGAATGAGCCTCTTCTTCTGATAGAAGTGCTGCAAACCCTGAGAAACCATTTTTGTAGTTGCGTACCAGGGCATTTTTTTTCCTGAGCAAAAATTTTCAACTTGACATTAGATTATTCTCTCTCTAGCATCCAAGTGAAAGTGGATGGGGTTCATAACTAATTCAAATACAAAGAAACAAAAACAAACTTAAGATTTTAGAACAACAACTGTTTATTCACCGTTTTAACAATGAATTTAGAAGTTGAGAATGATCTTCCCTCAATGAACCCTTACTCGAAGCCGCTGCGCCCATGTACACAATATAAACACTATCATTCTTTGCAGCAGCTCCTCCGGTGTGCGGAAATAATGAGCCAGAGAAGAGCAAGGACGTCAAACTGAAAATAAAAGAAATAAGGGCCTTCATGGCGTTAACTGAGACTCTGAAAATGCCTTCAAATGGCTTTGATTGAAGCAAGCTTCCGTCTACTCACTTGTATATAAATAGAAGTAGGATGGTGGGCAATGGGAAGTCGTATGCGCGCGCTGCGAATCAGCAAAGCTTTTAATACTATCCAGTATCCACCCAAAGTGCGGTTTTACCAGATGATGGTGAAGGTGGTGAGAAGTGGTGATGATAGGTTGAGGGTAAAGAGTTCAACAGTTCAGGAAATAAAATATATGTCTTGTCAGCGCCTAAATACAATATTAGGTGACTGGTGGGGAGAGCTTTCGTGCCTAGGAATGACATGATGTGGTGCTTTCCCCACAAACACAATGGTAAACGTGTTGTTTTATTTGGAAGCTCTATTTGCTCGATGATAGAAAGTCCATTATGTCAGAATTGAAATGTAGTATTTTATTTTTGAACCGCACAAGGTGAATCGAATTGACAAGTATTTTTCTTGCACTTCTAACTTGATTTCAAGTTGTTTAATTGAGAGATAAACAGTAAAGCATTTACGAAATATATACCTAAGCGAACTAATACAATATTTAAAAAAACGTTAAGTGGGTGTTCTCCACGTCGTCTATTTGAAGAACTATGATTGTCACTCAAATGTGCAGTTGTCGAAGGAAGGCTCACGATTTGATGCTTAGTGCTTAATGAAAACAGATTAGTGGGTTCTGACAGTGATTGCATTTGGAAAAATCATATCCTGAGATCACACTCTTTTGGAGATGTATTGATCTCTCTCTCTCTTTCCTTACTGATCAAAAGATTCTGGTATTAAACAAAGATAAACAGTTGGATTTAGCTCTTAGGATTCAGGAAGGACAATTTTATCTCCTTTTAATTAAATGGATCTCCTAACTCCTAATTAAGTGCACCACTGCTTGTCTGCCACCACTAAAATCTTACACTTGATTCAGCAAAGATAATAATCTATAAAAAATGTGGGGAGTAATCTACTCATTTACCTTTTTTTTTTTTTTTTTTTCATGGGTGAGTTGAGGCAATCACTGACCATCTCACGTTTTGCAAAGAGACTTTCTCGTTGCAGGCCATTGGTCAAGAGACGGAGACCCGCTGATGGTAGGAGCGATTACCAGAAATGATATGGCTGGCTTATCGGGAAGGGAGACGTAGGAAGAAAAGAAAAAGCCAAGTCATGCATGAAAAAGGCTAAGAAATTTCGCAGCTTTTTTTTTTTAAGAAAGTGATGGTGTCTGATATATTCAGATGCAGACATAATATGTAATCTTCAAAATATACAAAACTTTTTTTAAAAATTATATATATTTATGTGGGATATGACCGTATCCGACACCCACCTCAAATCCATACCGTAGGCTTAAACTAACAAGATGAAAGGTGACATATTCTCCATCAATTGGCCTGCTAAGTTGGCTCAAGTATTTTGCCTCGCCGTATCTAGCCATTGGGTCTGATACTTGAATTCTAGGAAACTGCCTCTTTCTTTATTTTGTTTTTAATTTTTACTTTTTCGCTCTTTGACCATATGCATATGTAGTTTTCAGGGAAGTGGATACTGTTTTGGAAGACAGCTCCGAGAGGTTGTGTCTGAAAGTCACAATCTGTGGTCTACAAGCATCTGATGATATGCTTCCCACTTTCACAACAAAATTGTTCCCATTCGCCATACCAAATTTGACTTCCATCTTTCTTTCCCTTTTTCTTTATGAGATCATAGTTTGCATAGAAAAAGCCAATTCTGCTTTACTGATCATCAAGTCTTAATACAAAACTTGTAGATCTGGTTCACTATCATATGCATATGATAGTGAACCAGATGATATTATTGTATATCATATGCATATGATATTAAATGATAGTGATATTATTGTATATCTGGTTCAACATAGGGAACAATATGACAGTGATATTTATGCATGTGTTAGCAGTTGATCATTGGAACAAGAAAATGCTCAAAGGATTTTAACGAATAGTATCACTATCATCTGATTCACCAATTGTATATAAATATATTTAGTGCATTAAATACAAAACTCTTTTAAATCGATTAAAATACCATTAAGCAAATAAACAAATACCTTTTCTGCTTTTCATCATTAAAAAAAAAAAACTTGTTCAATACTATCGGGATTTAGTAACTAATAATTACTGACTAAATTGGAATGTGGGCTTCGGCCCACTATAAATAGTCTTACTCCACCTTAAAAAGTCAAGGAGAGAGGTCGTCAAAAAAATAACCCAGTAAATAAAATATGGTCCTCGCTGAAGAGAATTGAAATCTAAGCCTGGTAGAAAAAAACAAGCATTCTGTTGCCAGAGATCCAATTTGGATAACCAGGTGAAAGCCTAACACACTAATCAGATAACGGCTTTGTAAACCTAACGTTTTTACTATTACGAATAGATTAATATCACGAATTAAATAAAATCAATTTAATTAAAATATTATAAAAATTTTAATAAAATTTCATAAAACAAATATAAATTTAAGATATTTATGTCTTTTTCAAATTATTATTATTAACTATTTAAATTTTTTATTTAAAAAATTTACTCATCTTCTTATTTGAAAAATTAATTTCCAGCTTTTTTATTTAAAAAGTCAATTTTTAAAAAATTTTAATATATTATTTTTTAAAAAAATTTAATGGAAAAAAACAATTCTTATCTACTTTTGTAGGTGTATCAAAATTTAATAGACACTAAACATTTACACACTTACTTGTATTTACTTGTCCATCGATAAGATAAATTCAGATAACAAATAAATTATTTACTCGAATTTAATTTATTGATACAAAAACTCATTTATTATTTATAATATATTAAAATATTTTATATTAATATTTATATATTTTTTTTATTATTATTTTATATAAAAATAAAATAAATTTAAATTTAAATAAAAAATTTTACCTCAAACTCAATTCAATTTAAACTCGGTCAATTGAGTAGACTTCCAACCATCAACGAATAACAATCACACCTGTCGCTCCATATACAAGTTTTTGACTTTCTTGCTTGTTTGCTCCATTTGTGGAAAATTTTCTGTTATGTAACTCTTAAAAACTTTATTTCAAATTGCGCGCACATCGGCGGCACGTTTATCGAAGTTTTGTTTACATTAAGAAACGCCGGCGATTGGTACTAATTTTTAAGAGAAATGACAATTTGATCCGTTTATTTATATTATTTTATACAAATTATCATATTTTAAATATTTTAAATTTATATAAATTTTAATATGTATTAATTATTATTATTATATAAAATTTAAAATATATATACATATCATTTTATAACATATCTTTAATATTTTATATGTATTACATATAATTATATTTAAAATTATTAAATTTTTTAAAAAAAGTACAGATTAATTTAGTGCAGAGCACAGTCTTCTCTTAAAAATTCAAATCATGCTTGATTTTTGGGAACCAATAATATATTAAAAAAATAATGTATTAAAAAAATAATTATTTTAAAACAATATTAAAATACTATCTATAAATAACAGTTAATAAGATTTATCAATAGAAAAAATATTCGATTCCTTATTAAAAAAAAAATCTGCTTCCTTAAATTTTTGCAAGTATAACTGACATATGCTTCGAAATTTAAAGCGACATAATTAAATTAAAAATAAATTAAAAAAAAAAAAAAAACAAAAAGTGGGTCTGGCAATGTATGTGAGTATGAACCGTTAAAATCGAAACATTGGCAGCGGTTTACACTGAAAGGTTTATTCTAAAAAAGGTGATATCATCCAAATAAATAGACGTTCGAGGGAGATTTAAAGATCTAAGGACCCTCACAAAAAGTAGACTACTACCCGTTTTTTTTTTTTTTTGTTTTTTTCTAATTTGAGAAAAGGGCGATATTAAGAAGAAAACCAATTATTTCAAAAGCCGTGGGACCAGGCATCCTGCCCCCACTCATGCATATCATTGTCCATTCGAAACCGTAGCTTTCTTTTTGGGGGAAAAAGTTTCTTCCAATGCTCATCGCTAATTATAATATCAAACATTGACAGTGTGCTAAAAACAAAATCAATGCTAAAAACAAAATCAATGTTAAACGTTGATATATTAATAATTTAAAATACTAATATAAATATGAAAAAAATTAATAAATATTATTTAAATTTATAAAAATTAATCAAAATTTATAAATATTCATAAAAGTTTTTAAAATAAAAAAAATCATATAATTATTATAATAATTTTTAACTTTGTTAAAATAATTAATAAGATGTAAATTTTATTTTATTTTAAAAAATTGTAAAGACCTTTATAAAACCCTTTTAATTAAACGCATAAATTTTTCACATATTTATATAATTTTTTGATATTTAACTAAATTTTTTATATTATATAAAATTTTATAATATATTTTAATTATTTTCGTATTAAATTAAAATGGCTGAGTTTAGTAGAAATAAGAAAAAGGAAAGATACAATTAGGAAACCAGTGGCGTGGAGATAAGGTTAGAAAATGGTAGTTGGCAGAAGAGGAGACGTTGACAGCCATCCATATCTAAAGCATCTATGATACTGTCGCATGGTTTATTAGGAAAACAAAAATAACCTAAGGCTCTTTCCCATTAAACACTTATCTTTTTATACCTTAACCACCAAGTCCTCATTGGTAGAAGAGAAAGCAAACAGCAAAACATACACTAAAAGACAAAGGTTTCTTCATTTCAAGGCAAATATAATATTTATATTTATACATAGAGATCAAAAAAAAGTATAAATAATAACAAAACACCATCATTTTTGGACATAGGTCGGGATCCTAGGGCTTTTTTGCTTGCAAATTTTTTTCCTGTTTTTTCTTCAACAGCCTCTTGAGAGAGATAGATGTGCGTATGGAACCAAATTTGGTTGCCAATTCTAGCCCTTATAAATGCATCTCTTTCTTCCTCTAATGGACAATTTATATGATGGTCAGGTCAAACGGAGACCAAAGAAGAAACAAAAGGCAAACATAAAAGATGGACTAAAGAAGAAATGGCTGCCTTCATACTTCTAACATCTCAAAATGGAGCTGTTAAAGTTCTACGTAGAGTATTCTTTTTTGGAACCTGATCTGGAGCTGCCAACAACTGCAAAAAACAAACAATAACCCAAATGCATCCCATATATCAGTCAATTGTATAGTATGACTGTATCTTCCTCTTTTAGAAACCACAGATTACATTTATGTAAAAGCAAAACTGATAATTAACCTTCTCTTGCTGCTTTCTAAGCTTAGCATTTTCTTGCTGTAAATGAGAAACTTCAAGCTCCAACTCGTAAGTGTAAGCCTGAGGCACTCAAACATCAAAGGAACCCATAAAGCATGTCTTAAGAACACTCAACACATCAGTAACATCTAAATTAAAAGAACTAGCTAATACAATCCATACTAATTTCCTCGCATACTGATGTGTGGGGAAGAAGAGTCAAGGAGATTCACCTGTTTTCTAGCTCTTGACCGAGCGGCTGATTCTCTGTTCTTCATCATGCGCTTATACCGTCGATCCTTGGAGTTTTCATTATTTTCTGTAGCCCTTTTTTTGCAAAGAGAAGGGAAAGATGCGGGAGAACCAAAAGATGGAGTTGCAACACCGGTACGAGCGATGGCTTCTGGGTTTGGCCTCACAGGTTCACCACTTTCGATGTATTGGAAATCAGACCCAGAATTCAGGCTCAATATTGTGCCGGGAGTGGATAGGAGAGAGCCAAAAACGGTGGTTTCTTCAGCAAGCGATGAATCATTGCAGACACCTGATCTTCTTGGAGGTTCTTTGCTGATGGGCTTAGCCAAAAAGTCTAGAAGGATCACGCTAGGAAAGTCATGGTTTTTGGTTGTGGTCGAGATGACAGAATCTGCAGGGTGGTCATTTAGGGAAGCTAGGCTAATATCTTTCCAGACTTCGTCCATGGATTTTTTTAGCTTAAGGGGTTAGGGATTATTGATGGCGATGAACAAGGTGTACGGGTGGAGCATGCGGAGGAGGATGATGATTTTGAAGGTGAAATAGGGGCTATCTAGCCGCTATAATTGTTGCTTCTACCGGGACAGGCCGAGAGACGATGATTAAAAGAGAGAAGAGAACGCGGAGATGGGAAATCAGATTGAAGGGATGTCACATCTAGTGGCCTGACCTATGGTGGGAAGCATAAGTGTACTATGTAGTGACTAGTAAGTATATATTTCACATGGTAAATCAGGATAATATTTGTAATCCTGGGTATTTTAACTACTGACCTGCAATGAAACTAGACTATTGAAATGAACTTAGATTCAAACTCATTTTTATTGGTCTGACAAGAAAAACTGAAAAAGGCTTTGAATTCTATCGTAGCAAAGTACTACTGCCTCCAACCATGCTTCTGTACAGTTTACACCACCCAAAAAAAAAGAAAAAAAGAAACCAAGAATAGCATGTGGAGTTGGCGCATTGAGCGATGAGAGGGCCGCTCCAAACACTCCCCGCTTGCCAGGAGGCCTTCGCAGAACTTTCGAAATGGGACTCCAGATCGTCCGACTGATTGAAGATCCTTCGACTTTGGTTTCATTTCATAGGGCTTGGTGGAGTGGGGGGTGATGCCTTGCTTTTCGTTGCTCTTTTTCTCGAGTCTCAACGTCCAGAGCAAGGACCACGGGGTTTAAAATATGATGCTTTCACATCCGCCATACAATTCGTTTCATCCCTCAATGGACCTTTTTTAAAGGGTTAATGCTGCTGATGGTTCCTAGAGGAGAGGAGGGAGAGGTTCTTGGGTTGGGAGCGACTAGTCCCACAAAGGTCATAAGGGTATCCAAATTATGATTTTAGAATGCTTATTAATTCTTAAGTCAACGAAGATTTCGAGAGCGTAGAATATAAAAGAGTAATAGGAGAAATGGGAATATAAAATAAGATTTTAAATTTACCTCATATTTTTTATAACCGATTACACTTAGATATTTGCATTATTCCTTCATTTTATCCATTGTTCAATTAACGTAATTACTGATCCACATATCTCTCTAAATATAATAGATATATAAATTAGTATCGCTCTCGACATATAAATGTTTTATGATCCACTCGAATAATGTAAGACGGATGTCAATATTTAAGGGTAAATTGACTAGTTGTGGTCCTAAGCAACGGGACCTCTTAGGTCTATTTGTCATTGGACACCAAGCCTTATAACAAGTGTATATATTTAACCATAGATTCAAGTGACAGACTTTTTTTTCCCTCCTTTTGTTTTTCCTAGAAACTAGTTGAAATTTTCTTCTATACCCAAGCATGGGAGTTGGAATTCCGAAGCCAAAATTGCATCTAGTTTAGGTTTAGCGTTAAAGGACAATATTAGTGCTACCCAATCACTTAATAAATTGATGTGAATTTAAGAGATTTAAAATAAAAAACATAAACTTTGATTTGACATGTAGGTAAGTATCTTTGCGGTGTTGTATTATTTTCTTCGTAGCTCTTTGTCCGAGTTGAAAATGTCAAAGTTTCCAGGTCTAAATCTGAGGTATCTTAGCTCCATATGTAGGTTTGAGACCGCAAATACTTGTCAACATATGGACCAACTAATAGTACGTGTATGCATATATATTCTATTTTCTTTTTCAAACACTAACTTGATTTTCCTCAGTTTTTAAAATTATGTTTTTTCCGTTTCAGTAACGGACTGGCACCTGTCTCGGGCTCCAGAGACCTTTTAGATTTTTTTTAATTTAAATTTGATTTAATTTAATTTAATAAAAAATTAATAATTTAAATTTTATTTTATTTTATTTTAACAATATATATTTGTAAAAAATAACTATAACATAAAATATTAATTTATTATAATTTTTTAACTTGTAGTTATCATTTTGAGTATGATAAAATATACACTATATATAAAAAAAGTAATGGATCGATATGAGATGACGATTGCAAAGTCCACTTTCATCTTACTTTTGGTATACTCCATCATCCGATGAATATTAAAATTTTAATACTATCATATTTTTATAGATGTCAGTTATCTCCGTAACAGTTTAAATTATCTTAATTTTTTAATTATCTCTAACTTTTTAAATTTAAAATTCAACGATAAAAATCAAATGATACGTAAAATATAATAATAAATTATAAATAATTAATTTTATCATCTCAAAATTTATAAATTATGAAAAGGTAAATAGGTGATTTTAATAGGTAAGGGGACGCAAGTAACTATCAGATCTGCTCAATCATTGTCTTTTAAACAAAAAATTACTCCGTTCCCTACTTTCTCCGGTCCCTCTGAAAAAAACTATCCATTCGAAACGTATCAGTTCAAAAATCTATCAAGCGATTTGAGTTTTACTATCTCTTAACTACGCAGACACTAACCATGGGGAAAAATTAAAGTGAAAATGGAAGTGTGATGTTATTATATATAATGTTAGAGTATCAAAATTAAAGTTTTAATCAATTGGTTATAAATTTATCTCAATATATGTATTTTAAATCAAACCGTTTTATTGGATAAAGATTAGGTCTGTTTTATTATTTTATACGCAAGTTTATTATATTATTGCCATAATAACTTTTCTTTTCTATTAATTGTTATATAATAATTCCTCAAGTAAATGATAAATTTTATATGAATTACGATAATTTTATAATAAGATTTAAAATAAAGTATATATTTTAATTATAATTATAATGGATATACTTATAATAATTTTATAATATAATTTATTGTTATACATATTATTTAAAATGAATGTATATTTATTTTTATGTATTCTAAAATAAATTACATAAAACATGTTGTTAATGATAGTATGTATATTTTATCATAATAGTTTATACGTTATATTATAATAATATGTTATCATATAATTTAGATTAAATTATATAATTATTTATAGTTATTTTCGTGTAAATGTTTTGTTTTATTTTGAATATACAATAACTTAAGTTGTATAATGTTATTTTTTAAAAGTATATAAAATAAATCATGTATTGTATTATAATAATTTATATAATGCATTATAATAATAAATTTACAAGTATGTAAATTGATTGATATAATGGTTTTAGATACATAATAATACATGTTTAAGTAAAACGGATATTAAAATTAACCAATTTATGTTCAAATCCAAAAAATGAATTAAATAAATTATTTTTAAATATTATTTATTATTTACTTTTTATATTTTAATAAAAATTTTTAATTAATTCTAACTTGATTAAATAATTTTTTACATTTAATATAAGTTTATTTTTAAAATTAAAAATTTAAATTTGAATAATTTAAATATTAAATTTAAATAAAATGTATAATGATGTAAATAATAAAATTTTAAAAATATTTTAAAATCCTATCGGATTAAAAATCGACATGACTTGTCCAAATGAGAACTGTAGGCAGTACATGGAGCTGCACCCGATGTTGCCTTTATTCTGGGTGAATGACAGGGGAAGGGGGGGAGCTGAAGATAAAAAGTTGGCTCAGTCTATGTCACGGGAATGATATGGAAAGACATCTGTGTACAGTGGGGGCTGTCAATCTACGACAGTCGTCTCGTCTGCGCCCGTGACAGCTGCTAGCTTGGCGCACTGGGGAGATTCCATTTACAACCTCCCAGCCTGCACTTGGAACTTTCTGGCACCACTGACCTTGACTTTTCAACTTAAAATAAAACCATCTCTTTTTCCTTCGTTCCACAATCTCCCCCCCCCCCCTTGCTTTTGCAAGTGCAGGTGTTGCGAAATTGCGTAGCGAATCTCATTTATGAAAAAGATAAGTGAATTTGAATATCTGATAAGTAACAAGTAAAGCTACAAATTAGTTTAAGGAAACCGTAATGACATTATGGAGAATAACGAGTGCGCGCCAAAATATTGTGATTAGAGAAACTGCCTAAATAGATGAAAATATATTAACTATAAGTATTACAGTATATTTTTATATAATTTTGTATTATAATTAAATAATTATAAGATTATAACAAAACAGAGTTATCAATTTCTTGTTATCCATAAAAAGTTAAAAAAATTTTACATGTTATAAAAATTACATCATGGCATTTTTACCCCATCATAATTATAACCATTTACAAGTTAACTCATGGCACCAATGTTGCTGCTACAGCTAACTAGTATCAAACAATTCAAAATTTAATTCAATTAAATTATATAATTATTTTTAAAAATAATATCTAATAAGTTTAAAATATAAATTTTAATATTAATATTTTTTATTTCTAAATTATAATTAAAAAAAACAAATAAGTTGCAATCACTTTGATAAAGAAAAAAGCAAAATTAATTTGACATGAAGAGGAGAGTAATCCAATCATCAGCTCCTTCTAGTCTACGCGGGCAAGTAATTCCGCAACCACCTGGACTGGACTGTGGTCATCATTCATTCAATAAACATAATAATGAGGGCGTGATCACTTATCCAACCAAAATTTTACTAATGGCCACCCCAAGGCCGAAGGCGACCCCCCTCTCTAGCTACTGTTACTAGTCCTCATTTGGCAATTCAAGTGTTCAATTCATGCTGGTCCACTGTTACAAACAGGGAAGTTAAAATTAAAATAACGTGAGAGACAGTGCCGTCAAATTGATGGCTGACACATTAAAGTTATCAGCTCTAAAATCATCATCTTCATTAGCCAACCCCCCTCCCCCGCCACTGCCACTCTTCAAAGCTAAACTTAGCAGTATCCAAATCCAAACATGACTCTCCTTTTGTCCAAATCGGTCGACATTTTATATAGGTACAGGCAATAGTCCCATAAATTTCGGGGACGCCAGGTCGGGGTGTCACGTAAGTAACATTAATAAACTGCTTGGCCACATCTTCTACCATAAAATATACATCAAATACCACACATAGATTTACAGACAGCTAAGGGATAATAATAACCGTGACGAATTTATGGGAGCCAACTCAAGCATTAAATTTGAAGCCTAAACCATACATTCAAAAGCCACCAACTACAAATGATGTTTATAGATTAATTTGAATTCAAAAATTATCAAATATTAAAAAAATTTAATAAAAATATTAAATTTAAAAAATAAACTTAAACAAAATATTTAGTCTCTTTTAAAAAAAGATCAAACCTTGATTCTAATTTCTAAAACTCAACTGATCTTACAATTATTTAATATAAATTTTATATTTTATATTATATATATAATTTATACACATGTAGTACCATAATATAATTATTAAAAATATGCCAATGATTTATATTTTGAAATTTACTAAAATTTATTAAATTACTTAAATTTAAATTTTCAAAATAATTTTAAAAAATATAAAATGACTTTAGAGTATTCATTTACAAATATTACCTGGAAAACAAAAGAAAACATGCATGCAAGTTTGTAGATATATAAATTAAGAATGTGAAGACAGGAACAAAACCAATAACAATAAAAAAATTAAAAAATTAAAAAAAAAAAAAAAAAAAAAAAACTAAAAGGAAAACTAGTTTATGGACCTAAGCACAATACCAATTCCCTCCTCCCACGGGATGCTCTTCGCCCGTCACGCCACACAAATTCACCTAAAAACCTCGCACGACAGTCCATAGGAATAACCTAACCGTACAACCAAACAGCGTCATAATTTTTCCCCAGTCAAACCTAACTCTTTTTTTTTTTTTTTTATCTCATTTTCTTCTCTTTCTCTATCTTTCAAAGATAAATTGATGTATCTTTCTTATCGTTTGCATCTATCTGCCTCATCAAAAAACCCCCAAAACTGAGTAAGAAGATGGCAAAATAAAACAAAAAGGACTACCATCCTTACCCAGCCAGCATCCACTCCACTCAGAATAGAAAATAAATCACTTGATTGTGCGTTTGTGGTGACAAGATTGATCAATTTTGGTCCAGCCATACGTCTTCGGAACCCTCCCCGCTGGAGAATTGAGTACAGCCAATCAGCTCCGATGGATCTCTTCCTGAAGTGTTCTTGGCATGTGGGTTCACATTACCTGCCGTACTTCGGCTTTGGTTACTAGACTCTTCCCTTATCGTAATCTGCCGAAAAGAGCTTGCCATCATATCAGAACTTGATCCACCTGCCGCTAGTAAGCCTGACTCCGTGGAAAACCGAGAAGGTATCCACTTCATCCACTCATTACGCTTCCTCACCTTGTCATCCTGCAAATATTTCAATAACAGTCAAACCAATATGGAATGTCACCAGTTTCTTGGACTCAACGCAACTGCATCTAACACAGTGAAAGATTGGGCAAAGGATATCCAATTGACAAACAAGCTGAATGACACTTATAGCTCATATCTACGACGAATAAGCCATTTCCCTTTTTGCTTAATGACAATTGCTATGTTGAATTTACCCGAACTTCCACAACAATCGAACTCCGCAAGGAATCCAATATCAGCTGAATGTCGCTCGTCAAACTCTTAACCTGCAAAATGACCACAACCGAACAAACTTGAACTAGAAAATGTTTTAAAGTGTTGAAGCGGAGAATACAAGAATACGAGATATGGTTATTTAGACATAAAAGCAATTGTAATGCTTCCATGAAGTAATAGAAGATACAAGAATTGAACAACTTAATGATTCAGACTAAAATACTCCTTTGGGCCGGTCACACTTAAGTAATTATCTTTTTGTTGATAGATTAAACAGATCCAATCACATGTGTAGAGGGAAAGCATAAAATTTCTCCCCCCCCCCCCCCCACAAAACCCAAAGGTGATGGGCAACAGAATAAACGGTTTCTGAAACCAACAATATAAAGGACCCGCATTGAATTAATATTTCAAAGTTCAAGTCTAGAATTTATTATGTGCATTTCAAGCTGGTACGGAATTACTTCTCCATCTTATTACCACAAAAATATCTCCCTATATATATATATATATATATATATATATATATATATTAATGCAAGCTGGGCTCAGAGAGAGAGAGAGAGAGAGAGCTAGTTCCTAACAATCCTATGCCCAATATCCAATAGATGCCACACTAAAACAGCAAAGGGCTTATCATTTGGCTAAGGAAAAAGGGAAGACAACCAGCACGAGGGGATCCACAATTGATAGTCCCCTATTGCCAAACAGGAAATTTAACTACAAATTGGAGAAGGAAAGAGGGACGTTGAAAGCTTTACAATAGGTATAAATGAATTGCTCAAAGGGAGTTGGAAAAAAAAAAAAGGTGGAGGGAACTATTATCTGTTTATAGTCATTATTATGTACTTGCGCAAACATTTCTGCAGCATATCCACTTCACGACCAAACTTTTCAACCTAAAACTTTACCTGACTTTATTTACCAACTTAAAACCCCACTTCTGCAATTATAACTATCTCTCCATCTTCAGCTGACTGCCCAAGTACCTACAACATAAAGATTCTTTCACTTTTTCACTATCAAAAGTCTTTTCATTTATAAAGTCCAGCAACCAGAAAACCTGTGAACCCTGGTGAGTGGTGACCCATTAGCATACTCCTGTAATAGTGATAAATTAAGCTAGCTTCCAAGAAAGAAAGCCAAACTATACTCAACAAAGTGCGCCATCAAAATAAGGGGTTCAAGGACTATCTCATATTTGATATTAAAAGAGAGGCTGAGTTCTTGGCCCAAGAATTAAGGAATTAAAAGAGCCACTGGTTACTGGGGATAAACGCTTCAAGAGCTGATTAATAATAATAATAATAAAAAATTACAGTTACAAGCAAGGATTGGCAAAATTAATTGACCAATGACAAAGTTAAAGGTCCAATTACAGGTACAAAAACAAAGAATTGTCAGTCTAACAAACTTCACCAGACCTTATGACAGGGTTTTAGACAACTTAAGTACCTAAGGCTAGATAGCAGAGAACAGTATTAACTCCAACAATTTTATCATGGTTGCCTCATTTGCAATGACCTTTTAGCCTGCTTGCAGCTTAAGTCAGCAAAGCGCATGCAGACCACGTGAAGAAAATGAGAAACTCAATCAAATACAAAAAACTTACTCGAGGAAATCCTGCAATTAAAGAAATGGCTACCCAGCCCTGATCATCCATGTTAGACTTCAAAAACTCATCTTTTACCAAATTAGCATCACTACACAAAAAGAAAAGACCATTAATGCAAAGGCACTTTACTATTAGGGACTTCTCAAAAATAAGCAGCAGAGAGAATACCTGAAATAATAATCTATCTGACGTAATAACGATGCAGATAAAGGATGTTCCGGAAGAGGCATAATCATTGGAGGAGGTGAGGGAGGGGTAAATATCGGCATGCCCCTAAATGGTTCCATGGGCATTGTAGGGAAATATATCAACTCTGAAAAGCAGAGAAAAATTAATTCCACACCGACATAAAAGGGAACCAAGCTCTTAAAATTTGAACGTACCAGGGTATCCGATGGAATTCATAAATGGCCTCAAAGGCTGTTGAGGAACAAAGGAATCAGCACTGGGTGGCGGAGGTCTTGGAAAGCCCCTTGGAGGAGCTCTCTGAGGGTGCATGTGACCATCTTTTGCATTCCCATAATTTCCACGGTCCTGATCATGCCTGCCCGCAAAATTGTTATGATAGCCACCACCTCCACGTGGTCCATAGTTGCCTCCCCTCCTTGAAGAATGCCGGTGATCATTGTGAAATTGAGATGCAACCCCTCCAACTGGTTTGTTTTCCCAATTATTGCCTCCGTATTGAGGGTCTCTCATAAAAGGATCCATTGCTGGAACAAAATTACCAAAACTGCACAGAGGCATTTGTACTATGGGAAATGGTGGGGGATTTGGAGGCGGGTGTTGATGTGAAAAGCCACTCTGTGGAGGCCCACTAGCAGAGCTATTGCCCCCACCTCCACCACCGGCACCACGCTTAGAAGACTTTTGCCGACCTGACATTGTACGGTTTGGTGCTGAATTGGGGTTAGCATGACTAGTACCTTGCTTCTGAGTTGATTGAGGTATTACTGGACCCTATTATTACCACAAAAATACAGTCAGTCGGTTTTCATTCATTTATTTATTTATTTATTAACAACTAAAATAAGAACTTATTTTGCCTTTGGTTGCCTAGCCTGACATAGAAACGGAAGCAAAGAGATTCCTTTTTCGTTTCCTATTCTACAGATTGTATTAATCCAGAAGAATATAAATCAAAAGGGAAAATAAGATAAATTAGAAGAAACCTGAGATGTAGAAAGCAATCCATCAGGAACAGTGTTGGGAGAAGAGTCAGCTAATGATTTGGGGGAAGCCCTAGCGGATTCAGATAAAGCAGGCCAAGCCGCAGCTCCCATTATGGGGCCCATATCGACGACGCCATTTGAAGGCTTGTTCCAAGCCGGCTTGTTGTAGCGAGCATCAGCCTTGTTTGTATTGGAATCAGAATCAGCGTCGGCGGCCAATGAAATATCCGGCGGTGGGGACGACAAGGAGGAGGAGGAAGAAGGCGCTTTCGAAGGGAAGCAATCTGAAAAAATTGTTAGCGCCGGTAGGGAAGCGACGGGGGGTGAGGTTGCTGATGAAAGTGAAGAAGGGGAATGATGCACGGCTGAGGTTGATTCTGACTCATCTCGAACAACTCGAGCCCAGGGAGAAGGCAAGTTCTTGCGGCGGAACTGATGGCTGTTGAGACCGTCGCGTGGAGAAGAAGGATCAGCCGTCATAGCCGTTCAAAAATTAGGGTTTTTGGAACTTCAAATCAAAATTGTATCAGAAAACGGAAAATCTATGTCTACAACCCATCACATTAATAATTTAATTAGTTAATCAAAATCCTTTTTTAATCCCCCCTAAATCGAGAGAGAGAGAGAGAGAGAGAGCATTTAGGGTTTGTTTTGGGAAGAATGTAAGAAATTGATGGGGGCAGGAAGACGGATCTAACACACGAGTGAACCGGCAAAAAACGCCGAGGTAGCATTCAGCTTACAATTTTTTTTTTTTTAATAATTTTATAATTATTGAATTATAATATAAAATTATATAAAAATTTATTATTTAAAATTTTAATTAATTAATTATATTATGATAATTACGGGGGATATATTTTTCAGGGTGTTTAGGTTTCTTTCTTCGCTCTTCTTTTATTTATTTCTATATATATATATATATATTTCTTTTGGGATTTGGAATCAAGAGTTTGGTGAAGCTGCAGGCTTTGTCAAAAGAGCTCTGAAATTACCAAAGCAATACGTAAAATTCCTCTCTCCATGACTGTCAGCACGGCATCGTTTGGTTTCTCCCACTGTCCAATTACCCTCTTAAATCTTATCTATAATCTTATCAGTATTGTTATTGTTCTTCATGGAATAAATTTTGAGGTTGTTAAAGTAAACCAAATTTTGGGGAATTTGATTTCCATAGCTAAAGTTTTCAGAATGGAATTTAATTATATTTTTGACTTTGACTTTATATTTTGGGGTATTGCATTGATAGTTACAGACTATACATATATATATTTCTAATAATTTATTCTCACAACACCTTTAATTTATATTTTATATTTATATTTATATTTATATTTAACTTTTCAAATAAATGTAAACTTTTTTTTCTACTTGAAATATGAATATAGGAATTTAATATTATTTAATATTTAGGTTCTACACTGAAATTTTGAGATAATAACTATTTGTGAATAACGGATTTTTATATCTTACATCATAAAAAAATTAAAAAATTTCGTTGTTGTCTTATTTATTAAATATAAGCATAGAAAACATCGCCAATTAAATTTATTTCCTTTTTTATCTTATATATTCATTTTGTATTCATGTAAACATGATAAAAGTATAAAAGCATTTCAACGAAAATAATGATACAATCTATATATAAGAGCTTAAGTCGATAAGGAAAAGAGTTAGAAACAACAAATAAGCATGAAATCAAGAGATTGTTTTCATTTCGAAAAATTTGGATTGAGTTTTTTTTTTATTATCTTCAAATATTTATTTAACTCAATTTAATTTTATACGATGAATCATGTAAAATTATAAAATCTCTCGTACACCACTTTCTTAAGAGGAACTAATGACAGATATATTAAGGAACATCTTTTTTAAAAAAAAAGCATGATAATCCTCCCAAAAAAGTTGTCAAACTTAATTTTAATAAAATATTTGGTTTTTTATTTTCATTTTTTTTATCCGAGACAAGAACATTTTACTTATATTTTAGCCATTTGACGTTTACAATTTAGTGATCAAAACTTCATCGACAGTATATTGAATGTTATATTTTTATATATATTTATATATATAGAATTTAATCTCTGTATATATTAATTATATGTTAATTCTATCAACAGTATATTAGATAATTTACATATATATTATCCATATTCTAATTGCGATTAATGTTGGTTATGGATAAAGAAAATCAAGGATGGACCGAAACGGCTTAATTTTGGGCTAAACTCAATGAGATATGAGACAAGCTCGTGAGTCTAAGAAACAGGTGAGAAGGCCCATTTTAAAACACTATGCTCCAGTCTTGTTTTGACTGGTCTTGTCTTGACTAGTCAATTCCAATACAGAAACAAGTCACTATTTTCAATACCATCAAATTGCTTTGGGCTATTTCCTTGGAATTTCACGATCAAAAGGGACCGTGGAACCGGCAATTACATAACGTAGGCCCCAATTCCCCACCTCAAACGTTTTTACTTTTTGGCAATCTGACTTTGGAAGTGCATAAATATTAAAAACTTGTGAAAAAGCAAGAGACCATGACAATGGATTGCAGAGCTGTCTGCAGAATTCCCGTGTCCCGCAACTTCAAGATAATTTCATGACTTTGTAGACAATTTTGTTATCATTAGGCAAAAAAAAAAAAAATTGAAAAAAGAAAAGTAAAGATTAATGTGGCTTTGGGCCAGAAAATGGCCACGAAGGGGAGGGACTCATCACTCATCCCATTAAATAAAGGGGTTTTGACTCGACGAAAAAAAAGACTTTGAACTTTGAAGCTTGACAGCCAGCGCTAAGTGGAGAAGTCTGAACAGCATTCAACTACCCATCTTTTTGTCATGGTCTTCCAACAAATTCACTCCCCGCCTGCTCCACGAAGTTAGAATTGAATTGCACGTGAACTGCACCCATCTTTCTTTATTCCTACGAAGGAATCGTTCTTTTTCCGTGCTTGTTGCGAAGGAAAAAAAAAAATAATGGTTTTTGGTTGGTGGTAAAATTGTCCATTTTCATTTGACGACGACGATAACAATAATAATAATAATAATAATAATAATAATGACCTTGGCCTTAAGACCTTAACTCTTTCATCGACTGCCTGACACTAGCTATAAATATGCCATCTTCACATATCTCCGGTATCCAATTTTCACATCTTCATTCAATACCACAAGCTTTGATCTTTTTCTCTTTCTAATCACTTGCTTATTGTTCAATCTTCTCTGCTTCCGCATGGCTTTGGAAACGCCTAACCACACACAGTCGGTAGCAGGGTGGGCGGCTTATGATTCCTCTGGCAAAATCGCCCCTTACATCTTCAAACGAAGGTATACATCTATGTTTGGCAATGATTAATTTTTTTCACTTATTACAATATTTTAGCTATTAGCGTTATTACTGTTGCTAACTCTGTAAGAGACGAAAATAAACAGGGAAAATGGCGTGAACGATGTGACTATTCAAGTGATGTACTGTGGGATCTGCCACACTGACCTCCACCATGTTAAGAACGACTGGGGTATCACCATGTACCCTGTAGTTCCTGGGTAAAGCGTCTCGGCTTTTTCTTCAGTTCTTTTTTGGGGTGGGGGTGGTTGATGAATTATATTTAAAGAAACAGAAGATCTTTAATGCTTCTTTACATACAATCTTTTCAATATTTTATGTCCTACTCTCTCGATCTTTCTTTACTTCCTAATTTGGAGCTTCAAAGAATCTTTTCCCTTTCTTTCAAGAAGTAAAGTAGTGATTAATTAGAGACTAAGACAATCCCTCACATTAAAAATGAGTCAAAAGGTTGTTAAAGCGTGGGAAAGTGGCTGTTCTTTCCACACACTAGAGTTTAGCCACTGAAATCTTAAAGTAATTTCCTTCTTGACTACAATGACCTTAACATTGACCGAGGCATGAAATTAATTCATTCTTGAAACTTTTAATCCAGAAGTTTTTCTTTTCCTTTTTAAAGGAAAAAATTTGAATCTTAAATCTTTTGGGAAAGAAATTCTCTGTTTTTATGGATTTATGTTACTTATGCAGGCATGAAATTACTGGGGTCATCACCAAGGTGGGCAGCAATGTGAAGAATTTCAAAATAGGGGACAGGGTAGGAGTTGGGTGCTTGGCGGCGTCCTGTTTGGCATGTGAATTCTGTAAAAACTCTGAGGAGAACTACTGTGACCAGATCCAATTCACCTACAATGGCATTTTCTGGGATGGTAGCATCACTTATGGTGGATATTCCGAAATGCTAGTTGCAGATCACAGGTTAGCAACTGATCTTCGGTTTATCATTGCAGAACGAACGAAAAAAAAAAAGGAAAACATATTTTCTTCTTCAGAAACTTGACTTCTTTTTGGACCAGAGGCTTGGCTGATTTCTTATTTTTTTGGGAAATTTCGTTGTGCAGGTACGTGGTCCACGTGCCAGATAACCTGCCAATGGATGCAGCAGCCCCCTTATTATGTGCTGGGATAACAGTTTTTAGCCCCATGAAAGATACCCAACTGCTGGGATCACAAGGGAAAAAAGTGGGAATAGTTGGTCTGGGTGGCCTTGGTCATGTTGCTGTTAAAATGGCCAAGGCATTTGGTCATCATGTTACTGTCATCAGCACCTCTCCATCAAAAGAAAATGAAGCTAGACAGCGTTTGGGCGCAGATGGTTTCATAGTTAGCACTAATGCTGAACAAATGCAGGTTTGCTGCCCTTAATTTTCTGGCTGCTTCACCATGAAAAAGTTTTGGATTCTCATTTTGAAGAAGCATTTGTTAACGTTATTGAATCTATTGGATTAATATGATAACAGAGAGGTAAGAGAACGCTAGATGTAATTCTGGACACTGTTTCAGCTAAACACTCCCTCGGACCTTTACTGGAACTGCTTAAAGTGAATGGGACTTTAGTAGTCGTGGGGGCACCGGACAGGCCAATTGACCTTCCTTCTTTTCCATTAATATTTGGTACGGTTTCACCTTCCCACTCGTTATCCATAGCGATTATATTAATATAACATAGATAAAATAATTAAAATATAATATAATATAAACACATGTTTCAAAAATTATATAATATAAATCATTATATGAAAATTTATATAAATAACAAAATAAAATATACAAATGTATGTGAATAGATGAATGAATTGCCAAGACACGTTGTGAGGAGTGAGCAAACAGGAACTAAACAACTTTTAATGTCTTCTCTTGGACAGGAAAGAGAACCGTGAAGGGAAGCATGACAGGCGGTATGAAGGAGACCCAAGAAATGATGGATGTGTGTGGGAAGCACAACATCACCTGCGATGTAGAACTCATCAAGCCAGATCAAATCAATGAAGCTTTTGATCGCCTTGCCAGAAATGATGTAAGATACCGTTTTGTGATCGACATTGCTGGAAGGTCTAAGCTTTAAAGATTCAGGACCCCGTAGCTTTCTTCTGCTTTTAATTCTTACCTGTTCCCATCCAATGACGTGGCACTTGGCAAGCGATTGATGTATTTTGGCTATTTGTTTTACTCCATTTCAACCAGCTGTTTTAATGGTCATCATCTTCACAAAGTGCTGGTTTTGTAACGTTAGATAAATCGAGTTTTCTTCATCACTTTGTGTTAGTTCGTGCATTAAATTAAAAGAATCATGCTATCTTCTCCTTGAATGATCAAGCTTGACCATTTCACATACTGGGTAGATTTTAGTCGCCCCTTCAATTCTTTTGTTTCCTCTCGCTACAGACTCGGGAGAGGTTTGAATTTTAACTATCTTTAGTTCATTATGTATATGCGCACGGGAAAGCAGTTACGCGTAGTTAGTTTTTCGCACACCCTAAAATAAAATTAAAAAAATACCTAAAAATAATAGATAAGTTTTTTTATTTGTGAATAGTTTTAAAATAAACTAATTAAAAGTATTTAAATTTTATATTAAATTATATTTTTATCATTTATTTTATAAATTTATTATAATTCAACTCAGATTTTTATAGATTTCACTAATTAAATTGATTTTACTTGATTCAATGATAACAAACTTAATCAATCATTCTATTAATAATATAAATATCTATATTAATACTAAAACTCTTAATTGAATTATCTCGAGTTAATTAAATCACAACCCAATTAAAAAAATTATTTAAAAACTTAATTAAATTAAAAATATTAGTAAAATGCGAACTTTTATATTTTAAAAAAAAGCTATATATATATATGTATATATATATAATAGCCTTCCACTTCTCAAAATAAGGTATCATGCTCATCATAAATTACCTTTTTTTTTTATTATTATTTTCTAAGCAATTTTTTCACATCATCTTTTCCCTTCATCCAATATTTTTTTTTTTCACCCAGGTAATAAGTTCCATGTTTACGTACCTATCTATCCTACATATAATGAAAATTATTAAATTTAATATTATTTTTTAATTTATCGAGTTTAAAATTTTTAAACCATTAATAATATATATTAATAACAAATATATTATTATTAGAAATTAGTTTTAATCTTTTTTGTGTGAAATTATTTTTGATTTCATATCCATTATGTCATTGAAATATAATTATAATTTATCTTTTTATTTGTTTTTACCTTTTACGTTGAAAATAAATTTTCAAACGCATTTGCATGTCTTATAAAATGATTAAAATACTTGAAAAATCAATATACCATATTACTTAATGTAGATTAATATTTCTACTGAAAAGTTAAGTACTTTAATTCTTTTACTTTTAAAACTAGAATAAAAAAATTGATAACGAAAATAATCGAAATTAATTAAAAAACTGATGTGGCAATTTGAGCTTGATTAAATGATGATGTGTATGTTAAATGAAGACGTGGCAATAAAAAATATAATATTTTTTTATGACAAGGACAAATTAAATTACCAATTTATTGTGATTGCCATGTCAAATTTTATTATCCAATTGGTATTTTTCAATTGGTCAACTCATTAAACTTTTGTCGTGTCAGATTATTATTAAAAAATTAAATAAAAATTTAAATAGAAAAGTAAAAAAAAATGAAAAAAAATAATTGAAAAAAAAAAAACTGAAAATCGAAGGGGAAACCTGGATGAACCCTAAAATCCCAAGGAAGCTTTTGATTCTAAAAATCCCTAAAATCTCAATCTCTAAGCGAGCCCAAAATGGAAATCCCTAAAATCCCTAAACTTGAAATGAAAAACAAGAACAAATCCTAATCCATAATCCCTAAGAGACGAAGAGATCGAATCTCTACCTTTTTTTGGCACCCATTGTTTCCTCCTAACCCTCTTTCTCTCTTGTTCTTCTAGGTATCGTTTTGTTATTATTTTTTTTCAAACAAGGAAACAACAGTTGTGTTGTTTTCTAGCTTTTTATGGCTTTTCAGCTTTCTGGAAAAAAAAAAAAAAAAACTTAGGTTTGGCCTGGTGCATCAATGTTTGTTGATGCTCTTTGATTTTATTTTTTATTTTTATTGCTAGATTGTTTTAGACAGGGAAAGATTTTTACTTTTCTCTGAATTAGGAATTCAGCCACAAATAAACTCTTAACTGTAAAATTGAAAAGAGTTATTTTCCATTCGAAGGGGAAAGAGGGTTGTTCGATTTTAGGGTTCAATTCATCCCATTTTTTTTTCAGATCCAATTTTTTTTATTGCTAAATTAAAAATAATAAAATTTAACGTGACATTTATAATAAATGTATAATTTAATTTGTTTATATCATTTAAAAATATTATATTTTATTAATATTATATCATCATTTAATAAATATGTCATCGTTTAACCAAAATCAAATTGTCACATTAATTATTTAATAATTTCTGTTATTCTCATTATTAATTTTATTTTTTCTTTAATTTTAAAAATAAAAGGATTAAATTACTTAACTTTTTAGTTTAAGAACTAAACTTTATAGTATAGTAAAAGGATCTCTTTTGTATTTTAACTGTTATAAATTTTAATACTTATAAAATAAGAATGATTGAATTTAATATATTTTTAAATTATTAAATTCAATAAGTTTATATTTAAAAAAATTCTATTAATTAATTTTTTCTAAAAAAAATAAATTTTATTGACATTTTTCTTCGACTGCTTACATTTTACTGGAC
>JBBYHK010000015.1:5584724-5609048 GCA_038382065.1 Adansonia grandidieri | reverse complement strand
TATATATATATATATATATATATATATATATATATATATATAGAGCAATTGTAAGGAGTTTCCATGAGAGGGACTAAGGGAGTTAGGTACAGAAGCCCACTGCCAGCTTAATTCCACCTATCCTGACTTGGTTGCTAAAGCAACTGCTCGAAATAATAAATGAAGACCCAACGTTATAGAAATTTCCAATTTATGCTGTTGGGATGTATTTATTATATATATATATATATATATATATATATATATATATAGGAGATTTTTTGTTTTCTTTTCATGAACTGGCACAATACAAGCCATAAGAAATAGGACCATTCTCCTCCTCTCCTGATGCAACTTGCAAGCATCTATCCTCGCTGCAGTTTTCCTTCTTTGTTTGTTAATCAATATATGTATACATGTAATTGCTATTTATTAAAGAACATGACCTATAAGTTTAAGGCATCGTACCCAATTAATCATTGTTTTGTTTCTTTGGCCACCACATAAGATATCCCTTAGAAGTTCAAACCCCGTTGCCATGGTAATGAAATCTCGAATCTCAAAGAAGAGAGGAAGGCTCATTTCTTAAGCGGATTGGGTTATCAAAGCGACTTATAACATTACATAACTAGCAAGATTTCTGCAAAAGCTTGATTTAATTTAATAAGACACTAATTAAGGTAGGACCAAAACAAACCCAACTTAAATTACGTGGCCAACCCCTAATCTCGTTTTTGATATCAAACTCTTTGTTTGGTCCACGTCTAATTAATTAAGATGAGGATGATGAGAAGTGGAAGCAAGAATTTCGCAGGGGGCTAATTTGGTCTGGGAAACCAATCATATAGGCTCCAATGATTAATTATTTTGACCAAGTTTGCTATCAATATATGGAGTGTTCTGTTCGACATTTAGATAGGCGGAAACCAGTTCTTAAACTAACGTTAAGACAGCTTCTGGACAACAAAGACAAGAAAACGGCTAGTCCGCGTGTCTAAGACATAACTAAAACTCTAGCATATGCTTGAACATTCGAACATTAATTCTGTCTTTTTTTATTTAAATTCTTTAATTGATTGTACAGACTTGTAACCAGTAACAGCTTGTTGCTTTCTTCGGTAATAAAAAAAAAAAAAAAACCTAGCATATATATTTATATAAGATGAAAATTGATATAATTTGATATATTATGTTCACGAGCTTCCTACAAGAAAGATCTGTTCTACCATCTTTTACAACGAAAATAATCTTATCTACTTTATATATATTATTGCATATTTGCATTTTAAATATCCCTGTTGTTTTTTTATTATACTTAGTATAGGTAAGAGACAATTATCTTATTTCAAGACCAAAGTATGTCGTACATCTAAACGAAATTTTATATTGCATTTACGGATCTTCCATTAGAAAAATAATTGCTGAAAGCAAAATCGAATAGATAAGAATTATAAATGAAGTTTTCGACCATTAGCAGCACAATCAATCTCGTTGACACATCAGCCTAACGTTTTAGGTGAAAACTTATCTTATTTAGTATGTACTACCTATTCAATATTTTCATGTGTGTATGTCCAAAGAGAAAAAACACGACTTTGGTGCTACAAAAAAAAGAAAAAAAGGTCATCTAATCTTATTGAAGCACGTGGTTTAAACAATATCATCTTGTATTTATATTTTGGGCACTAAAAGACCATGTTATTGATTTTTTTCATAGTATGCACAACAAATATCCCAATCATCAATATCATCTTAATCATTTTATTATTATTATTATGATGATGATGTTACTGTATTTAGAATTGGAAAATAATTTTAAAATCTAGAAACCTTTAACTTAGAAACATAAACGAAACAATGCTCACCATCTTCGAAACAAAGTTTTCAAAACACGTTATCTAACTTATTATGGGCTAGATAAACTGCCGTGCGAGGGACGTTGTCGTGCAACAAAAGCTATAAATTTCAGCCTTTGTTTGAACTGCCAACTTCGCTTCTTTTTTATTATATACGTGTATATAAAATCTTCCCTTCAAGTTTTCAAACTCTAGATATAAATATTGGCTAAAGCAATCAATCATAATCTAATTCATTGAAAGCACTGTTCTGGTGAGAAAATTTTAAAAAGAAAGCTGGATGTTCAAGAACATGTCTCGAGGGAAAAATATAGTCCAGACAAAGTTAAAATCAGGTAAGTGTTCACTTCAGTTTGAAAAATCGTAGGAACATTTTGATTTATATGTTTCTGATATCCAACAACATGAATGGAATTTGAGATAAAATCTGAAAAACAAACATTGACAAAGGGTTCTATTTTTCCATTCTTTTATAAGTTTTAAACGTTTTTTTTTTCTTTTGGCCTCCAAAATCTATGCTAGGCGATGGAAAAATGGTGGGTTTTGTTTCATGGAAGTGAAAACTTAATTGGATTGCTGGGTTTTGTTTTGTTATCTCAGGCAGATCAGAGATGGAGCGTGGAAGTTACTTCAATGAAAAGACAAACGTCAATGAAGAGTACAAGGAAGCTTTCAGATCAGAGTCTTATCTTGAAATGTGGAGCAAAGTTCATGACCAGCTGGAAAAACCTAGCTTTGATAGACTCCCTTCATCATCTTTGATTCCTAATCATCATATAAATCTGTCCGAGTACCTGCTTCAACCAATGCAAGAAACACTAGAAAAAATAGAGAGCCTGAATTTTCATCACCTTCTTCTAGACTATTTTGAAGCTGGTTTGGTAGCTTGTAATTTATGTGAATTACTCCTACGAAGCATCCATCAGACGAGCGTTCATTATCAGAAAATTAGAAGGGTGATCAAGAAAAGCAAGAGGATTCAAGAATTTTCAGATGAGCAATGCGGCGTTATACTCAAGGAGCTGGCTGGATTTGCATCACTTAAAAATCCATTGTCGATCATTAGTCCAGCTCAATTCCGGCAGATTCATGAGAGTAACTTTGATTTGTTCCGTAAATTAACATCAAGACGCGAAAAGTTAAGACGGCAAGCAAAAGCGAAAAGAATCTCCAAACAGATTGGGAGTCTTTGTCTAGTAATTTCTAATACTGCTTTTGTAACTGTCTTGCTGGTACTTGCATTCCACAGCATGATTGGAATTATAGCAGCACCAGGGCTTGCAGCCTGTTTCTTTCGCACAAGGAAGCAGAAAATAAGCGGGTCATCATCATCATCATCATCGAACCAGCAAGGGCTTAAGGCAAGCTCACTTGAAAGACATGGTGCGCAGCTTGATATATCAGCTAAAGGGATTTATATTTTGATCAATGATTTCGATACCATAAGTAGACTGGTATGGAGACTGCACGATGAGATAGAGCACCGTAAAGCTATAGCTAATATGTGCATTAGAAATGGGAAAATTGAGGTACTGAAGGAGTCTGTGAGAGAATTCTGTATGCACGATTCCGGCTTCTTGGAGCAGCTGAAAGAGCTTGAAGAACATACTAAATTATGTTTTCACACAATTAACAGATCAAGAAGGCTCGTTATACAAGAAATAATTGATGCGCAACCATAGTATATATATTAGCGCGATTCAAGGAGAATCTTTTGTGTTTGCTTATAGAGATTAGTGAAGACAGTGATCAAGGCATAATTAAGTTACAAGAAGATTAAAGTCTGTATGATCACTTCGACAGTCCGCCGGCTATAGAGGTAAAAGAAATTGGCTTAGATCTGCATCCGTTTTTTTCCCGCCGTTTTCCTGTTGTAGAGTTCCGCCATTGCTAGTTCTTTTAATTTCCTAGAAGCGCCAAGAAGCCTCTCATTCTTTTGTCTTTGTAAATATACAGGACCCATTTACATTACAACCTGATATCATGCTTATCATTTGCATGGAGTTGAAAAATGGCTTGTGCCGGAAGCTTGTGTAACTCTTGCTCTTCATGTGCCGCTTTTTCTCGTAGTGATTGTTGTTGTTGTTCGTCTTATTCTTGTTTGTGTAGTTATTGTAAGTTGTTTGGTTCACGGTTGTTTCTTCCAGTTTTGGCGTTTGATCTACCATGTCATCCGACGTTGATTTCTGAGACAAGGTTTTTTCTCAAACTTTGAATATTTGTCTGTCCCGTAACTGATCTCCTTTGTAGTGTTCCGAAAGATTGAAATTCTTGTTTGGGCCCAAAACAGCCCAAAATCCAAATAGTGGTCTGTTTTTTGAATTTTGGATTTGTTTAGTACGGTGGACGGGCCCGATTTCCGAGCCCAATACTTACGTCTAATTTGCATGTATGATAATCAATTGAAAACTTTATCATATATATATATATATATCTATATCTATATCTATATCTATCTATATATATATATTCTTTGTAAGCTTTTACCCTTTTTCCCCCCTCAAGAACCAAAATCCAGATTAAAAAAAATTTGTTAACAGTTTCTTAAGAACATTGTTTAAGGTTATCATATTAGAAAACTTTTTTTTTTTTGGTATTGAATTATCATTTTAACAGTTGAATGCTGCATTTAATATAAAAAAATTATTATGAATAATCTGAAAAATATCAAGTAACTTAAAAAAAATTGTCTTTATCAAAACACACATTTTTTTATTTTGAGGGATGACGGTTGAGCATGAGTTGTTATGGACATTTAAGAAGGGAATCAAAGCTATAATTTATTCGGTCATTTAAAAGCATATTAGCTTCATTTGGTTGATCATCAACTCATTTTTTAAACACTATTTTATAATAAGTACTTGAAAAGTCTAGCTCAATTGTTAATTTGGACTTATTACACGAGTAAGAAAACAATATGGTCGTGAAAAACCGAAGAACAAAACAGAACAGTACTATGTTCGGTTTTTTTTTAGTCTTTAAATCTCATAATACATAAATTTCAAGTGCAAATTACATAGTCCTAGCCGTTCTCTTCGACCGACGGTAGGCAAAGCACACATGCAACACGTGCTTTTCTCACTTTCATGGATTTAGTTGACTAATTCTTAATAAAAAATAGAATTGACTTATTAACTTTCTTCATGTCTGGCTTTAAACTTAATTACCCTTGACAGTTGATACCCCAAATTGGGTTCAAAATCGATCACTTGACTACTCTGCAGTCTAGCCTGATCTCTGTCCCACCGGTGAGGCTACTCATTTTGATCATGGAATTGACAAAAGCCTTCTCAAAAGCCTTTTGGGAGCTTGCAAATTTTGAAACCAATGCTTTGGTTTTTGGGGTGGTGAGTAAAGCTTGATCTGAAGAGAAGATACTCTTCCCTTGAAGAAGCAGCTTGTAGTACGCGTTGTCAAATATGAGGTTGGAAGAATCCAGGGGTGAACCTGCATTTCTCACCTTGTTGTGTGCCGGACACACGCTCCTTAACCTGGCGGCAAAGGATGGATTCAAGGTTGGATCGACGTCAAGGGTGGCATTGAAATTGTGAATTCTGTTCTGGAAAGAAGAGCAGTGGGAGAACCCCAGAGTGTGCCCACCTACATATATACTTATAGTATTAACAAGATGGAATCTTCAAACATGTATGACTTCCAATTCCAGGAAGTTTTTGCTTATTAATGACGGCCAATCAAGTAAATTCAACACAGGAATCCAAAAATCAAGCAATTTTTTGTGCTTATACTTGGGCCATAGTGGTTAATTTCAAAGGGAGGAATATGAGGATGTCAGGCTGGAGTTATTAGCTATGTTAGCTGGACTCGGATTACCATCGAGGACTGGTATACATCCAACATGAGTATTTTTAATTTTTTTAAAGTTTTTTCATCAGATTGGAGGATCATACATCTATATCTTTGTCCTAACATGTGTCAAACACATGTGTTGGACATAAGTACTTTAAAAATAATTAAAAAGTCCATGTAACGTGGTGTAACATAGGTTTTAGTATCCTTTGAGTTGTGAAGCAATCTTAAGTGATTTGGAAGATGTTAATAAAAAGATATACCTGAAAGAGCAGCTAGATCTTCAATGGAGAGACCTCTCTGAGCAAAGTTCTGTTGTAGCTGTGATATATTAAATATGGGAGCTGGTAACTGTCTGGTCTCAGTTGCCAAGGAAATTCTTCCATCCTTCCTTCCTTTGGGCACCTCCCAGTAGGGGCCGCCGGACTAAAATATAACATTAACAGATGACAGCAAACAAGTTAAAACAAAGCAGTTGGATTAGTATTGAGAAATCTATTACCAGGTGGAACAGGTGGTCGGCTGCTAAAACTTAGTAAGAGAAACCAAAGTAGTCAAATGCTACTAACTAATGTTAATTTCGTACTAACCAATGCAACTGCATCCCTGGCAGCCAGGGCTAAGATATCAGCACAAGAAACGACGCCCGGACATTTAGATTCTAACGCTTTCTTTGCAAGGTCAATGACATAAAATGCATGCAATGAAATGTTAGGAGGTCCATCTTTCTCTGCCTTGTTATTTCCTTTTGAGTTCAGCAACACAGAAGCATCGCAGCCCTTACAAATCAAAACAAACATGAAGTAATTAGTGATATCAGAAATCAACCTTGTTATTTCCTTTCCAATAAAAAAAAATTCTGGTATTAAATTTGTACTCTGATAAAGCAATCGTGAAAGTGCATTCGAAGTAGCGCAGCTGGAACAGTTCTGTCATTCAATATCGCTTTCTTGACTGTACTCGTAACAATGGACTCGAGCTGAGGGCACGTTTGGTCATAGTAGTTTGAGCTCAGTGCTCTGACATGAGATGAAATTGGAAACATGAGGAAGGCGAAAGCAAGTGCAACTACGGCTGTCATAGTTGAAACAATTGAATTCACAACTACTAAATGCAGATTAGCTATGCAAGTTTGATAGGGAGGGAATGTGATGTGTTATTTATAACAAGGCAAAAGAGACCATAAATTGGAGTTGTTACTACCAATAATGGTTGTTAGCATATTTGGTGATCAAGAACACTTGTTTAGTGGAGTAGTACTGAAGCATGCTCGTAAAGCGACAAGCCATATCAATTATCAAATTTGATTGTGATTGGCCTTTATAAAAAAAAGTATATCAACCTTTAAATTTTAATGGAGTTTTGCATGTGGACCACCATAGTGATGAAATCATTTTTGGTATATATAATTCAAGCAACGTTCTACCAAAAGTTAAACCGGGTAAGAAGCATTAGTCTCAATGGCAGAGTAAAATCTAAAATAATAATAATAATAATAGAAAAAAAAGTAATAACAGAACTGATTTCGAAGAAAAACGAGCTTAGTATGCCAAAGGATACGTGGGGGTAGAAGAACAATCAGCAACAATAATTTCTTTGCTGATGCCTGATTAAGACTTAAGCAAAGCATTTCGTTACAGAAGCTTGTTGACCCTAGAGAGATTAAAAAAGGTAAATATTTGGTGGATAGAAGAATTGAACAGAGAAATGAAGTTCTTGTTTTAAAGCAAGCTTGGTCAAGGCTCAAGATTCCAAGATTCTGCTGTTTAAGTGTCGGTTTCAACAGCTAGCAAGTAACAAAATTGTCCAGTTTAGACTCCTTAATTACAAGTTACGTATACTTCATTACAAATATTCAGTGGTCCGTTTCCTTATATTTATTGAAAAAGGCCTACAATATTGACTCCTAAAATTGATGAAGTGCAGAGTTTTCGACTCTAACCCATAAAAGAAAATGAAAAATGGTTTGCCTCGTGGATTCAGGAATCTATAAAAAGAAAAGATGTTCAGCGGTCCCTTTCCTATGTTTGAATGGCAGCCATGATCCGCCATGGCTTATGTCCTCTGCGGAATATACACATGGATGTGTGTGTGTGTGTGTGTATATATATATTTGGCTTTGTATTTGGGAGTTGAGACTGATGAAATAACATCCGAAACCATTGATCAACTTGGAAAAAATGATTCGGTGGATCAAAATAATTTATTTGTCAAACTCATGGCAGGATAATAATGCCAGAAGCTGTCTCTGTCTCTTAAAGTTCGGGGAAACCCACGTCTTGATTTTTTTTTCCTTTAAAAAATTTTCTATGGGCAAAACCTGCCGAAGGCGGTGCGGAAATAGCATCTTCTGCTATATTCTGCATCCAAAAAACAGAGCTGCTATTAATGCGACAGAACAGGATGCAACCTTGTTGGATTATAAATGATAAAATATTTGTCGGTTGATTATTACATTCGATCGAGAAATGGTAGAATTATAAAGTGACGTTTAACAACTCCTATTGCAAACATATAAATTTGTGGAATCAAAATTTACAAAATGTTGAAGCTGCAGTGTTTTCTTGCGCTTCTTATTGACAATTGATTATGATGTTAAGCTAATTTCAAACATCATCCGAGTTTCTTGTATCAAAAGCATAAAAAGTGAAGTAGCAGCCTTGAGTTCAAGGATTCACTTCCATCTGAACAACCATCCAAATTAAAAAAAAAAAAAAAAAGAAAGGTAGCCTCCTGATTTTAACCATCTCAGCCGATCAATCCCATGTATGGCGGGCAGCTTTTGTAAAATAATAAGCACGCCTCAGCCAGGAATTGAACCCAAAATCCTGAACTCTAAAGCCTTTAGTAACTTAGAATTGTACTTTGCTTGAGAAAGTCTGGCCAAACCCCCAATTGGCTGGCACAATGTCAGGAAATAGTCGAGTCACTCCATCAGTAGTGGTGACCTTAAACGACAATAATTGGCCATTTAGATAGGCATTGGATTGCCAGTTAGCTCCCCAGTTCCTTGACATTGCCATCCACCCAGTTTTAGAGCCCTTGACGGACACGGATTGGATGGATCCTGCCCCACCCACATTGCTAATCAAAACAAGCTCAAAATAGTCTCTCCCATTGATAGTGAACCTTACTCCACCATGCTTTTTGCATGGAACCCTGTATTGTAAGAACGCAAAAACGTTAGAGATAAGATTTTAAGAGTAAAGATGAGGGAAGAAAATGTTATACAGATGCTTACCTTTGGAACAAAACAGGCACAATTCCGCCTCTGTATATACCAATCTTTTCCCAGGCAGGCTGAGCCATATCAAAGTGCTGGAGAGGAGGGTTGCACCAGCCTCCGTTAGTGTTTGAGAGAGCTAAGTTAGGAGGGCAAAAGTTCGTTGCAGTAATGGTCACAGATGTTCCTTTTATGCACCATTTGGGGTCTGTTTGATAATCACACATGATCTTGTAGCATTGTCCACATGAAGCTCCATTATTGAACAAGGCAGTACTTAATGCAGCAGTCCTTGTTCCATAGCCAGTTGCATACAAGTTCCCATATCCACAAGCTCCCCCTATTGTAAATAAGATCATTCAATGTTAAATGATGATGAAATTGAAATAGAAATGTATTTGTTTCCTGCTTCTAGCAGGCAAGCCTCCAATGGCTTCTTTGGTTGAATAAAACTAAAACTATCCAAAAGAAAGAAAGAGGAATTAATGGAAGAGAATTGTTACTAACCCATAGTTCCTGAGGCATCGCTGCCACCATAAAATGTGGCATGAGCTTTAGTCCAGCCAGAACCCGTGTAGGCATTCACGCTTGTGGCAAGATAGCAGAATCCAAGTAAGATGGCTAATGCAAAAATGATTTTTGCCATTTCTTGGAAGTTAAAAGACAACAAATGATGGAGAACAAAGAAGAAGATTAGGAATATAGTTTAGGAGTATTTACATTTATAGGCATTTGCAAGAAGAAGAATTGGGTCCTTAAATAAGGGACCGAACTCTCCCATGCAACAACCTCACATGTGATCCCCTCAAGTTGAGAAGAAATGAAGAACTGATTCATTTTAGGCATTTTAAAATTGAATTATCCCTGCAAAGACTCAAGATTTATGAGGCTCATTCAATTATTCCCAAGTTGCACACCCACCCACATGCTCTCTCCCAACAGAAGAGCCGTGAATGGATCGAAAACCATAACCCCAATTGTTGTTTTATGGATTTCTTTTATTTGACAGTTGTTGCCATTTGAAGATAAAACGACACCCCCCACTCGTTTTAAGTTATAGAATATTTCCATCAGATCAAAGCTTATATACAGCTTCACATGGCCATTTGTTTGACTCATATGAAATCTTCAGTTGCATTATTCATTGCACATGATTCTTTTTGATATTAGACCTGGAGATATGAGTTTTTAATCAAAGTTCTAACACAGCAATATTGGATTTTCACCTCTGATATCTTCAAGTTTATCCATAAAAACATGAATTAGGTCACTTTGTAAAAAGATCAAAGAAGTTTCAGATGTTAAAATGAAACACATCAGATTTGTCAAAGGTTAAGCATTAGCCAAAACAAATTAATATAGGCAAGTTGAAGCATATATTTTCAACCACAAATAGGAATCCGAATGGCCATCTGCGTGTGTACGTATATAAAAATATATATATGTATATATATATATATATATTTTAAGTATTAATTAAACTTGCCATGTGATGCGATGATAGCACCGTCAAGCAAAGCAGCTAGAGGCCTATATTAAATTTTAGTTTTCTAATTTGTCAAACATGGCTACAAATCATTATTACTAGTACTAGCGGTGGTATACAAAACAAAACAAATGAAAGTCGTTGAAATGTTAAATATATTTGATAGGAAATGACGGAATTATTAAAATATTTTCTTATATTTCTTTGGTTGAATTGGATTTTAAATAATCTATTCAAATTAAATATGATTTTATTTTTCATATTTCAAAAATATTATGCTTTTTTGTATTCTGATCTCAACATAACTTTTAAGTAACTTTTAGCTTTTCAAAATACAAAGCAATTAGAAACAAAATCAGTGTACCAAACTGAAGTAATGAATGAATGATGAGAATCCGGCTGTTTGTAAAATATAATGAATTCTTTTTGTTTTTATTTTATAAGGTTGAAAGCTCGAAACCCTCTTATATAATGTTCATAAACTTAGAATGTATGTGCATGCACCTTGCTGCATGCTCATACATTCCACTCTGGAATTTTAATAACAAATATTTGCTGAATCAGTAGTTTTGCTCCTCTATGAAATTTCATATTGATTTATGCTTTTATTTCTTTATCTTCCTCAGTGAAACCGGTCGACTAGGCTATGCCAAGATGAAAACTGCGTTGCGGGTGCTTCTCATCATCCCTCAATTCCACTCTTGAGGTCTACACTTACGCACATCAGCAACAAGAGTTGTGATTCATCGTTCACATAATTTCAGCCTTTCTTCGCATTCTTCTAGCAGTACGCCACCTGCTGCAGTGAACAACTCACCCATATGCTATGGGGCAGACGCAAAGGCAAGGAAGACTCACACGTCTGATGAAACTTGTTTCTAATTCAGGTAGATGGGGTGTAAGAGCAAGGCTTCCACGTACGTGGAGGGGAGAAACTAGCAATTAAAAAAAAAAAAAAAACTTTGGAGGGGTTTCTAGTGGAGATTTTTGCAAATGTCATTTCAGTCATTAACGACTCGCGCGTTTAGCAAATGTTGGATTCACCATTTTCGTGGCTTCGATACACATGCTCTAAATACGGGATTTCTTTTACTTGTTAAATCCTCTCAGCTGCTATTAGTTCTTTGCATGTGTTTCAAATAAGTCTAAATATGTTGTAATTCCTCTTTTTTTTTTGGTACAAATGATGTGATTGTCAAGATTCGGAATCTTGGACTTCAGCCCAAAAGAGTGCACGAAATATGTTTCCCGAATGTTTTCATAGATATAGTGTTTCAAAGTAAGTTTTATATACCCACAGTGTAGTCGACCATGCTTTGAAATTTCAAAAACATGATCGGACTAGGCTTTGAGATGTCTTGTTTTACGAGCTACGGTTAGAGTAACTCAACAATAGCAATGAACTTCAAGGTTTCAGATAAATTAAATATAAACTAAGTAGATAAGAGTAAGAGGATTTAAATGAAAAAAGAAAAACACTTAAACAAAATGTATCAAAGTATTAATGTTGGTATCTGAATGAATATTGAAATTTTCCTTTGACAGTTATTATTATTATTATTATTATTATTTCTCCTTTACATATACTGCCGCTAAACGGCAAGGAAAGTTAAAAGTCACTGGCTTCCGCCTTTGCTTTTTCACTTTCCTTTCGTCTAATAATTGAACCCAACTCCATAACGGATCGGGTTAATGACCCGAATATAACCCTAGGTAGAAAATCGCACTTGGGGGAAAATTTTTCCCGCTCATTTTGTTTGGCGACACCTATAAATTCGTAGAAGGAAAACCCAGAGTTGATTGTCACTGTCCGAAATCCACTTCCAACCTTCGCATGAAAATCATTTTCTAATGGAAGACGTGAAGATCCTCACTGTTTCCGATCTACTCCGCTACGGTCGTCCCCACACCGGATTGTCAACTCCCGCCCCTCCGACCATCTCTGATCAAAACCCTCAACCACCATCTGGCGGTTCCAGTTCAATCCACTACCGGAACCTTGAAACCCTGACTCGGTTGGATTACCCTGCTATTCTCGTCGGAACCCTAACACTTCCGACCTTAACCCTAAAATGTCCCCATAAGAACTGCCTTGAATTCTCTGACGATTCTTTCGCCATCTGCTGCGACATTATCGGACTTGATCTCCGTGTCATTGGTCAGGAAATCCACGTTCTTACCTGGAATTTCATTCCTTTTGATCATCTTGACGGCGGATTCTTGGAAATTGTTAAATGGAAGTTGTTGGATTGGAGTGACGCGCTTGGTCAATGTTCTAGCTTGATAATAGATTCGTTTCCGTTAGTTTCGAGTTCAACTGAATCTAAACCTAGCAATGCTAAGTCCTATCAAATTCACGGCGTATTAGAATCAGTTAGTCCTCTTTCTGTTGTTCCATGTTCAGTTAACGATACAAGTTCCAGTAATTCAGTGAATCTTCGAGGTTTTCTAGTGAGAATTATGACTTGTGGATGCCAATTGTGTCGCTCTAAAGAGTCTGTCAGAGTTTTATATGGAGCAACGGATTGTCATTCTTTTACTGAACCGGTGTCTGTGTATTTTTGTGGGTCTGCTTGGTGTTGGCATCCCGTGGTGATGAAGCTTATTGGGAACGTTGTTACAATTTCGGGTTTGAAGAAGAAGTTGGTTTTCATGGGGAAGCAGGATTCTGATTTGATGTTTCTTACTGCGGAGAACTCTGTTGTCCACCTGCCTAGATTGTTGAAGAAATGGTTGCCCCTTTCTAGCAACGTTGTAAAGAAAAATGATGTTTGTGGTTCGTATACAGGCACTGTCAATAATGTTTATATGCAGGGGATGATTGTCGAGCTTGACAAAGAAGTGTGGCTTTTACTAACAGATCGGTCACTCCTGCCACCACACGGTCTTAGGATTGGTGCAGTTGTAAGCAAAATATTTATTTTATTCATTTATCGTTTATTATCCTGATCTTCTGCTTGTTGAGTGGTAGCCTTGTTTATTTTTAACCAGTTGTGTTTCTTAATTCTTTTCAGCAGATTTCGGTTGCAAATGTCCATTTTGTGTATCCAAATTTTTCTTGGGCAAAATTTCTTGTTCTTGGGGCTTGCTTCAGGACCAGCATCAAAGTAGAATTATTTTCACCATTTCAGACAAGGTATAGCTTATTCAAATAATCATCATCATATATTGCCTGTATTCTTTGTTTGCAGTATTAAGTAACTACAATCTATTCTTTTCGGTATTTCTACAGAAATTGGATGTAGAATTCTTTTACATATTTTTCATTGGTGTACCAATTTATATGTTGGCTTTACCAGTTCAACGATGGATGATTTCATGAAGGTATTTGATGTGCTTTAGACGTGAAAGGATGACTGACATGCATGAAAAGTTATTCAACTATATGCTGCAGGTGTCTTATACGGTCACAATCACAATGCCGGTTGGGGAAGTTCATTGAGACTTTAGCTTTTTCTACGAGGCTGTGGTATGGACTATGGAAAGCTTTCCAGAGATATTTATGGTTTGATTTACCAGTTTAAGGTGCATAAGTTCATATATTATTTACTTAATATGGTGTTTGGGTTTCAGGGTACTACTTCTTGTTTCAAGTTTCCAGAAAAAGTTTTCTGGTATCTTATCCAGAAAGAAGATTTTGGGATCAAGACACGTAATCAACTTGCTTACCTTCTTGTGAGATTTTTTTTTTTTTTTGACTGGCATGGGTTCTAGTTTAATGATAGTCTCTTAGTTTTTTTTTTTCCCCCTACAAGCATTATAGTTGATTTCTGCTGATCTGACTTTGATACTTTCAAGGTATTTTCAGAAAGAAGGACTGGTTCAAATGTTTGCTAGCTTACATTTACCTTCTTCAGTGTTTCTAGCACGAGTAAGTCAATAAATTCCTGTTGATATAGTGATTACATTTCTATGTTGGTTATGCTATTATGATCTTCTTATGAATTTGGTTCGGCAGTATGGTGTGTTAAGGGAATTCATTAAACATGAATCATGTGGCTGTGCTATTGAACCATATCATGGCAACCTGAAGCTGGTAAGTCCAGGGCCCTACTTTTTATGGGAATATATGTGAATTAGCTTACTTCAGTTTTTCAAAGTGTCCAATTGATTATTGTTTTTGTGGCTAATTTAGTTTTCTTATTAACCATTATTTTTTATGTCTTCTGGTTATTTTTAGGTGGTACCCATCTCCAGTTTCATCCATCATTGTGAGACTATTTGGATAAAGACGCTGCTACCATCAGATAATGTACAACCTGCGTCATGTGGGGGGAAATCTTATCTACCATCAATAAGGAAGACTTTTCAGAGTGAAGACTTGGGTATCATTTTGGTAGGAATGTTAAAGGTTAGTAATTTAGCTTGTATTTACATATGCTGGCAAGTGAGTTCATTTAGTTCTAAACGAAGGGAGGAGTGGTGGAATAGAGGGCATTTTGCTATGAAAGTTCTAGATCTTCATAGAGGAGAGAAGGAGAAATAATTAAAGCAGCTGTTTTATTAAAATTTATAAATAATTAAAGCAGCTGTTTTATTAAAATTTATCTTACAAGACCAAAAATAAGTTATGGCTAGGATTTTGATTTTTGATGAGGATATTAAACCCGTTGTGTGCATTTTGAATACTTGCTTTCTTTATCATGTTCTTGCAATATGCATTTAGCTGTTTAAGTTACAAACACAGTAAAGAGAAATGGTGGCAAGTGGTTTAGAAGTGCAATTATATCTTGCTTCAGTTGTTAATTGTAATCAAGTAATTTGGATGGAATTAAGGCAAGTTATTACTATGTGATCTCTTATTAAAATTTTCATATGAAATTGAGGGACATCTTTTGAAATCTACATTTATACATACATATATATATATATATATATATATATATATATATATATAACACAAACTACAATGATTAGTTTTATTGCTCTTAAATTACAACTTTTGGGGAGATTTTAAGGCAAATTAGCAGAGAAACTATGAGTGATGATTTCCTTTCTTTCTGTTTCTCTTCTCTCCTCACTTTGCTACAGAAACTAGGGATTAATATTCGCATTCCTTTTAAACCAAACTTACTGAAATAGCTCAAGATTCATTTTTTGTGGAACATTAGCTTTCATTATCTAATCATGGTCCTATCTCAACTCTAACAGATGTCTTCACCATCTGGAAGATTGCAGTTGGTTGACATGACCGGTAGCATTGATGCTGTTATACCGGACCTTCCATCATTTTGGAATCCTAATGCTATATTTGAGGTCATATCTACCGGTTATCTTTTAGCATGCTTCTTATCTTCTTGTCTTGAGCTGCATTATACTGTATAAGAGGTTTTATGCATTGCACATTCCAAAGGCATCGCTGTTGTCACTCTATTCTTTGCTCAATTTTCAGGTAATTGATTATAGTCTAATTGTGGAAGGCATGCCTGGATCAGTCCATTCGGGATTAGAAAGTAATGACTCAGTCTTGTGTGGAAGTATCTTCCAGGGCTTCCTATTGGCAGGAAAAAAGAACTTGAAAATGTTTGTCTACTTTCACCTACGTAATGCAACTTGCAGAAATCTTCTCATTTATCCATCTGGAGACTGTCAGGATGAATTGAAAGAAAGTGAAGGTGGAAAATTCCATCTTATCCGCATAACCCGCAAATTTCCTCCGCTGCTGAAGGTAGGCATTTCATGTGTTTTCCTCATTGGTTGTAAAAGCTGCTTCAGGTAATATTTTCATTTGTTTAAACTAAGAAGGAATAACAAAACGCTTCAGAGTCGGTGTTCATGTTATCTTAATCATGAATGTTGTGCCATCATATGGTTAATTATTTCACTTTATACATGTTTTCGCAGTTTAAAGGTGATTCATTGATCTTAAAGAGGCCTGTTGTGTTTGCTGAGGCTATAGTCTTACCATGGTATTTGTTTCTAGCTGGAAAAGCTGGAAGTATGCATCATTGTCAGGTTTCACGAGATTGTACTGGTGGTAACCACGTAGATCATGCTCCAGCTAAGAGGCGCAAGGCTGATTGTGCATCTAGTTGGGTGAGTCCAGGTTTCAAGAACAATTTTGGCAGTGCTTGCTTTGAAGAAGGCACTTCTTCTTTCATGGGAACCTGTGGGGTTCAGAGTTGTCGGAGAACGAGTTTTTCTCATGAAATTTCATGCTTGGCTACCATACGAGGTTTTAATAATTTTATCTTCACAAGTTCAGGGACATTGTCTAGAATAAAGGGCAATGCTAAGGTTAAAGTTTGTAAAGAAAGTGCAGAGAAGATTTTGCTGGAGTTCACATCTGAGAGTGATTTGAAGTACTATCAGGTATTTCTGAGTTCCTACTCTTCCCATTTTACTGTTACTCACATAATGCATAAATGATGAGAAGTTTGTACTTGGAATTTTGCTCATAGAAAAAAATTACTTTCGTTCATTTTCATTTAATTTCAGTTGTTGCAGATCGGTGATTTTTATTTAATGAAACAACATCTAGAAGGTCATGATAATTTAATTGGGGCTAAAGTTCTGATGACTTATGGAACATTTTTGCGAAGCCTTTCGTTATCCTCCGAGGTTCTTAGCAGTGGTAAATCATTGCATGATTCTTCTGTATGCAATGATGAAGGCTCTAGAAAAGATCAAGTATTGGGGGTTATCGGTGATTCTTCAGTTTCAGATGTTCATCTTCATGTATATTCAAGTTTAACCAGTCTTTTGGATTTAAATAAAAAGGAACTGGGAAATGGAAGAAATGCACCAGGCGCAAACCTCGAGGAGAATTCTGGTTCTCTTGATTATAGTTGCCTCTTCCCTAAGGGAAATTTGACCTCTCTGCATGGAGATGTAATAGCTGTTCACGGTTTTGACGAAGGTTCTTCTGACATGCATTCAAGCCGTGAAGACTTTGGTGATCTTCATCACTATGGATTTCCGGCTAGAACAAAAAGAAGTTGCATTCATGTTTCAACGGCCAACCAAGCGGTAAATACCTATCATACCTGTTCCCCTCTTTTACCTAATTATATGGAGAATTTACGAGTTATTTTATTGCAAAATATTATTGTTTTAGGTGAGGATTTTTGGATCTCTTGGCCAGCATCTGTTCCCTACTGGCTTTGGGCCTGGCATAAATGCAACATTCCATCAAATTCTTGAATTCGGGTATGAACTTTGGAGGTCAACTAGTTTACTGCTTGTGCACCAATGCTACATCGATTTAGCTTCTCTCTGCGATGTGCCTTTCACATGTTACTTAACAAGATTGGAGAGTGAAGTCTATTTGGTTCTTCTTTCCTGATTTATTTGGTCCTTTTTCCCCCTTTTCTTAATGTCCTAATTTTTGTGTTGATCTTTGATAACCAAGCAGCATACTCAACTTTTCTGGCAATGTTCTTTACTAATGAAAAGATCTTCTTGAGGATAAATGTGGAATTGTGTGAATGTAACTAATTGTTGTATGCAAATGGGTTATGATATACTCTACTACTCCATTCTGGTTTCATTTATATATATACATGCTCTCTGGTTATAGGAATTTTATATTGAATTTGTCATAAATATTAGAGGGAGAAGCAATCATTTAATTGAGATGCACACATTTGATACTTGAGAATAGGCCACAATATGTAGGATGATTGGAAGGGGGGGGGCTAGTTTTGGGATTCATTCAGTTTAGATGAATTTAGGTTCAATGTACGGCATGAAGAATTGGTTGTGGGATTTGAAAATTATACAAAAGATGTTGTTTTATGCCTGCATGAACCTGGCATTATATAAAATTGTCAGCCTTGAATTAGGCTGTTTCAGGTTCCACCATTCCTAAAATGAGACTAATGCTGTCTTTTAACTTGATGCTGGTTGCACAAGTTCACTCTAATATGCATGTCCATGTGGTTGTTCTTATTTATCTTTTAATTATTCATACACTTGAATCTTTCTTATTCTACACGCTGCTGCGCCAAAGTTGTTTTCCTTAATTTTACTTGCGCCTTGTACCATGTAGTATGTTAATTGGTATAGCTTGGATTTCCAGGGACTTAAGTACAATGATGTTAACACCAGCATCCAGCATTGTGATAAATTCAATAATGGTAGTCAATGAAGCATGCAGCGAAAATTGTTCTTCAGACGAGCGATGAAGCTCTCACAAAAATGGGCGTACTTCTTTTGAAATGCTTGGTTGAAGGAGGTATTTGTCCCTTCCCTCGGCAGACTTTGTTGCTGGTTTGATGGACTCTTTTGATCCAAAAACTTGTAAAAAGGTAACTTTCTATGCTACTAATTTTTTGTTCAATGTAGCATGTATCAGTTATGTAAATTTTTTGTCTAAATGTGGTGGCCTATGCATGCTGGTGGTGGCACTAGCCTTTTGCATGTATATCATCTGATAAGTCAGCAAGATATCTTCTTTTGTATAGTTGTATTTTGATACATGGTAAAACATCCTTGAGCCAGCGTCTAGGAGGGTATTAGATTTTTTCCTTGAGCCAGTGTCCAATGTGGTACTATGTAATTTCAATTTGGGTGTATGATCGATATTCCTTTTGTTATTCTATAAAAATCTAGAATGCAATGAATTCCCAGTGTTCTTAAAGACAATCCTCTGATAAAGGTTTTTTTAATTTTTTTTTTCCTTGATGGATGATCATTTTGATGTCATAATTAGTATTTAGGCAGCCTCGTGGGCTTTATAAGATTTCGAAAGTCTGACGCGGTATTTAACCCCATTATCTAAACCTATGATATATGGATATACATGAAATGAACTTTACCTGTTTGAATGCAATTTGTTAATTTGAATTATTTAAACAATATATAACTATATATTCAATATAATAATTTTTATTTAAACTTGGTTTTCAAAAAGTAATAAATTATGTTTTATATATATATATATATATATTTTTGGAAATAAGATAAAACTTTACATGTTAATATGGTCTAGTTGTAAACCTCTGCAATGCACGAGAGATATGTAATTTTATATAATAAAAATCAATTATACTATAAATAATAAATTTTATTAGTTATATATGGCAATGATAATGTAAAGTAAGTAATGAAAAAAAAAATAAAAATTGGATATCAATACGTAGTTGCAATAAACTTCAAAGAAATACAAATTAAAATCTAATAATTTCTTTGATTCCAATCAATAGAAATTTACTTTTAAAATAATCTCTTTTACAAAACCCCTTTTTTCACAGGAGAGTATTCCATGAACTGTTTTATTATATTGATTTCCCTTTTTAATTTATATTGTTATCTGAATAAGTTAGAATTAATTTGATCGATAATGCAAATAAAATAAATAATAAACCAAAACCTAATTAAACATGAATCAGAAAGAGCATACCATTTTGTTCCTTAGTTAATCCCAATCCCAATCTCGGTTTGTAACAGTTTTAACTTTCTTGTACCTATCACTTTTTGGCACTTACCATTAATGATAACTAATTGATTAATCTATATGATTGTCTTTCTCCATTTTTTATTATTTATTTATTTATTTATTGCTGTACAAGAGATCCTTAGTTTGATTTCACTAAATTTAAAGCTTTCTGTTTTCCTTTTTCGTTTTAGTGTTATTATCAAAACTTACAAAGATATATAACCTTGAACAAATTTTTATTTATTTTTCCTTGGAGCCATTCATCATACTGCAATTATACATTTGGTTCATAATTAATTGGTTTAAACTTGAAATGCCATGCCTTTCATTTGAATTAGTTTAATAAGTACTAATGAATTCATACGTCTAAAATATTTTTTTCCATGATTATGGTTTGTATTGTTAATTTTTTTTAACCATTAATAATTCAAATCCTATTACAATTAAAAAAAAAAGAATTCCTAAAATCTCTATATTAACATGGAAAATAAAATCAATTTTAAATCTAGTTAGGATTCATTCTAGCTAATTCTATTTTATAGATTTAAGTAGAAAGAAGATAATACAAATCAAAGTAGGGCTTTTGTACTATAGATTTGGACACCTAAAAGTTAATGATTTCTTTATTTAACGTAATTGATTGATGGATGATTGATTAAAAATTATCAATTAAAATAAGTTACTTTTAATTTGTTAGTATATAGTAAATGGTAGATTTTATTTGGGTCTTTTGTAATAAATATATTTCTTTTTTACTGAAGATTTTTATCTAATGTCATTCAAAAAAATATTAAAGGTAAGTCAATTAAATGATAAAAAGTAATAAAAATAATTTATTATGAAATATTTTAAATTTAATCAAAATAATTAAATGGTTGGCATTTGTAACTTTTGTAAAATCATCTACATGTCAAAAATATAAATTATTCAAACAGCAATTTTTTATCCACTTTTATATATTTATATAAGTTTTTTTTTAATATTTAATATCAAGTATTTATTACTTAAAATATAATTAAAAAAAAAAGCATTCGCATTCGGCTGCAGATTTTAGAATTTTGGAGCTTTATGGTTTTTTTTTTTTTTTAACAACAAAAAAATCCAAATTTACAGTAAACAAAGGATTCATATTCCCAAAACATTCTTTTCTTCATTTTTTTGGTTCTATTTTCTTTCAGTTAGGAATTTATGTTTGAAAAGCGCTTTTCAATTTACACTATTTAAGAAGAGCATGGTTTAATTTTGCAGTCGGCAGTTAATAAGGAATAGGGACTGCTTCCTCCTTGCGTTCCCCAGCAGTAAAAAGAAAACAGCAACGTACCAACTTACCAAGGTCTAGACAAATAATAAGGGTAAAATTTTGTCAAAATTAGGGTTACAGTTGTTCAAACATATGATATCATCAGCCTTGGCTACAAAATAAACCAAAAAAAGAAAGTGTCTGCCTCTTGTGCTGTGAGGCAGCTGCACCTGCACTAGAAACCTGAATGCAACTATGCTTTAGTCTACTCATGAACATCAACACCATCCTAAAGTTAAACTGCTAGTAATGAACTATGAAGGGAAAAAAAAATGAACACAACCTAAAGCTAAAATAAATAAAAGACAAGATTATAAAAAAAAAAAAAAAAACCATAAAACATGTAGCTCAAGATGCATCCGACACCATCCTTTCGATATTTCAATTACGTTCAAGGACGCCAACACCTCATGCAGCTGCCTGCATTGGCCCATTAGATCTAAACCCACGGCCCCTTCCACGATATCCCCTGCCACGGCCACGACCTTTGGAAAAGCAAATCAACAGGACGATTAGAAACAATATTCTTACATATTCCTCTGTACAGCAATCAAAAAACTCTGACGTTCTTAAAGCTATTGGCATAATGTTTGTTTATTCTAATTGACAGACAATAGAAAATTTCCTCCCATAGCAAGTCATCCACCATCACCAAGTTTATGATTGCATTCTCCTCATTACTTCTTTTAGTGCGACGTCATTTTATATGTATTCCAAGTTCATTTTGATTCTTGATGTTCCAAATAGTTCAAATTGCAATATGTCGAAAACAAAAAGGCTAACATTAATGGTGATTATGGGCAAACGTATACAACAGTCCATGAGGAAAACTATTAAACATGCTAAAACTTTGTGAAATAAAACAAGGGAAGAAAACCCACCACGGCCACCTTGGGGAGGGGCTTCATAATTGTAGCCTCCATCTTCCTGCCTATCAACCTGAGGTCCATTGTATCCTCCACGTCCACGGCCTCGGAAGCCACGTCCTCTTCCTCGACCTCTACCCCTTGCATAGCCACGATTGCGGTCCCAGCCTCCATCCTCATACTCAGCAGAGACAAAAGCATTCCCTGAAGAAGAACTAAATATTGCTTATAATATTCCTCAAATAGAGTTCTATAACATTCAGAGGCATGGTCAATCATGCCCAAACACAAAAAATACATCTAACAGGGTGCATCTGAATATCCAAAATTGGCATACCTCTAGTCCTTGGCCTTCCTCTACCACCACGGCCCCTACCTTGGCCATTAGGTGAGCCCTCTACCAAACAAAAAGAAATCTATAAAAAGAAATATGGGCATAAAATTTATTGGGAAAAAAAAAAAAAAAAAAAAAAAAAGAGTGCAGGTAATGAAATGTGTCCCCTACCTCCTTCATGATCGATTTTTACAGATGCCTTCACCTGATCAGCGGGTAATGGAGGCTGATACCTGGATGCGTTGAGAACTCATGTCAGCGAAAACATCAAGCTACCACCATGATAAGAGCATAAACCCTCCATATGCTAAAATTTTCTAGTTTCAAACATTCGTAAAAGTGAAATTAAATGAGCATGGATGTAATGAAGCTAAAGCCAACTTGTTTCATATTTAATAAAAAAAGAACCCGTTGACCTTGTTTAACATTTTAAAATTCACTAAAACTGAAGGCATGCAAAGTTTAAGTATAAGGGGACACAATGTACTTCTATCAGTAACGAGAAACAAGAGTAGCAAACTCACCCAACGGAGGACGTATTCAATTCTTTTTTCGAAAGGGTTATAGTGATCATGGACACATGCCTAGTTGTCTCCAATCTGTTACAATTTAAACGACGGTTACTAAAATTCTCTAAATAAACATATTAAAGGATAGAGAAAACAAAATTTGTTTATTGTGATAATGTTCAAATATAGCTCTTACGGAAGAAGTCCTTCTTCAAGAGGCTCCCACATATCAGTTATATCCGTGGATCCAATTGACGTAACCTGATGTAGTCCAACAATTCTTCTCTGCATCAGAAGTAAATGAAGCACATTATCAGCCTCCTTAAACAAGAATCAAAGAATAAAATCAATTCACCAAGGGAAGTGAAAATATATAGAAAAATACCTTAATTAACTCCACAATAGTTACAGTCTTGTTAATGGCTCTTCCCATTGCCTTAAAGACTATTTGATTCGAGCCCTTTTCCTATCAGACATTACATTTAAAAAAGAAAGAAACAAACAATAGATTAATGAAAAGAGCTACAAACACTTAAGAAATAACATTTCTGTTGCATATTTCTCAAAAAATCGAATACCCAACTCAAATAAATGTCTACATACGCAGAAATTAAACAGAAAGAAGAAGAAAAAAACCTGGAGTAGGGTCATGGCGTAAGTGATATAATTGCGCATCCTGCCTTGACTGGTAATCCGAATCTCATTCTCGTCAATAGGTGTCTCTGCTTTCGGCTTCTCCACTCTCTGGTAACGATCCATCTTTTCTCCGCCAAGAAATCAATATTTCAAGAGTTCCAACGTTGCCCAAAAATAAAATAAAATAAAAATTACAAACAGGAAATACTGAAAAAAAAAGTTGAAAAAAAAGTGGGGTTAGATCTGAGAAATACCTTTAATAGTTTGTTAATGGAGTAGTGAAGGATAAATGGGGAGGGGGTGGGGGAAGCTCCACCAAGAGAGAGCCCTCTTCTACGGCTTATTTTTCTTTTCGTGTACGCCCTAAAGCCACTCTGTCGAGATGTCCATTGCCAATTTATACCTCCATGAGGCACGTTTCTAATTGCCCTAATCCACCCCTTTTATCCGGTTCAACCCGGTTCTCTTTCCTTTAACCGTAAGTGGTTGGTTTTTTTTTTTTCATTTGCAAAAACAGGTCTCAACATTAAAGAATCTCGAAATTTTCTCTCTTCCTTAAAAGTGTGGTTAATTTGATAGCAGATAAAAAAAAATTCTTAATTATACAGATACACGTAATCTTACTTTTGTCTTGCATTTTTACAACATTGGTCATTACTTTTGTAAAATATTAAAATTCGGTACGCTCGTGATGAGATTTTTTTCTTTTAATTTAAAGAAATAAATTGATTGCTAGTTTGATTGTAAAGGTGTGTAATTTTTTTTTAACTTATTAAATCACAAATTTGAAAAGATGTAAATATTTTTATTATTATTTTATTTTTTAAATTTTTATCAAAATTTTTAATTAAATCAGTATCAATTGATTCATAACATTCATTTATCTTTTTATTAAACATAATCCTTTAGCCCTAACATGCCATGATTTTTATTATTAGAGATTTTTCAT
>JBBYHK010000015.1:5551801-5575262 GCA_038382065.1 Adansonia grandidieri | reverse complement strand
ATGATGTGCAATGAATTGCAGCAAATTAAGCGATGTTCAGCTTGATTGCTCGTCTCAACATAGATGAACCCTGCTTGGTTTTTAGTTATCAGGCTTTTTTTTTTTTGTAAATATAAATGAACCTATAATAAATGCGGACATACTTTTGTCTTTTACAATTGCATTGCTCAACAGTCGCATTGTTATGGAATGGTTGAAGTTCGGTTGTGTCTACGCAATTATTTCGTCGTTGCTCAACTGAAGACTACGTGACGACGTGAGCCACGTGCATGTGTTCCGGTGCTGAGATGGCAACTTCATCTATCTCTGCGAGAAATCAGACAAATGAAACTTCGTTGAAGTTTCCATTTTTTTTAAAATTTATTTAAGAAATACTTAGGCAGGCCTTTTGCCTTTTGCTTTTGAAATCTAATTATATTAGATACATAGTATGGAGTGAATAGAAATTGTAGTGTTGATTGCATTTCCATAAAATCATAATAATTATAGGATATTGTAGTTAGGGCATAATTAATATTTTGGGATTGAAAGTCTACAACAAACAGAATGTATTATATATAGAATAATAATTGAAATTGATAATAAGCTTTTTGAAAGAAACTAAAAGTATATGATTTGATGCCAACATCATCTTGATAGCCACGTTGCATAATAAAAGCAACAAAAAAAAAAAAAAGCAAAAAGAAAGAAAAAAGGAAAAATCTCTATCTCCATCAATTAAAACATTATAGAGGTGGTGGGGCAAGTCTAGTAATGTGAATAAGGCTAGTGAGGGAAACAAGATAATCAAATGACTCATTTACTTTTTCTTATGATCCCACCCACATTTAGCTGTAATAAAATACAGCAACAAAGAATAGTCTTTTTTTTTTTTAATATATATATATATATATATATATAGTCGTTTAATTTTTATTTAAAATTGTAATTTTGTTTAATGGCTTTCTTTTTATTATTTACAATTTTTTTTTTTTAAAAAAAAACGAAGTAGTTTGCTAATAAATCTGTAAAAAACCAGGAGGGAAAAAAAGGGTAAAAACGATTACCGTCGTTCATAACATCGTAAATTTTTTGTCAATTAGAGCTTAAATTCTCGATTTTTTTTTAAAAGTTTTTTATTTTATTTGACAATTTGCTCAATCGACTGCCCAAATCAAATTTTCTATTTCTTCTCATTTTGGATCAATTTCTCATTTTCTGTTTACAGATTCTAATCGCGGTAAGAAATATGGAGAGTTTTCAAATCTTTTCAAATTTAGATTCAATCAGTTGCCAAAACAATGGCGGTTTCTTGTTTGGATCCGAAATAACGTTTTCATTTTTTTTTCCGCTTTCTTTTGATCTGTTTAGCTATTTGTTCAGTGTTTTGAATGCTGACTTTCTCTCTCTCTCTCTCTCTCTCTTAAATTGTTATAACCAGCTTTGAACTTGAAGATGGTAGCAGAAAAGAATTTCATTGACATGGAGGAGGGAACTCTGGAGATCGGAATGGGTAAATTAGTCATTTTTCTCGTGCTTACATTTGCTTTCGGCTGAATTGTGATTATTGCCTAATCTCGATTTTTTTTATCATTATCAAATAAATTGAATGAGGATGGTGGTTTTGCTTTTGATGTTTTAGTTGATTGGTTATGTAATAACATGGTTAAGTTCAGGAAATATTATGGTTTTAGTGGTTCGGCGGATTAAACAAATGGTGAAGTTCTTTAATTTCTTAATTAAAAAAACAATACTTATGTTGTTGCATCTATATGAACCAAGTCTACTGGATGTTATAGTGACAATTTACTGTTATTTTAGTTACTTTGAAGATTATCTGGAGTACTATTAAATCAGGAAATATTTGGTTTTGCAGAGTATAGAACTGTGTCTGGTGTTGCGGGACCATTGGTTATTCTTGACAAAGTTAAGGTAAGTTTTGCTCTTCTATCCCTTGATGGTTTATCTTCAGTGTTAATAGCTAGTTGTTTGATTATATAATGCGAAAAATTTTGAAACGTTTCAGGGTCCAAAGTATCAGGAGATTGTCAATATTCGTTTAGGAGATGGAACAACTCGACGAGGTCAAGTCTTGGAAGTTGATGGAGAGAAAGCAGTTGTGCAGGTATTTGTCCTAGCATGCGACCCTGAATTCTGTGCACATAGGAAAAAGAATTCATTGCATGTTTTGTATAATGAGAGATCCTAAGATTTGATAGTTATTTGAAGTCTATATTGATGGATCAAAAAATGGGGAGGAGAACAGCATACCAATTGAGAACATGTATATATTAAGAAGCCAATAATATGATTACCGTTAGAGATGAATTCCTCAGAGCATTGGGTAACAATTCGTTCTGGAATGGCTTGAAGTCTGTTGAGATGGTGGTTGCCTTATTTTTTTCCTTTTCTCCTTTTCCAGGTTTTTGAAGGTACATCTGGAATTGACAACAAATACACAACTGTGCAATTTACAGGAGAGGTATAAATCTGACTTTCTTTGGTGCTATAGGTTTCATTTTATTATGACTTGTAGAACTAGGATGGTAGATAGAATGGTTACTTATATAGGATCTTTCGGACATTAGTGTGTTTTCTTTTTGTTTCTGAAATGTTAGTTTTCTGCTTGTTTTCTTTGATGCACAAGCCTTTTCTTTTTCTTTTTTCGAGTGATATCTGTACTTGGAGCTGTCTCATAATAGTCCTATGGTTAAAAATGAAAGGAGCTTTCTAAGATAGGAAAATTCTTGAAACACCCATTAGTTGCGTCTTCAATCATTCATGATTTGTGATTTTAAACTTTTTATAAAAAGGTGGTCAGTTTAGTCATTTTCTTTACGGCATTGTTGAGCCCTTCTAGTTTATGTTTTATAGGTTTTGAAAACGCCTGTGTCATTGGATATGTTAGGCCGCATATTTAACGGCTCTGGAAAACCCATTGATAATGGCCCTCCTATTTTGCCTGAAGCGTACCTAGATATTTCTGGTAAGTTTATGCGGCAAGCTTTGGTGTTGTAGTAGTTGTTTGAAGGATGAATAAGTTTATGTTGCCATTGTAATTTCTGTCCTTTGTCTTTCTCAGGGAGCTCTATCAATCCTAGTGAGAGAACTTACCCGGAAGAGATGATACAGACAGGGATATCAACAATTGATGTCATGAATTCCATTGCTCGTGGACAGAAGATTCCTCTTTTTTCTGCTGCTGGTCTTCCTCATAATGAAATAGCTGCTCAAATTTGTCGTCAGGCGGGTCTCGTAAAGCGATTGGAGAAGTCTGATAATATTCTTGATGTACGTCTATACTATAGCCTACTGTGTTATTAATGAAGTATGACTTGACTGTAGGCTCAATGTTCGTGGTTTATTATGTGGATGTCAATGATTTTTATTTTCAGCACTGAAATGAACTGATACACATTTTTTGGAAACAAGACGTCTTTCATTTCTCTTTTTCCACTTTTACACCACCCCCCCACTTTCCCCTCAAATTTCAGATCTGTGATTGTCCAGTTCTGTGGATTGACTTTTAGGATCAGGAAGAAGACAATTTTGCCATTGTGTTTGCAGCTATGGGGGTAAACATGGAGACAGCTCAATTTTTTAAGAGAGATTTCGAGGAAAATGGATCTATGGAGAGAGTCACCCTGTTCTTGAACCTGGTAATTTTCTTTTCTCGCAGCAGTTTTCTTTTCTGTATAATAAGGTTCAAGTCATAGATATTCATTTTATTGTTAGTTTTTTTTTTTTTTTTCTCCTTGAAGATGACTTAGGCTGTTCATATTCTTTTTGAGAAATTAGTCCCCTTCTGTTTTTACTCTTCAAATGCTCTTTAATGTGTTACAGGCCAATGACCCCACAATTGAACGAATTATCACACCTCGAATTGCCCTCACAACTGCTGAATATTTGGCTTATGAATGTGGGAAACATGTTCTGGTTATATTGACGGATATGAGTTCTTATGCAGATGCCCTTCGTGAGGTAAATATGCTTTATTGGTGTTCTGCTGGGAGGATATGGCATACAATTTTTGTCAAATTATTATTTTACTGACAAATAGCACTCTGCTGGTGTTTTTTTGAACATCTTACTATTTTTAACTCAAAAGGCAAAAGGCAAACTGTTATTTTCTTAAGACCTTTGATGGGGGTTTTTTTGGAGATAGAAATGACTTTAGAAAGTTAATATAATCCATTTGACGGGGACTTAAAATGACTTAAATCCGATAAACTAATGAATTGATGCTCTGTTGGATTATCATGTTTGCTGATGCTGGACTCATGTCATTCATCACGTTTGATATGTGCATATAGGTATCTGCTGCTCGTGAAGAAGTCCCTGGAAGGCGTGGGTATCCTGGTTATATGTACACTGATTTGGCAACAATTTATGAACGTGCAGGGCGTATAGAAGGAAGAAAAGGTTCCATCACCCAAATTCCTATTTTGACCATGCCTAATGATGGTAGGAAGCAACTTCAACACAATATAGCATTCTTTTAAGTTTTAACGCTGGTTATCTGGTATTATATTTGGTTTGTTATTTTCTCTGGTTCAGATATAACGCATCCTACACCAGATCTTACTGGTTATATTACCGAAGGGCAGATTTACATTGATAGGCAACTCCACAATCGACAGGTGACTGAAACAATGTTCATTATTGTTTTGATCATGTGTGTGGTTTTAAAAGCTACTGTAGCATATGCATAGCATTAATATTCTTGGCAGTTTGTTGTTGTACTATATTTGACTGAATTTGCTTCCTGCTCTATGCCCTGTCAATAGTACATACATTTTATCAACTGCAGAAAGCGTGCACACAAGCGAGTTCTAAGTTTTCAAATAGATTTAATATCCATAGGGACTGCCGTTGCCTAAATTTGAACAGTATGTGTAATTATCGATCTTATCTTTATTTATTTTCTGAACAGATATACCCACCAATTAACGTACTTCCTTCGCTATCTCGATTGATGAAGGTATGACTAATTATCATTTGATTTTGTATGAGAAAATATACCCGCTTGTTAACAAGTAGACGCATAAATTAGAGTTTATGCTGAGCTTTTCCTTTTGCTGTTTATGTTTCAGAGTGCTATTGGTGAGGGGATGACTCGTAGAGATCATGCTGATGTGTCCAACCAGGTCTGATTGAGAAGCTCTTAACTGAAGCAAGGGTTGCTCCTGCCTCCTGCTTAAGTATCTCTAGTATTGTTCATAATGAACCTGTTAATCTTGATTTCAGCTATATGCAAATTACGCTATCGGAAAAGATGTTCAAGCAATGAAAGCTGTGGTTGGAGAGGAAGCACTTTCTTCTGAGGATCTGGTTTCCCTCTCTCTCTCTCTCTCTCTCTCTCTCTCTCTCTCTCGATTTTGTGTGTGTGTGTGTGTGTGTGTGTTTGGGTGGGGAGGTTGACACCACGCTTATGCAGCTTTGCATGCAGGGGAAAGCTATCAAATATATAGCTTCATATTAAGAATTGAATTTTGAATTTCTCCTTGTCATCAATTTACAGCTTTATCTGGAGTTCCTAGATAAATTTGAGAGAAAATTCGTGACTCAAGGTGCCTATGATACTCGCAACATCTTCCAGTCACTTGATCTAGCATGGACACTGCTTCGTATCTTCCCACGTGAACTTCTCCATCGTATACCCGCAAAGACACTTGACCAATACTACAGTCGTGAATCGTGATGCAACAAGCTGAGCTGATAAAGCAAGTCTGTCCTTTTTTCTTATTTACATCATGTCGATTTTCATTTGAATCAAGTCGCCAAACAGTTTGTTTCACCTAAAATATTTGCCTTTGCTGTATGGCAAATCAGTATCGTTGAATGAATGATTTATGTACTACTACAGTGCTCTCTACATTTATGTTTCTTTCTAGATACAGTTTCATTCAACTTTCAATCAAATTCATGCCCTGTGATTATTCTTTTAGTTACTTTGAGAACCCAGAAGCTTTTCAAAGTGGTCATTTTGTTTTCCAAAACGGCTGTTAAGAGTTGAATTGCCAGGAAAACGTTGATGGATTTATGGCCTTTGTCTTTTCCTCGTGGGTTTGCTTTGCTGCAGTGGCTGCCACTGCTAGTGTCAGCACTTTCCAACGTCGTTTGAAATCTTATTTTTGTCAAATTTGGCAGAGGCTTTCCCTTCTTCGACAGGGAAATTTCCATTGAAATTATCTGCGAGTGACATCGTTGATGGATGGATGGGAGGGCAACCAAAACCAAGCTGGCTTGAAGTGATTGAATTGGTGTTAGGATTTAATCAAATATCAAATTAGTTTAAAATATAAAAGAAAATTAATTAACATAATTAACAACATCTTATTTTTATATTTAAAAAAATTATCAACCTCTTAAAGAACTTCCCACTTATTCAGAACTACCAAATTATCTAATTATTTCACTTATTATTCATTATAAAAAGCTACCTATCTTTAATACATATTTATCTATTAATTTCTTTTAAAAAATAATTTTTTTTTAAAGATGAATGGGTGTGGCCAATTTTAGCGCGGCTAATTCTAGTGAAACAACATGAAAAAAAATTAGGGGTTTTCCCCCCGAATTATAGGGTATGATTTAAAGATGTGTAAGAAAGGGAACAAGTACAAACAAAAAAGCTATATCAATTACAGCTACTGTACTGTGTACAAAATTCTAAATCGCTGATGGACGAATCTAATGGCACTTTGCGCGTCAAAGGGCACGATTTATTCCCTATTAGCCACTTTTTAATACACAAGCTTTGAAACATAGGGTGACAGTGTGGCAAAAGCTAAAAAGTATTTCTCCCGGTATGAAGTCCTGGAGTGGAAACAAACAAGAATTGATCAATATATTCATACAGCAGCAGTAAACAGAAGGGCGAAAAAAATAAAAAATCTGAAGGCTAATGGAACAAGAGTTTCTGTTCCTCGATGAATCCCATACGTTTTCTTCAGTGACTCTCGGCTTTGGAATTCTTTTTATTGGATCCTTCGACAATCCTTCATTCCTTGTCCAGTTGACTTCGATGAATGCATAACTAATCAAAAGCCAAAGTCATATTCAAGCATTAAGATAAAAACCCTTTTTTTCTTTAATTTTATAAACAATCAAATCTAATCAAGGCAAGTCAAGTCAAGTCAAGTCATTTTCATACCATCATCCAAGTCCGTCGTGCGTGCCTAGTCAACGATGTTGGATTGTACTGAACGATTCATCCAGGGGACCGATTTCTAAGTTTCAACTTTAAACAGGGCTCACATGAGAAAAGCGTAATAAATGTTTTATGTCAAGAATTTTGGGTCGTGGATTTCATGTGGTTCAAGCCAGAGACGGAAGAATCTTACCTGTTGTAGGAGATACGTCCTGGCCATATCATCGGAACTGCAAACTAGGGATGAAATTTTCAAGACCTTGACGGAGAAAAAACTGCCCTTTATGGCTCCAATTGTGGCTCCATGAAGACAACCGATCTTTGTTTTGCCCCAACAGACGCTCCAGTCAGGGCTCCTAAAGTTGCTCGCACTACAGATAAACGCCCGATTCTGATTAGTATAATTGGAATTGAAGCGAAAATCACGCCATAGTTTCCCTAGCGGTGATGCCAAATTGCTCCAAACGTTCTAGGACAAAACAGGAAAATGGTTTCTCTGTTTAAAATTTTCTTGTTCAAAACAAATCGAAAAATGTATAACAAATTAAAAACTAACTCACCGCAAATACAAAGACGAAGATTGCATAGAACAACTTAGTAAGAACTGCTGAAGCAGCTGAGCAGCACAACTCCCTTCCCTTGCCTCTTCAGCTGGAAAACATGACATGATAATTGATAAAAGGAGGAGAAAAGACAGATGCTAAGGTCCATTCGAAGAAGAAAAGAAGCTCGAATAGGCGCCTTTCAAATGAATAATAATAATACAGCTGAAAGGAATAAAACAAACTTGCTTGTCTATTAAGAAGGAATTATGAGAATGAAAATGGCGGCTGAATCACAAAAACAGGCCAAGGAAAGACCATTTAAGCAGTACTGAATCATGGGAAGATCCCCCTTTTGAAAAGGTCTGAAACTGAAGCTCAGATTTTGTCGTGAGAAAAGCAGGCGGAGGCAGGAGAGAAAATGTTCCTTCTAAATGTACTGCAAAGGCAGTATATTTCATGGTCAAATTCATCGACCACAAAATCCCAGCTGGAATTAAACTAACAAAGCAAAATTATGGTTGTTTCTTTCAAGTTTGCTCAATCTATTAATTCTCAAATTCTTTGATTTGAAAGCCACCGTCCGTTTTCCTTTCCTCCCTTCTTCTTTTTTGGAACTAGAGAAAGTGATTTTCAATCCCTTCATTCAAAGGATCATTTATAATCATATTGGATTAATTTAAAACTTATTTTTAATTAAATAATTAAAACTTAAAAACAAAATTATTTAATGTAAAGTAATAGTTTACTTTATTAATTTAGAAGTTTTTTTTTTCAAATTTGTAATGATTAAATTATATTAAAATACTTATGATAATGTGTAAATTATAATATATAATATGTAAATTATAATACATAATACGTAATAAATATATATGAATATAAATGATAAAGATCTTTTGAATCAATGAAAATGAACATGTCTATTCATTATATTTCTATATCATCATTTTAAATACTTCATGTTAAACAAATATAAATAAAATTTATCTTATTTATAACTAAAAATTATTATTTAATTTAAATTTTACATATATATATATATATAAGATATTTTAATGCAAATTTATGTTAAAATGTATACAATATATGCAATCATATATTCAGTATATATTTATTTATAAAAAAATAAATAAAACGTAAAAAAACACTGACATTGAAAAGAATTTGAAATGATGAAAATAAATATTTATATTCATCATATTTTTAAATTATTATTTTAAATTTTAAATAAAAGTTCTATTCCATTGAAAAAAAATTCATTTGATTTAGTAATTAATGTATGATCCACCTTTAAAGCTTACGTAACCATTAGTTTAATATAAAAATTATAATTTTTTTTAATGAAGTTTTTCATACGCAAGAATTCCCCATTGGAGTGGCATAGATATTTTATGGTCAATAACTAATTTATTAGGAGGAATAATAAGTCTTCTTGGGGTAAGAAATACTCAATTCATAAATAATCGACTATCCAGTTGAACTATAGTTTAATTTAGTACCTGTTAAACTTTGAGAGGGAGTTACCAAGTATGGTCTTTTTGTGTAGAAGTTCACTAGTAGTTATCAAGTATAGTATTTTTGGGGCAAAAGTTCACTAGGATTATAGTAGAGTATTTTTAGTTTTTAAATTATTAAATTTAATATTTTAGTTTTTACATTTTTAAAATTATAGTAAATAAAAAAATAATTAACGGTATTAAAAAATATTTGAATGTCGATAATATTTTAACATATCAAATGATGTTGAATTTTAAATTTTATATAAAAAAATGACCTAAACCCGACCCTAAACTAAATTTATTTTTGTATAAAATTTAAAATTTTAGATCATGTGATACGTTAGTAGTTTATTAATATCTAAACGGCTTTTTTTAACATCGTTAACGATTTTTTATTATTTACTACAATTTCAAAAGTATAAGGGCTAAAATATTAAATTTAATAGTACACAGATTAGAATGCTCCGTTCACTATAGTACATGGACATATAATGGACTCTTATTGGTCGTTTTACACACCAAGTCATGACTCATAATCGATCGGTTTACACTATTAAAAAAATAGATAAGGCTAATTAAATCGGAGCTTAATTTAGTTGATTAATATAGTCAATTGACATTTATCATATTTATAATTCGAATTTTAATATTAATAATTTTTTTTATTTTTAAATTATAATTTTTATTAAAAAAAATACACGAAACTTAGTTGGGTATTGGCTTAGATTGGACCAGGGCTTGCTCTCCGGGGTTTTCCAGGATCGGCCTCCAAGGTAGCACCACGGACACGACAGCAAAGGAAGGTTTTGTCTAAAAGTTAGTATCTTTGGGCTTGGAATTGGATGAGATCGGGTTTCTTACAAATGGAAAATGACTGACGAAATCAGGCAAAAAGATCACATGAAACGCTTAAGTTTACTTTAACAACCAAAGTAAGCTCCCAAACACGAAACGCAGCCTCTTAACAACCAAACTCCAAAAATCCTTTTCCTCGGCAAAGCAAAGCACAGTTGGTGAGTGCAAACAAAAAGGTAAGGGAATGATATTCGAGATCATCAAAGAGGCAAAAGAAAAGCACCTAGCTAAAATAAAGCAACAGTGTCTAAGTATTACCGAAACTACTTGATAAAAAACCAATTCCCCTTGATGCATGCAGCTCCTCCAACAAATCATAATCGAACAAAAACCAATTACTTTTCTGTAGTCTTTTTGTTTTGTTCACTGCCATCTATGGGATTCTGCCGATCTCTCCTAGTCTGCTGCTTCAGAAATCCCAAGTCTCGTGAAGTCTCTTCTGATTCTGATTCCTCACCTCGCCCGCAACAACCATTGCCCAAACCGACCGGACAACAGTTTAATCTACCTCATCCAAAACCAGGCTGGGAAAACCAATATCCTTCTCCTTCATCGTCCCAGATTGGAAGTATTTTGCTCAAACCTTATGTTGATATCACCACCCTTTATGATCTTGACAAAGAGTTGGGGAGAGGTCAGTTTGGTATCACTTATCTTTGCATTGAAAAGGCAACAAGACGAAACTACGCCTGTAAGTCTATTGCAAGGCGTAAACTAACCACTCCAAAGGACGTAGAGGATGTTCGAAGAGAGATTTTGATACTACAACATCTAACCGGGCAACCGAATATTGTTGAGTTCAAAGGTGCTTATGAAGATAGGCAAAATCTGCATTTGGTAATGGAGCTATGTTCAGGTGGTGAGCTTTTTGATCGGATCATAGCCAAAGGGAGTTATTCAGAACGTCAAGCGTCTTCAATTTGCAGGCAGATTGTGAATGTGGTCCATGCCTGTCATTTTATGGGGGTTATGCATAGGGACTTGAAACCTGAGAATTTCTTGATGGTTAGCAAGGATGAGAATTCTCCAATAAAGGCCACTGATTTTGGACTCTCTGTCTTCATTGAGGAAGGTTAGCTTCTATTACTTTTTGCTGCTTCTCCTTTCCTTAATTTATCATGCCTTTTTTTTTTTTTCTTAAGACGTTGCTTCTCATTCAAGCTTTCTTTTTGAATCTCTGATTCTTCCACAACCTGGATGATATGTATTCTCCTCCTTTTTGCAATCAAACATGATCATAGCTTAATCAAAGTCTAACTATTTTCATCAACTTATATCGTATAAAATTGCTAGAAACAATTGCAGGAGAGGGTAATATTTTGATTAAAGTATATTCAATAGCATATTAATTAGAGCTCTAAGTGGAGTCTACACGTTATTCTTTTTAGATGTAATCATGGGTCAACTAGACCAAGTCAATGAAGAAAGGGACCGGTCAACCAAGTCAATTATCTTTTTTGCTAAATTAGAAATTTAGAACTTCACACTGGAGAGTTAGAAAGACGATAGAGCCAAAAAAAAAAAAAAGGCTAATTAGAAAAAGATTAACGTGGTAGATTCATGCTATCAGGATTCATAACTAAACCAGGTGGTAGCCTGTTTTATAAACGTCCAAAAGGCTTGACATATTGCTTTGACACTAAAAGCACTAAATTAATCTTAGTCTTGTATTAGATTCCACAAAGGAAAGGAATGGTGGAATGTGGACATTAGAGTTGCTAAAATCAGATGATGTGCTTTTAGTATTTAGGGTTTAAAGTAGGATTTCAGTAGCCTGTAAGCTCACTGTGTAGTTTCAGATTTTTGGGTAAACTGGAAGAAGATATATCTTTAGGTGTAATTTCCATTGAACTATCAAAATTATTTCATAACCTGGCTGTAAAAGATGTACAATTTTGATGGAATGTCATAATGAAAAGAAATGTATGATGGACCAGTTGATGACATAAGATGTGTACATGCTGTTAGACGCTTTGCTCAACTTCACCTTTCTTAATTACTTCTTTTGAGTGAATGAAGAATGAAAAAAGGTAATGCTATTTTTGATTTGCTTTTCGGATTTGATTTTCGCAAATTTATTTATGCATTAGATTTTTCAAGAAATCATGAAACTTGCATTCTCTAATACTACCAAGCACTTGCATTCTACTTACTTTTCAGGTAAATTGCATAAGGATCTTGTTGGAAGTAGTTTTTATATTGCACCAGAGGTGTTACAGCGGAAATATGGCAAAGAGATGGATGTGTGGAGCGCTGGAGTCATTTTATACATTCTTCTCAGTGGAGTGCCTCCATTTTGTGGTGGTATATGTGAAAATTTTTTAATTTTCTTTTATGAATTCTTCATTAATCAAAGAGAGAATTGTAGCAGTGTTTCGCTACATGACAGCCGTAGGGAAACTCACAAATGTCTCAGCACTAACAAAACAACTTTAATATCTCGATTCAATTTGTGTGGTGCCATAGAAATTTGAAATGAAAACAAATAATCACCATTAAGATGGATCTTGATAAAAAGCAGTGTACATGAAAATTCAAAGAAAAAGAACTGGAGGGTTCAAAAGCAAAAATTCGCTGGCCACTTCAACTGAATAGGGATTGTCCCAAGGTTTGCTTTCGGTTCAGATACCTTTTCATCTGTTAATCTATAATTTTGTTGCAGAGACTGAGAAAGAAATCTTTAAAGCAGTTTTAGAAGGGGAGCTTGACTTAACAAGCCAACCATGGCCATGTATATCTGATGGTGCAAAGGACCTCCTCAGGAAGATGCTAGTAAGGGATCCTAAGAAACGGATTACAGCAGCTCAAGCCCTAGGTGAAGATGAATATATATTTCTGAAAATTTTTCTAGGCAAACTTCTAGAAAAGAAAAAAAGGAGCTGCAAAAAAAGATGAATTGGATTGGCGACATTGAATATTGCGTTCGACCTTAATTCAGTACATAATTAGATAATAAGTGGGTTATTAACGTTTTCCATTTTGTGTTTATGAACCAGAACATCCATGGATTAAGGAGGGTGGTGATGCATCTGATAAACCTATTGATAGTGCTGTTCTTAGCAGGTTGAGGCAGTTCCGAGTGATGAACAAGCTTAAAAAACTTGCCTTAAAGGTATGATCTAATGCTTCTGGTTTTTTCACTCATGTGAAACTTGCATATTCAACAGTTATTAGACTATGTTTCTAGGATTCAATACACGTAATGTAGGGTTAGTATTTCTTTCTTTGATTTTTCCCACCAGCTGATATCTTTATCTAAAATTTTGATTGCTGAAGGTGATAGCAGAAAACTTATCATCAGAAGAAGAGAGCAAGGGCTTGAGACAGATGTTCAACAACATCGACACTGATGGAAGTGGTACAATAACACTTGAAGAACTCAGGGTCGGATTAGCTCGATTAGGATCTAAGCTAACTGAGGCAGAAATAAAGCAGCTGATGGATGCTGTAAGAGTTATTCCATTTACTTGATGAAACAAATTTTGATATGTACTTCGCTTGCAGCATCCAAGAGAAACAAATTGCCAACTTCTAAATATCTAAGCTTTATTCTATCAGGCTGATGTTGACAAAAATGGAACCATTGATTACATTGAATTTATCACAGCCACAATGCATCGACATAGGCCTGAGAGGGAAGAAAACATAAAAAAGGCTTTCGATTTCTTTGACAAGGATGGCAGTGGGTTAGCATATTTCATCACTACTCTTCCTATGAGTTCTATATTTAGCATGAACTAACATTTTCCCAGAACAAGATCTTTTATCGAGTTTTCAATATTCATGGTATCTTACAGCTTTACTCGATAGACTTTATTACTTATTTATTTATTTATTATTTCATTCAGGTTTATCACGAGAGATGAATTAAGACAAGCTATGAACGAGTATGGAATGGGAGATGAGGCTACAATAGATGAAGTCATCGAGGATGTTGATACTGACAAGGTAATTCTCTTGTCTTAATCCTAAATTAATAATGTCTTTGTTTGTCGATGGTGTTGTTTAAATGACTTGGTGTCAGTGACTGCATAGGATGGGAGAATCAATTATGTGGAATTTGTAGCCATGATGAGAAAGGGAACTCAAGACGGAAATGGGCTGGGAAAGACAGATGAGTAACTGGAAAGGACCTTGAGCAAATTTAGACCTTCTGCTCGGCTAGGCTACCCCATTGTTGTATGTAGCTTTCGCTGTTTGTTTTGTATAAAAATAAAAATGGCATCCCAAGTTTCTGAAAAAAGGAAAAAATAATAACAACAAAAGGAAAAGAGTGTTTTTGCCCCCAAAATCATTTACTCTCCAAATAATATAATTTTCATATAGACAATTTCCGAGATTATTTTTTTGTCTTTTTTTCTGCATGCTAAAATCGGCTTTTGAATTAGGCCATGAAACTAGTTCTGGTTTTTTGTTAATCTAATATTTGTTTGCAGGTTAATATCTAATGACTGAGACTTGACCGAATCTCTCATGCAATAAATAGTACTATTTAAATATTTATTATGACAAAAACGAAAGGCTTTTTTTTTTTAATTAAAATAATATAATTTTTTTATTATTTTCGACTTTAAATCATTTTAAGATTAATTCTTAAAATAAATTAATTTTTAGTATACGGTAAGAAATCGACAAATTAAAGATCAATTTACTAGCATGAGATATCTGCAAATTAGATGCCAAATTATCAACCTCCTAGTTAGAAATCAATACTTGATATTTTCATTTCTCATTTGAATTAAAAAAATTATTTTAATTTTTGAAAAATTTAAAAATAAACTTAAACTTAAAAAATCGATACATCAAATATCAATTTTTTAATTATATTTAAAAAAAATATTTTAAATTTTTGAAAAAATTAAACTCATCATCTCTCCCAACATTTTAATGTACCCTTTTTGCTTGTTACGAGAAAAATGACTATTGCCATTGATTTATTCTATAAACATTTTAAGTTTATTTGTAAAAGCAGCTTTTTATTTGTGATCCAAATTTTTTTTTTTTTTTAATTACCTAGGGAAATCAGCAACTAAATTGCAGACTTTCCCTCTCGACAGCTCAGTTGTCGATTTCTTAATTAGTTATTAAGCAATTATATATAGAAATCAATAATTTATTTAAATATTTTTAATGTAAAACTGAGAAATTGATGTTTTAAGTATCGATATCTCGTAATAAATAAAAAAAAAAACTTATTTTGAGAATAAATTTCTAAAAAGCTAATACCAAAAATTAAAAAAAAAAGGTTATTATTTTAATAAAAAAATCAAAACAAAAAACGGAACATTTCTAATATTTCATAACAATATTTTTGGATTATATTATTTTGTTCTTCTTCAATCTTCCCAAATCATTATTAAAAAATTAAAAATTACTACTATAATATTTACCATACAATAAATTTTGGGGAAAAAAAGGGCTGGGTGTTCAAGTGGTGCCCAACTTGGGCTCTGATTGTTCCTACCCCAAATTATTTTGGTTCCTTCCGTTGAGCTTTTAATTGGCTATCAATTTTTGTGTTCCTTGGGTTGTCAAAACATATAGCTTGAGCTCCTTTGTTTGGGTTGCGGCCGGAAGAGAGAACGATGTCCCTTAACTCTTATCGTCCGTTTCCTTCAACAAAAGCCCTTCAATTCTCTTCTTCTTTCATCTTCCTCTCCCCTCAAAACCCAAAATCACTTGCCTTAAGGATTTCTGGAATTTTTAAAGCCAGTTCTATTTCCAGTTCGGCCGCCAAACATCAAGAACCTGTTAGAACAAATTTTGCCGGTGTTCAGGTAGAAGAAACCGTGGATGACTCCAACCGAGGCAAGCTTCGGCTTGATTCTTGGATATCCTCTCGAATTCAAGGCATTAGCAGAGCTCGAGTACAGTCCAGTATAAAATCTGGCCTTGTAACTGTCAATGGCCGGGTCGTCGATAAGGTAACTCATTTCTACATTTGCGAAAACATTTGGACAATTTTGAGTTTAACTTTTAATTTTCTAATTAGGTCTCGTATAATCTGAGAGCTGGAGATAAAGTTAATTGTGTAATTTCGGATCTACAACCATTAAAAGCAGAACCTGAAGATATACCGTTGGATATAGTTTTCGAGGACGACCATGTTCTTGTCGTTAATAAACCTCCACACATGGTAATTTAATTTAAGCTTCGATGAAAAAAATTATTAGAAGTTCCGTTTGGATTGTAAAATTCTGACATTTGCCAATGGCACTGCTTTAATTGGTTGAGGTTGTTCATCCAGCACCTGGCAATGCTACTGGAACTTTAGTGAATGGAATTCTTCACCATTGTAGTTTACCCACATTGGCATTGTCCGAAAAGGATGTTCTTTTAGACACAAAGGATGTGTCCGATGATGAAGAAGCTTTTTGTTGTGGCGCGAGTGCATCAGCTTCTGTTCGGCCAGGGATAGTACATAGATTGGATAAAGGCACCAGTGGATTGCTTGTTGTTGCAAAGGTTAGTCTTTCTTCTTGGCGGCTGCAAGTTGCACAAATCACAGAATTAGCTTCAGGTTATAGTCATACTTGGCGTAATGCAGGATGAACATTCGCATGCTCATTTGTCGGAACAGTTTAAGCAACATACGATCCAGAGAGTGTACATAAGTCTTACTTGTGGAGTGCCTTCAGCTTCTGCTGGGCGTGTGGACGTTCCCATTGGTCGTGATTCAAATAATCGCATTCGGATGGTTGCTGGTCCAGGATTAAGTCATCATGGACAGGCACGTCATGCTGCTAGTAGGTGATTTATAATCCTCCATTACATTGTTTCATTTTGTTGGTTTAATAACAACAATCGGAGAAAGATGAGTGTGATTCCCCTTTATCAGATATAAAGTGATTGAGGTACTCGCTGCTGGCGGTTCCGCACTGGTTCGGTGGAGATTGGAAACTGGGCGTACTCATCAGGTACCGTTCAGCACGCTATTTGAAAATTGTTTATAGAAAGTAGCAAATAAATACTGTTGCAATTTTGTTCTTCATAGATATAAGATCCGTACAATTGTCAGGTAAAAAGGCTAATCTCATTCAACTCATGTTCATAATCTGTTTCGTTGCGTGCTTGTGAAGTAGATTCGTGCACATGCAAAGTACATTGGAATTCCTTTGTTGGGTGATGAAGTGTATGGCGGGACAAGGAGCATGGCCTTGTCACTGCTTCGTCCCAGGATCCCCCCTAACTGGAATGATGAACTTTCACGGCTGGTTTCTAGATTGGAGAGGCCATACCTTCATGCTTTAGTCCTTGGGTAAGAGGCTGAAACCGAACATATATTATATCTGCTGCTATTTCATAATCATTAGAAAGTGATCAGTTTTTGCTTCTGCGTATTCTTTTATAGTTTTGAACATCCACACTCAAGGGAGAAGATGCAGTTTTCATGCCCACCCCCTCCGGATTTTAGTGACATATTGAATCATCTCCGTAAAATTGGCATAAGGAAGGTAAGCTTCTCGTTGAGATGCAAACTTATCACGAATCATTTCTAATAAATTCAACTTTACCTGCATAAAAATTCAAATGCTATTACTCGTATCATTGGACCTATCTTTTCTGCATGATGTGTTATGTGCTAATGATAGGTATGCCTCTGCACATATAATTTAGTTGGTAAAGTTATTTCATGAGAGCAATGTTTTGTTTTTCTCGTCTTCCATCACCATGAAGGCTACATTTTTTTTTTGGTACAGGGAGGTACTATAGACAGGAGGTAGCACCAAGGGTAGAATATAAGATCTCTAGCCATTTGATGTCTCATCCTCTCACTTGAGCTGAGTTCCATGGGCAATTACATTGTTGAATCTTGAATTGACTTAAAAAGTCGTCACCTGTAATTTACCAAATATATCTATAAAGTAGGTAAGCTTAATTTATCCAGCTTGTTTATGCATGTTATGAATAAGGAAACCACATTAAGTGCTAAACATGGGATGGACAAATAATGGCAGGGCACTTTAATAAATACTTAATGTTTAAAACCATTCGACTCACAATGGCTGCAAGCAATTAAAAGTTCTTACGGCAAGCCGCTTTACAGACGGCTGTTAATGCATCACCTGCAACCCATCTTTCTATCTTCTAATGAATCTATCAAGTGTGAATTATATTTTTCTCACTAGTACAAAAGTCCTATAGTTCCCCTTGGAAACACCAAAAAAAAAAGTGAGGACAAGTACTTCTTAACCTGAAAATTATGTCGAGAGATACAAATGCCCACTCAAATAAGAGATTAATGGACCTCAGTCTAGAGGGCTACATCAATCACACTTTCCCAGCACTGGACTCTTATGACTTGTAACTTGGTATCCTGTCAAAGGAATAAGCAGCATTTGTCAAATTATCAGCGAACCAATTCAACTGGCAGATCTTCCTATTTACTGATCTCAGTTAATATATGTATGAAGATAAATAAGAACATTAATCCTTAAAACCAGCTCACAGCCAAAAAACAACCAAACCAAGCCTTCGATGATTCTGCATTTTCTATTTTTGCATGCCATAATTTCGTTTAAATCTACATTCTCGGTAGCCTCAAAAAACACTGCCTGACCCTCGGCATAGCGAGGGTACTAAAATACAAGCATGTAACGAATCATTGAAAAAGCTAGCTACCTAGTTCAGCTAATAAATTTATCTAAACAATGTTTAAAACCGCTCCTTGACAAAGCATGTGACATATCATAGTGAAAGCTAGCTACCTAGCTCAGTGAATAAACTTCGCTATAGGTGGTTTGAAGGACCTCGCACATTTCCAATCTCAACTTTTTCAAAGTAGTTTGAGGAATTTAGATCATAAGAAAAGACAGCCCTTCAGTGAGAAACTTAATGGCGTACACTTATAAGAGCAGCATGACCATCTAATAAGTTCAGTAAAAGACTGGACACAGTCCAACTACAGCAGTGACTTACTCTGCAACTATTACGGTAGGCGTAGACAGGTACCTCTATAAAGCAGCTTAAACCTTGTATTCTTGAACATGCATCCACTTCGTGGAGGACCATTTGTTCCCCATTATCACAGGGCATCCACCTGTCATTGGCCACAAGACACAGTTAAACTCATTTATTTTATTAGCAGTAGAACTAAAAGTTGCGATGATAAAATGAAAAATAATTTTTGAACATAAGTGTCCAACATTTATGGCATGACAACAGATAACAGAACAATCTTTTTCCCTAAGGGAACGCAAAACTGCTTAATCATTCTTAAACCACAAGATAAAAGCGAGAAAAGGGTAGAAAAAAGGATCAATTCCAGACCATGCAAACTTGAAGGATCTAGTGTGGCATCAGGCCTCATGCTCCAGAACAGCAATGCATCTCCCATCTTTGGCTTCACAGCGAGACCCTGTTTACCACACTCAGACAATTCATTCCACCAAGGCACAGCACTGATATTTCCCTTGGCTGCTGGAAATATTGTCTCACCCCCTTCTTCAACATCTGACCTGCATAAATAACAGAAAGTAAGGTAAGAGGTACCAAATCTTATTTTTTTCAAATATAGAGAGGAGAAATGAGGAGAGAAGTTTCAGTGACAGTTGATTGCCTTTGGAATGCATGACAGACATGTAAAGATAAAATTAAAAAACTTACAAATACATAAGCAAAGTAGCCATCCGCTGGCCTCCATTTTTAGTGTTGAACTCATCAAGGAAGTAATCAAAGTGTGCATCATATTTCTGTCCAACTTCATAGTGGAGAACTTGAAGGCCTTCTCCATGCTCTGTACATTACAAAATTAGCTTCAAGTAATAAAAGGAAAAAACAATAAACCAAAAGAAAATGTGATAATGACAATCCATTTAACTGCTAAAAGAAATAAAAAATAATGACAAAATTAGAAAGATCTAATCTGGACGTCATTAGCTGCAAATAATAATATGCTAGAGAATAACTACTCCATTTTCACATGACCACTACTCAGGTTTCACTGAGACTCCCAAGTAAGAGCTTTTAGAGGGAGAAAAGAAGAAGAAGAAGAACATGAACAAGAAAAAGACAACATCTCACCAGATTTTTGCACAAAAAAAGGGTCTAATTTTTTTTAACTCAGATTAAAATACTTATAGAAGGTTTCACTAGGTATTAGAATCTCATACCTACAGGAATAAATGTATAGTCTGCTATCCTTTTTTCTATGTCCCTAATGATTTTATCTTGCCCTCTTCTCAGAAACATACCCGAGCTTGTACGTACCCTGTGAACAATACAAGTCGAATATCATAAGATGTAAGAGTAATTTCAGTTCAGAGTTCAACACATAAATGGTCTTCATAGAAAACAGGGCCTCCTCAAATAAGATTTAGCATGCTAACTTTCCAAAAAAGAGCATAAACAGGAGAATTGATGTTCAATATCTTAAGATCATAACAGTTCATAATAACAAAAGTAGAAGAGTTGAGGGATAGGAAATGCAAACCTGCTATCTTTACTTTGCCCTGTTTTGCTGTCAACGACAGTGGACTTTGCCATGTGAGGTCTAGCAAGATTTATTAGGTACTCACATTCTTCTTTGGACTGTTCAATGAGCAGAAAGTCAAAATCAAGACAACCCAAAAAGGGAAAAAGTATTGGAAAACAATATTATTATCACATCATTATTTATTACTATCCTTATTATTAACTAACAACTAAGAGGAAGACCTCAAATCCAACATACAATACAAGGTGATCACGAAAACAAGTTGTGCCCACTACCCAGAATTACACCGATTCAGATATAAGAAAAGGTTTTTACAGAGTTTTTCGTTTTTTGACTCATCGGATCCATCTATATTGTATTTACAGAGGACAACTACTCTACTGTTATTAAATCACAATTGATGACATTTTCCTAGCGTAGGCAGATAGAACAATCAGACAGATGAGATTGGCAATTTCAATTATTTTATACTAACCAAAAGATCTCATGGACGCATGAATCCTTGACAGATTTGTGCAAAATTAATAAATAAAGATTATAAACAAAGAAAATATTAGTGTAGAAACTAACCAAAAGGTTATGATAAATGAAAGCTCTGGGCTCCCAAGAAAGGACTTCAGTCCACTGCTCCCCTCTTTTCCCCAAGCCTTTTCCTCTGGATCAACATTCCGACCCAAATATTAAATCAAATCCACGAAAACTACCAGAAAACACATCGCTATTAGTCAAAAGATATCAATGCGTTAGAAATTAAACTACCGCGACGGCGTTACCTTTCAGAAGCCATGCGTCGATAAGAAGTGAGATCGTTAGACGGAGAATCGTCGCTGTTTATCGGCAGGGAGAAAATCCCTAGTCCCAAAAGCATCAATAAAACGACAGTTAACATAAACAACATCGATAATACAAGCGTTACTGTGGACCATTTCTTCGCTTGCAATCGAGAATGTCTCACTTTCGCCATTCTTTAATTTAATACAAAAATTATTCAGCTCAAAACCCTAAAGGTCGATCGAAGAAATCCACCCCTAATTCTAGGTAAAATTCAGACCAAAAAATTTTGACAATTTTTCCTTGAAAACGTAGAAAATGGAACCATTTAAAGACTGACCACCGACTTTACCACGCCTATTTAATAACGCCACTTTTATTATGTATATAGCATTTTAGAACTCATCGAGTGTTAGCAAAGGAGATGATAAAATGGCAAAATAATACTTCTTACTGTTACAATTTTACAATTAAACGGTGGCTGTACTGGGTATAATTGTCATTTCCCATTTGGCTCGTGGTCTCACAGTTTGGTCACGGTGCCTCAAAATGTAAATCTCAAACATAATGCATTAACAATAAAATGATTGCTTAAATCTTGAAAATTGATTGAAACTCAAATATCTTATTTAATAACTTGTTAATTAATTGAATATTAAAGAAAAAGAAAAGAAAAGAAAAGGGTTTTTATCTTGTGTAGAATTTCATTTGATTTATTTAACTAACACATGTCTCTTATAATGTACTTTATACATATAAAACCATATAATATTAATATCACAGATTGTATTATGTTTTTATAATAACTCCTAAAGAAAGCAAGTGAGAATTGTTTACTCACTTTATTCCAGTCAATTGGTCCTCTTTTAGACTTCCAATTACCCTACTTGTTACTTATTTTAGAACGAGTTCATAAACCATGCATTTGGGATTAGAAAAAGAAAGAGAGAGAGAGAGAGAGAGAGAAATATATTATTATTTCCTATTTGGCTTGCAAGGTTACTTTTAATGGCAATCTTTATTACAATTTACAAAATCAATTTACGATATTTATGACAATGAGTATGAGTCGAGATAAGATGAATTTAAAATTATTTATAGATAAATTATTCGTTCAATTTAATAAATTTGGTTCAATCAACATAACACTAGCTCTTAATTTATTTTGCAACATTTCTTTTAATAACAATTATCACTAGAAATATTGGGCTGTCCCCCCAAAAAAAATTGCAATATTCATAGCATTGAATTTTTTTTTTTTCCGATAACAATAAATTTAGATTTATTCATAAGTTAAATTGTTGACATAAGGGAGCGAGAAAGATTTGATTTAGGTTAGATTTGAAATGTGACTTTTGAATTTAAATTTAATTCAACTCAGCTTATGAGAAGCTAATTTAATTTAAAAACATATAACTATTAATATAAGATTTTTCTATTTTAAACAATAAATGAATTTTTTAAAGGATTGAAGTCAAATTTTAAATAAAAAAATTTAAAAAATCAATCAAACTTATAAATCGTATGTAACAAATAACAATCAAATATCTTTTTGCTTTATTTGACAAGTTAAAATAGAATATATTAGAAATGAGATAGACTTTTATCAATTATTTTTACAAAGGCATTTCGAAACTTGAGTTTTGTAGTCATAAAATTATTTACTTGGTACAGGTTTGTGCAGCGTTTGTTCAGATCATTGAGGTTAATCCTTCTTTCTTTGAGGTATGCGACTGTTCTGCTTTGTACTATCAAATACAATATTTTCACTTATATTAATGTTTGTTTAAGAGCTTTTTCCTCCTCTTTACCCTTCCTCATCGAATAAAGTCATGCACCGTAGTAGGACTGAACTTATGACACCCAAGTGCACAATTCCACTAGCTCAATAGCTTAATTCATTGGTTTTAATTTAATTGAAATATTCAAATAGCAGTTCCATATTTAGAGTCGCATATGTAGATGGTTATTTTCGGTTAATGACATACAATACAGGTACCTCGGTACGAGTACTTTAACGGAAGTGCTTTGGAACAGGTAGTCTGGTACAGATACCTTGACACAAGTACTCTAGCAGAAGTGATTTGGAACAGATACTTTGACACAAGTACCTTGGCACAAGTACTCTAGCAGAAGTGCGTTGGAAAAGGTACTTTGACACAGGTACCTTGGCATAAGTACTCTAGCAGAAGTACTTTAGAACAGGTACTTTGACATAGGTACC
>JBBYHK010000015.1:5540628-5551701 GCA_038382065.1 Adansonia grandidieri | reverse complement strand
GGCTTGGAGGCTCAGATATGGAAATTGTTAAGAAGTGTTATTCTTAACCTTTCTCTGGAATACAAGTGCTACCTTCTATTTCTTTTGTTGTATAGGCAGTACATTCTTAAGCGTGCTGTCACATAACCAATGTCCACTCTACGTTACCGAAACATCGCTCAATGAATAACTTCCCATAATCACCTCAACCCACTACCTTGTTAACTGCCATATCAACCCACTACTTTGGTAACTTCCACATAAACCCACTACTCTTGTAACTTCCACCTCAACCCACTACTCTTATAACCTTCCTCGGAGAGGCTATAAATAGAAATTTCAAAGTTACATGAGGGGGATTTTTCTGAGAGCTTAATTTTGGCATCTTCTGGCAAACTTATCACTGTAAAAGAATTCTCTATAAATTTTCCTAAAACCACCGTAACCTTCACCATCTTAGCCACCTACCACCTTCATTACTATCGCCTGCAACCGTACTTGTCTTCCAAGGACTGCTCCAATCTTCCTCTCCGTCACCTTTTTATTATATCCTATTTTACTGGTTTGCAACGTTTCCTCATCCTTTCGAACAGAACCCATTACAGCATACTTGCATTGGCTTCTTTTCGGTTGACAGGACTGAATATTTGCTTTACTTTTCCATTTCATTTTGTGTGTATATCTTGTTTTTCATGGTAATGACACGATATTTGGCCCCCTTCTACTAAAACATGTTTGATGTTATATTATCACAGCCACATTGGAAGAATGTAATTGAATTTATGTTGCAAGCCAACAAGGACGCTGATGATGAGGTTGCTCTTGAAGCTTGTGAATTCTGGTAAAGCTATAAGATCGTACCATATAATAGTTTGATTGGAAACTTTAGCGGTCATTATAACTCTTTCAAATGCTAAATAGTGTCATTGCGGCTTTTTGGTCTGGAATAATTTAGCTACCGTTAGTTTCCCTACTGAATGCTGAATATACAAGTTTATTGGGTTCCTTCAATGAAAGCAAAGAGTTGCTTTATGAATCAGTTATCATGGATTGTTGATACAATGAGACTATTAAAAGTTTTACTGTGTGGCATTTTTACTACTCTTTCTTTTTTTTATCATGGAGGGAGTTAATACGCTAAGAATTTTTGTTCTTGTGGTTATCAGGTCTGTATGCTGTGAAGCACAGTTAAACCCTGGGCTTTCACAGGAGTTTTTAGAACAGCTAATTCCAGTATAACCCTTGTCCTTTTCTAGGTCTTTGATGTAATACTCCTAGCATTACAAATTCATTTGCTTGCTTTACTACGTATCATCTTAGGTTCTATTGTCAAATATGGTTTATGCCGATGACGAGGCATCTCTTTTTGATGCTGAGGTTAATCTTTCTGGATAATGATCACCTTTTTTCAGTCATTGATCTTTCTATCTGCATATCTGTACCTTCTCTTATACTTGCAGGAGGACGAGTCTGTGCCAGACAGAGATTATGTTTTCGGAGTTCTTTGGACTTTTTCTTTGATTATGCAATGTTACTTTTCCAGTTATTTGTGAAGTCTGATAATTATATTTCTATCTTCTCGTGATTTTTTATCTTTCTTAACCATGGCATCTAGGATCTTAAGCCTTGTTTTCATTCATCACAGTTTCATGGAGATGATAGTTTTGTCCACAGGATGATGATAGTTTAAAAATATGGAATTTGAGGAAATGCAGTGCTGCCGGCCTTGGTGTCATTTCCAATGTCTATGGAGATAAGATTCCTCCAACATTAATGCCTTTAGTTCAGGTAATTATGCTATAGAAGATTTTACATAGTAGTGTTGAATACCAAACCATTTATATTATCCTTGTATTCTCACTATTGCTCGATGCTATGGAGGTGTTTGTTTAGAATGTGTTTATATGGCACTGGTTAGAAGGACATTGACTGTTGCAATGATTTAATTATTAGCTGATCTGCTTCGGCATGCATCTGAATTGTTTAAATCTTATAATACCAACATTATGGGTATTTCTGAATCCAGGCAAGGTTATCCACCCTGGGTGATGGCAGTTGGAAGGAAAGAGAAGCTGCAGTCTTGGCACTTGTTGCCATAGCTGAGGGTTGCATAAGAGGTCTTTATCCTCATTTAGCAGAGGTAATGCTGCAGTAGTGTTAAAGTGTTCAAATTATAAGCAGGAAAGTCATGTAATTTTTGCATAGCTTTGTTCTTCTGGATCTTTTTGCTTGTTTTTTTCCCCTCCTTTTTTTTGCTGAACTCATCTTGGTTTGTCTGACTTACCATATTTATCATATACTTCCGGTCGAACATGTGGTCCTCTTCTTGTTAAAATAGTAGAAAGATGAAAAAGCAAAACTAGTTTGTTTCACTCAACCGGTTTATTTTCCTCTTAGATTTTAGAACTGGCTAAATGTGAATCTATCTGACTTTGGGCTTTATATAATTTTGCTTCTCATGTTATTATATCAATTATGGATGATTAATGCTGGATTGCTGCTAGCAAATAGTAATTCAGTATCTTTGTATGCAGATTGTGGAGTTTCTAATCCCTCTTCTGGATGATAAATTTCCTTTGCTTAGGAGTATAACCTGTTGGACATTCTCTCGCTTCAGCAAATTTGTTGTTGAGGTATTAAGATTTCTTTTTATGCAATTGCAAAGCCTAATGCCTAGTTTTTTGTTTTTATTTTTAGTAGTTTTGTTTCAAGTTTTGCTTCATAAAATTGTGTCCGTCAATGCTTTGGAGGAAATAAGCATGATGCTTATTCAGGTGGAGGAAATAGAGAGTTTTTGGAAACTTGCATTCTCTTACTATATCATTATGGGATTTTCCTTTTAATATGAATATCCACTTCTCTTTCTCCATGTTTCATAGATGCTTTCACGTTCTTCAGTTTAAAATAAATGTTACCTTATAAAATCAAGCAATAGAAATTACCGATTTTAGGTGGAAATTTAAATAACTGTATTTCAGGGTATTGGCCATCGAAACGGTTACGAACAATTCAACAAAGTCCTTATGGTTCTTTAACGTTGAATTTTAGACACCAACAAGCGAGTGCGAGAGGCTGCATGTTCAGCTTTTGCTACACTTGAAGAGGTTTGTCATGTAATATTTATCACTCAATGGTATCTCTAGTTCATACATTCCTAGCACTCAAGAATTAATAATTTCTGCAGGAGGCTGCTGAGGAGTTGACACCTCACTTGGAAATCATACTCCATCATCTTTTATGTGCTTACGGAAGATATCAGGTTTTTGTTCTTTTGCTTATAAATTTAGTCTTCAGTAGGACTATTACTTGTATCAATAGGAGAATATATACATCTTACACTTTTTTTATTTTCGTAAAATAGCTCCTTTTGTAAATATTTTTAGAAAAGAAACCTCCGAATTGTTCATGTGCCATTGTTATCTTAGCTGAGGCTGTTGGAGGAGAGCTGAATCAGGTATCTAATGCTTGCATGGCTTGTCCGTATCTATTTCAGTTTGTTTATCTCCCTTTTAGTTTGGGACGTGGCAGAAAAAACCTAGGGTCTTCTGTTCTTCTCATGATCTGCTAAACTTGCTGCCAACTTTTATGTTTATATTTCAGCCCAAATATCCACAGAGTTTGATGCCTCCATTGATGGCAAAGTGGCAGCAGCTTTCTGATGCTGAAAAAGACCTTTGCCCTCTATTGGAGTGCTTTACATCTATAGCACAGGTATGGCACACCTACAGGGTTTAACTATAGAAGCCACTCTAAGCCGTATTCAAAAACCTTGTTAACATCCAACAATATCCATTTATCAGTTTCCATGATGGCACTAAAAGTTATTCGTATTTTCCTTTCTAAGATGCTGATATTGTCTAGGGTTACATTCTGCCACCCAGATTTTGTTACATGATTGATCTGCCATTATATTGTAAGACTGAGTTCATTGAGTTGAAATTGAACATGTTTAGGTCATGGGGAACAAAGATAATGACTGATCACCAAAGCCTGGGGGAGGATGAACTAATTCAAAGAACCCTAGAAATTATTTGGTTCTGTCTCTTCTCTCTCCTGTACTTATTTTGGGGCATAATATCATAGGTTCACCCTCCTTATTAATGAGTGACAAAAAAAAGTTTTGAATGGAAAGTACAATACCCTGTGATTGTAAGGGCATTGAGATTAAATCAACCTAAGTGATCAATGAGCTGTGCTGGGATTCTCACAGGGCTTGTCACTTTCACTATAAGTGATGTTTTCTCCCTCTCACATTCTGTTCATTTCTCTCTCACATTTAGTCCAAAGATTTCCAGTTTTAGATTATATATCAAGTGAGATTGGAGCCTTGCTGATAATCACCCTATTGTTATGATTTGCCCTTTTCAGGAACTTGGAAATGGATTTTCTCAATTTGCTCAACCAGTTTTCCAAAGGTGCATAAATATTATCCAATCACAACAATTGGAAAAGGTTCATCTTTTGTTTAGCTGCCCTATCACCCTTCAGTTTATATTTCTTTTATCATGTGCTTAACTTCATACTTTCTTTATATCTTGATTGTGGATTGATGCTTAATTTGCAGGTCGATCCTTCATCTGCTGGAGTGCAATATGAGAAAGAGTTCGTTTTATGCTCTTTGGACTTGCCCTCAGGGCTCACGGAAGCCCTTGGTAGTGGCATCGAAAGTTTGGTATCGACCTTAATAAAATTTTTGTTTTCTGGTATTATAACTGTGCATTCATCTGGTATTTTGTTGATTGGATCTATATCCGTCTTAAGCTAGTCTTGTTACTGATGTTTTAAGGATTAATTCAGGCAAAGCAGGCTTATTTAAAACAAAATATGTAATTTCTTGTTAATATACTACCATTAAACAATATCTCAATCACGACACCACAAGCTACTGATTCATACAAAAGATTTGCATTAAGTGCCTCATGATTGTCATTTGATCAACCAAATTCAATTCAACGCATTTGGGCTTCAATCCTAACAAAAATCTTTTGCTCAGTTTTTCGTTCCAGTAATATTGTGCCTCGGTGGGTTTGAAACTATATCCTTAAAAGAAATTAATGGAGGTATTTGGAAGATTCATTCTACTTTTCAAGATTAAAGTCAAGAAATTTTCAAACACTCCATGCACCAGAAAAGGGGTGGGGGTGGGTTGGATTATGCAGAGGCAAATTGTAGTGTTTGGAGCTAACTGCCCTGTTTAGAGTTCTAAGGCTTTGATATATATGAATATTCTTATACTGTATTCTGTGAAGATTTGCCAATGCTGGGCTGAAACTTACAAGATGTGATGTTGGTTTTGTGCAAGTACAGTTTCCTACATTGATACAATTTGATTTTACAGGTTTCACAGAGCAATTTGAGGGACCAACTTCTGCAATGTTGTATGGATGAAAATATCGATGTTGGACAAAGTGCTCTTACACTTCGTGGCTTTCTTGAAAGAGTGAGTTTATATTGCATTCCTTACGAATTCCTTTTATATAGTTGTTTTATTTGTGTATTTTTATTGAGTGTAACAATAGCAGTGCTTTATATACAGGTATGTCCAGCGTATTTGCATCCTCGTCTATCTGAGTTTGTTAATGTTGCCGCAAAACAAATGGTAAAATGAATCCTACTATACAACGCTGAAATCTATTATTCGGCAATGCCAGCCTTACACATTCTCTAGTATATGCAGAGCACTTCTCAGGTAACAGAATCCATTTCGGCGGCTAACAATGCTTGTTGGGCAATTGGAGAATTAGCAGTTAAGCTTGGTTTCCTCTATTTCTAATGTAGCACTGTCAAACTGATAGAAATACTACTTTATCATTAACGAGCTGGGATATTATCACATGTAAAATTGGGGAAAAGTATTGGTGCACAAGTGTTTTGGTATGAAGGCCATCTTTAAGTGAGAAGAATTTTTTGGGAGAAAATTTTATTTTCAAACTGTTCATTATAGTAAATTTGCTTCTATTGATAGAAGCATGGATTATCTTTTCTTTTATCAAAATTATTCTCATAGGAACCGTTCTTCGTTGGGATTGGGACTAATTTTATCAGTAAGTTTAGTGGAAATTTGGGTTCAAAATAAAGGGGGCAAATAAGTTTAGTTTGAGCTGGGTTTTTAATCTAGAATCTTGGTCTTTATTTTCACCCCAAAAATAGCGGGGTGATTTGCAGTTACCCCTTTTTTCTTAGTGGAGCCATAATTGCGCAAGTGATTCTGAGTGAAGCTTAGAATTTAGAATCTGTAAATTTTGATCTTGTTGCTGACAAGCACTCGCGGCTCTAACAGTCCGACATAAAGGCTGTGCCACTTATGCCTGAATAAGTGGAGTGTGATTACATCTTTTGCACTTGACAGGTCCATCAGGAGGTTTCTCCAGTTGTTTCTACCGTAGTGCCAAACATAGTCCCAATTCTCCAACGTGCAAAGGCATTACTGAACTAAAGTATTTTTTGTGGTTTCTAATTGCTTTATTTTTTTTATCCCTTTTCCATTTTTAAAGTATAGATTTACATGCTAGTGTTGGGCAGGCTGTTAACGGATCACTTGTAGAAAACAGTGCTATCACTCTGGGTAGGCTTGCTTGGGTCTGTCCAGAGATTGTTTCACCTCATATAGAACATTTCATGCAAGAATGGTGCACTGCTTTATCCATGTGAAGTACCCTTTGCTTCTCAATTGCCAGTGTAGGAGTTGTTGCTTTAATATTGTTTGGTAGCCTGCATCATAGCTAACCTTTTACCATGAAAATTTGGCATCAATTACAACCATTTCGAAATTAATAGTGGCCAAGGAGGTATCCTTGTCCCCTTTTTGCTTTCTAATTTACACACAGTTTTTTTAATAACTCTCCTTCAGAATGAGCTATTGATCATGTGATAAGTAAAATAAGTTTTGATATGAGTTGCCCATTCTTAACTTGCCAAAGCGTGGAATCTATATGCTGATACTGCTAGAATTGTGTGTCGAAAATGGAATAAACAAAATTCATGTACCTATTTGCATGAAATGTACATGTTCAGACACACATGCGTACTAATTTAGATAATAGGCAGTTTGAACAGTTCATTGCTTGAATCAATGTTGTAACAAAAGCTTGCCGAAAAGGGGGAGGTGGATCTATTCATGACAGGATGAGGAAATATATTGAATGACTTGTTCCTTCATTACTACCCGAATTTTCATCTCAATTCCTCAAAATTTCAGTCATTGAGCTTGAAACTGTCATTCCGCATTGTGCATTTCCCTATGATTGCTGCTTTGCTCTTACGACACGTAGACATGAATTATAAATTCCTGGCAGGATACGTAGATACCTTTCGTGGTCTTTGTGCAATTGTATGCGACTTCTTTCTAATTCTCTCTTAGTGAATTATCTTAGTGGATTGCAATTTTAAAGGAGAATTTATCAAATATTTTCAGGTTAAAACAAATCCATCCGGGGCTTTAAGTTCACTGAGCTATATATGCAGAGAGATTGTAAGTTGGCATGTAATACTTGTAGCAACAATTTAACTTTCTGAATGTTTGATGCACCTTTTTTTAATCCTAGTTTACCATGGTCCATCTCTCACGTAATAAGGATTGAGGAATTACACAATGAGGTTTGCCAGGTCTTGCTTGGATATAAACAGGTATTTTCATTTCTCTTTGTGCCTTTAATACAGAACATTAGTTAATGAAGTTGGATCATGTCCTCACGAATTAGTGAATAACATTTGTATATAAATACAGATTCTCAAAGATGGAGCATGGGAGCAGTGTGTTCCGCATTGGGACCGCAAATGAAAATAAAATTGTCAAAATATGGAGTATAAAAGTGATCATCAAGTCCTGAGCTGCTTATATGGAGGATCTGTTTCAGGCTGACTGAGTCCTGAAGCTTAATTTTCACATGGACTTCTTCTATTGTTTTGTCTTTAAAAGAGCAGTTGAGTGGAAAATGGGAGACAGGTCGAAAAGGTGGGGGCAATTGAAGCACCTAACACAACAGTAACACAACTTATATCTCAGATTTTCTTCATATACTTTTCGATTTATGCCATACTGTTCGATGGGTTTTAGCCCAATTCAGGTGTTTGATAGTTAAATGTTGTGTACAGAGACCTTTGTTTTTGGTTTTTTTTTTTTTTTTTCCTTCTCATTGTCTATTTTATTTTGAAGAGAAGTGGAGGACGCGAAGGTTGGAATCTTTAGAGATAAATAAGGAATTGTAAACATGGAATGGAACTGTGGAAGGTTGAGCAATCTTTGTCATTGTGGTTTGTGCGTATGTACTCAGTTTTTTTATCTTTATGTACGAAGAGCTGTTTATGAATGGATTTCTTAATGTTGGGCTAAAAAGCCATAATCCATAAGTGGCCCAAAAAGGAGCAGATTGGTAGATACTTTATCTTGCACTTGCAGCGTTGTAATTTTAGCAACTCTAAACCCTTGAAAAAGCTCGCTAACGTTAAGCTTCAGCGGCAAGCATTCTGTAACTCTGATTCTCATTTTTCCTCTCTGTTTTCTTACTTAAAAAAAAAAAAAAAGCAGCGAAAGCGATTTTCATGGCTTTAACAAAGTCAAGGCTACCCTTTCCGTCCTCTTTCTCTTCTTTGTCTCAACGCTTGTTCAAATTTTACTATTCTTCAATGCCAACCTCACTCCAAGAAGTCGAAGCCGGCGAAGCTGATACGATTGAAAAACCCCAAACCGTCGCCCTGTCACCCGAAGAAGCTCAAGTCGCCGAACAAATCCATTCCCTAATCAAAGACCACTACCGCAACAACCCCCGTCCAGACCCAAAGTCTGCCCAACCTACCCCTAACTTCACCATCCCATCTCTCTCCCTTGACTTCTCCAAAATCTCCACCCTACATTCTATCTCTCCTTTCCTCGTACGCCACGTTATCGACAGATGCGGTGGGGTTCGCCACGGCATACCTTTCCTCCAAACCCTCTCCTTTTTCAATTGGGCCACCACCCGCCCCGACTTCGCTCACTCGCCCGACCCGTACAACGAAATGATCGACCTTGCTGGAAAGTTGAGGCATTTCGACTTGGCTTGGCATTTGATCGATCAGATGAAAGCCAGAAACGTCGGTCTCTCGCTCGAAACCTTCGCAATTCTGATAAGGCGTTATGTGAGGGCCGGATTGGCTGCCGAGGCTGTGCACGCGTTTAATCGTATGGAGGATTACGGGTGCGTTCCTGATAAAATTGCATTTTCAGTTGTAATTAGTAGTTTATGTAAAAAAAGAAGGGCTGATGAAGCTCAAACTTTTTTCAATAAATTGAAGGACAAGTTCGAACCTGATGTGATTGTATACACCAGCTTGCTTAACGGTTGGTGTCGAGCCCGTAATATTTCAGAGGCCGAAAGGGTATTTAAAGAAATGAAAATGGCAGGGATTAAGCCTAATGTATATAGCTATACAATCGTGATTGATGCATTGTGTAGATGTGGCCAAATTACGCGTGCTTATGATGTTTTTGCGGAGATGATTGATGTAGGGTGTCAGCCCAATTCGATTACTTTTAATAATTTGATGAGGGTTCATGTCAAGGCTGGTCGGACGGAGAAGGTTTTGCAGGTTTATAATCAGATGAAAAGACTTGGTTGTGCTGCGGATGCGATAACTTATAATTTTCTTATAGAGAGTCATTGTAGGGATGATAATCTTGATGAGGCAGTTAAAGTGCTTAATTTGATGCTTAAGAAAGGTTGTATGCCGAATTCGTCTACTTTCAACACCATATTTAAGTGCATTGAGAAGTTACGCGATGTGAATGCTGCCCATCGAATGTATGCTAAGATGAAGGATTGTAAATGTATGCCCAATACTGTTACTTATAACATTTTGATGCGAATGTTTGCTGGTGGGAAGTCCACTGATATGGTTCTCAAGTTAAAGAAAGAGATGGATGAGAATGAGGTTGAGCCTAATGTGAATACTTACCGGATCTTGATCACGATGTATTGTGGGATGGGGCATTGGAACAATGCTTACAAGTTCTTTAAAGAGATGATTGAGGAAAAGTGCTTGAAACCAAGTAGGCCTCTCTATGAGATGGTGCTGGAGCAGCTGAGAAAAGCTGAGCAGTTAAAGAAGCATGAGGAACTAGTAGAGAAAATGGTCGATAGGGGATTCGCAGCTCGTCCTTTGTAGAAGTTGCTTCTTGCTTTTCTATATCTGATATCTGTGAGCTAATTAGCAAAATTTTGATGTCATCAATTGGTTAAAAGCTTCAAGTCTCATCTTTTCAACGAGTATGGTCATAAGTTTGTAGATTGAAGAGTAAGGGTGTAATCCTGCTTATTATATCATTCATAGTTTTATTCATATGTCATTTCTAGATTATCAAAATCTCCTCCAAATTTTGGTTATATCTTCCAACTCTATTTGGTGGACTATTCTGTTGTAGCAATTTAGTTGAATGATGATTTGCTTGTGGATGATCTTTACTCTGTGAGCATTATAATTGGAGAAATCCCTTTGCATCAAGTTTTAATGCAGGCAATATCTGTTTGTAATTCATGGAAAAAAGAAATATGATATTGGGGATACATATTGTCAGGTTGGCAGCTCATGACTCTCGAGAAGTCTCGTATGAATCTCTAAAATTTGGCAGGCTAGTCTGGGTTGCTTGTTAAAAACCAGGCATTGGTAAAGATTTGAGAATACATTGAAATGATTGACAATAATTTTTTTAATTTCTAAAACAGTGGTTTTTTTTTTTTTATTATTGGTACTATCCAAGGGAACAAACAATTCTTCCAGCTTCTGGTTTGCGTTAGGGATGAACAAACATTAGGCAGTTGCATTGTATGTATGAATCAATTGTATTGATAAGTTTTATGTTCGATTCTCTTCAAATTGTCACAAAATTGTCCAAAATTTAAGCCCAAATGAAACTCAGTTACAAAACTGATCATCTCCAAAACCATTTGCTCCTTCAAAATGAAAAAAAGGCTTGGCACTAACTGAAAACTCTCTCTCAATTATTAATGGATAAATCAGCAGAAGATCAATCGATTTAGGTTGGTACATTTTCCATTGCAACTAAGAAAGTATTGGATTTTGAATGATTACAAAGCTAAAGAATACGAAGTCATGATC
>JBBYHK010000015.1:5526244-5539084 GCA_038382065.1 Adansonia grandidieri | reverse complement strand
CGAAAATTAATAAATTATCTTCAGAAGGATAATAATGAAAATAAATCTTAATTTTTAAAATTCAAACGAGAAACTTACCTTTATTTTCCCATCGACATATGGGATTTGTGTTTAAAAGGTTCCTATGTCAATTATGGAAAACAAATTAAGAATGTTACAATTAATTAAAAATTTATTCATACGTACGATTTAAACATCCCCCCCCAACTCCTTTTTTGTTGGTTTCGACCTACCAAAAATGGGGGTTAAAGTAATGCTCTAACCATATGCAGTGATACTAATATATTTCATAAAACGTAGTTACTTCTTATGATTAGTTGGCATATGAAGAATACACATTCTAATCCAAGCATTCAAATTTGCTATGTGTCTGAAATAGAATATTACTAATTAATTACATTTGTTAATTTCCTTTTGCATCCGCCAATTACATCTAATAATTCATGTATGTGCATAATATTTTATAATTTTTATTAGTTGTATAATATAAATATAATATAAATTATTAAATATGTCAAAATTTAAATAATACATTACCTCTATTAAATGCCTTAATTTAATGATTTTTTTATTATTTTAATTTATTAAATAAATTTTGCTCATATTATATAAATATACTATATTTTTATATTATATCTAAAATTATTAAATTTATTATAAATTTTTGCATACGATATTCTTTTACAAGCAACTCTCGCACACAATTTGATGATTGACAAGTCATAGAAAGCAAAAGCCGAAAGGCACGCCAATTTATTTAAATCGCTTTGCTTTACGAGTTAGTTAATTAATTAATTGATTAACCCTGTTTATAGAAACTTTGAATGCAAATTACTTGTGTCTGCATATAGAAGGGAACTCTGCGTCAGGAAAGCAAGCTTTATGGTATTAAATTTCTGACGGGCACACAAGGTTCGCGCAGCAGTCTCCTATCGGGCTTTTGACCGAAACCTTTCCCTCTTTGATTGATTTGGTCAAAATAAAAACCTCACATCTAATTTGACCTCTGAGTTTTATCCTTTTTCATTACATATAAAAAGAGTGATCAAAAGAAAAGAGCTTTGCCAAATTCTGTCAAGTTTTTTCGTACAATGGAGAAGCAAACAAAACCCAGAAACAATATCTTCAAGTTTTTGCCAAAATCAGCTTCTGCTGTTAGTGTCAGCTTTCAAAACCCACCGTTCAGCCCAGGCAGAGACAAGAGAGCCGATAATTTTACAGGCAAGCATAAGGGTTGTGCAGGCAAAGGATTCTCCGGTCCAATCATTTCGATAATTCCCGATGAAGCTCGAAGAAAATCCAAAAGTGAAACCTTCGAAACTCAAGAACCAACTTCACCCAAAGTTTCATGCATGGGACAGATCAAGCATAAGAAAAATATCAAGAAAGCTAAGCGTGTTTCGCCTCCTAAAGTGTCGAAGCCTATTCCTATCTCTGAATCATCTTCTTCTTCGTCTGGGGAAGTAAAGAAGCGTGAATCAAAGTTAAGGCGAATCTTTAGCATGGCAAAACCTGCAAAGAAATCTGATGCATCAAATGATAAGACAGAGTTGCCTGATAGAGCGCCTTCTTTGGGCCAAATGAAGCGGTTTGCAAGTGGCCGTGATGCTTTTGCCAATTTTGATTGGATGGCTCAGATTACACCTGTGAAATCCGATCATAGGGATTATTACTCTGATGATGAAGAGAGAAGAGATAGTGATTTTGAAGAGGAAGAAGAAGTTATCATTCCTTTCTCGGCCCCATTGACGGTTGGTGGAGGACGGTTGCGTTCGCAACCAAAGAAAGAAATTAACTTATGGAAAAGAAGAACCATGAATCCACCAAGACCCCTTCAATTGAATCCCATGGTCAGCGCAAATTGATTGGTTTTTGTTTTATTTAATTTTTTAGTTACTTATTTTCTTACTTCTCAGATACAGATAATAAAAATATAGAATGATAAAAAATGGAGCAGTCTGTAATTGGCATTTGGCATAATGTGGAATCTATTGATTCTTTCCTGGTTTCTGTACAGATAAACTATTGCTTGAACACAACTTCTTCCTTTTTCTTTTTGTGTGGAGATTGCTTTGAAATAAAGTAACGTTGCATCAAACAGAGGGATAAGGATTAACAAAGTAGTATCATATCCTGTCTTGATCCAATGCAACGAAATCAACGCTTTAACCTCTTAGTTATACGTAATCACTTTGAATAAGGCTCGTTTAATTAATACATTCTAATCAAAGCAGGATCATGTCCTGTGACTATTCAACTTTGATTGCCTGTAAAAGTAAAACTTGCAGTTAATATATCAACAGTTAAAATTAAGTCGTGCAGAATATGTAATTGTTCCGTTACTAACAGTAACAGGTTGATATGTTTTACAAGTAAATTCTATCTATCAAAATTGCAGCCGCCTGCCAAAATAGAAAATAACTCATTCACCATAAGGCATGGAGTTGTTTAAAAGTCAAATCACAGCTGTGTTATAGAATATCAGTGGTCCGCGTTGGAGCTGGTTTTTGGGTTTTGGGTAGGGTGTATGCCAACGCCATGACAATGATGCTCGACATTTCTTCAGCAACATTTTTGACAGTGAATCCTTTTTCTAATTATAAGAATTGAATGGATGGATATTAACAATGATGCTAGATATTTCAAGCCTGCAAATTCATTATTCCTTTTAAGCTTTTTCATTTTTTTTTTTCTTTTTCTTTTGAAGATTTTTAAAATCCAGTTCATAATATGTGATTTGAAAATGAAATTGTCGACGTCTTTCCTTAAAATCGCCACCAAATTTTGAATATGTCTTATTCAATTTCAATACAACATTAGTTTATGTTTATCTTATCTTCTTGCCATAAATCATCAACCATACAAGTATATATAATTAAGCATTCCATGCATTAGTAATTCACATTTTCTATTGCGATGATTTCGAGCAAAAAGGTTACTCGTTTTGAGAATGGAAGCCCTTTGACTCTTAGTAGACACAGAACTTAGAGAAGACAAAGCCTCCATCTCACTTTCTTAACTGTGAAACCACCACCAACTCCCACAGAACAAATCAATATCTAATCAAATGGTTAAACAAAGGATGTCTTAAACTCAACTCAAGTGGCAAGAAGATAAGAATTACAGTTAATCAAGTTCTTAGATAGAGCATATCAATATTATACTTTTTTTTTCTTTTACATATGACATACAAGTTAAAAGATCAATATCATTAAAATAAATAAAATCCCCTGCATCAGAAAGGGGAAAGGTAACCATTCAGTCTATGAGAATATCTCAAATTTATGAAAATTCAACTTTTGGTAATATTAATATATATTGTTTTATTTTAACCCAAGGAGAAATTTCTTCTTTCTATTTATGATAGTCCAATTTTCTGATAAACCATGCCGTAAAAGTGAATGGATAAAGCAGAGGGGGCTTAGAGGTGTTAAATGGGTCTAACCCAGGTTCAAATCGAGATCTCAAACTTATGCTCAAAGCTTTGTTTGACCCTCAGACCTCAAAAACTTATTGTTAGAAAAATTAAATTACCAAAAAAATTAATAATTTAATATATATTTCATTATTAAAATTAAATAAAATATTTTTATCTGTTAAAAATAATTTTAGATTGGATGTATACTATAAAAAATCTTTATTTAATCTAATTCAAATCAAACTGAATTTGACCACTGACAAATCTAAATAAAAATGGATTAGAATTTGAGCCGGTAATTTCTAAAGAGGCTGCGTTTCCCTTTGGATTTTGGAACAGCCAGCGTTGTGGCCCAATTATTTATTGCTGTTGTTCAGTTCCCTAAGTGAAAGGCCGTGATCTACAGTCCTACACCTTAAAATTAAAGCTTTATCCCATGGGCTCAACTCAAGGTTAACTTTATTAACTTTCTGAAATTCTCTCCAACTGCTCAATCATGTCTTGGTTGAAAATCTGAGATTTCATGTTCTAATTGATTTATGTTAGATTTATCTAATTAAGTGTTGAATTAATAAATTTTTTATACGATATAATACTTTATTGTGATCGTACTTCTTTTGTAGTTCATTAAAAAACATCTATATTCAACGGTATTGCTAATTTAATCTTAAAGCTAAATTGAGAACTACATTGAGACAAATTACGAGACTGAAGCTATATTATATCCTAATTCCCTATGAATCACGATAAATATTGCATTATGCATGCATAATACATTTTGCACATTATGAGTTAGTGACTACCAACAACTTTGCGAAAATAATACCAAAGTCAATGTAGAAGTGACCAAGAAGAAAGCACATTAACAAAATAAATAATTTATCATGATTAATCAAGATCGAAATAAAGAGAACTTTGGTACTCTTTAGATATATATTAGTGTGGGCTACACTTTGAGTTTCGTTACTAGAATTCATCTTCCAAGTTGCCAACACCTATTATGTAGTAGTAGCGGTACGTACTACGTTGAATTTAGATTACTTAGTAATAATTGATCTTTTGTGTCATTTGATTTGAGCTTCCCATTTCTAGTAAGTTACGCGAACGCCTTGGTATCTTAGAATCTCACCAATAAGCTCTCCTTTCCCAGAACCCACGTACCTTCCACATATCTCTCCATCTCTGATGAACAAAAACGTTGGCACCTCCACCACGTCCATGTCCCTCAGGAATTGCATGCAGCTGTCATTCTCATCACCGTTCATCCTGGCAAAAACCACAGAATCCATTTGCCTAGACAGCTTAATCACCGTCGGATACACCTTGACACATGGCCCACAATGTTTGAGCCCCACGTCCAGAACAATCAGCTTATGGTCAAGCTTGTGGTCTTCAATTAGCTTCTCCACGTCCTCCCTAGAGTGCAGCTGAGCCACACCTGAATGACTGTCACCGTAGTATAACACATCGCCCATCAGCTGATCTGGGCCAATCCCTTCTTCTTCATGGATTTTCTCCATGCTTTTGTAGAAACTAAAGTGAGGGACTTTCTTAATGTTCTCTCTTTTGCAAAGCTCCCTAGTCTGGTCCGATTCATCACCCATCACAAGTATGAATTCTACATCGTTGCAAGTCCTGCTAAGATCTACCATAAAAGGGTAAATTTTACTGCTATGGTAACTGGTGCTAGCAGCGTATTCTACCACAACAAGCTTATTTTTAGCCATTCTAAGAGCTTCATCGAATTCCTCTATGCTGTGAACCTTCTGTACTCTCTCATCACTGGAAGCTTTCTTTGTCCCAGGAGACGCCGTAGCCTTGGTAATGAAGCGGGGGGTTTTGCTTGTTTCGAGTTTTGTTGAAAAAGGTCTAGGCCTAGTTACAAAGGGCCGCAGAAAAGAACCATGGGAGCAAAGAGAAGTGATTTTTGGGATGAAGTAAAGAACCGAAGGTGGCTTGGTTAAGAAATTTGTGATTGCAGCCATTAAGGGATGAGGTAATTGAGAAAGAATAAACTCTCCTCTGCAGTTCCTTCTAGTCTGGGGGCTCCTAACTTAGGGAACAAAAAGGACTTTGGAATTAGGATGAGATCTAAAAAATCTAATCGACCAAAAATGGTAACCACTCGTTACTTTTTTGGTTCCTTATGTTCATAGTATCCACGTATTCCACCCTCTTATTGTCTGCATTATCTTTTGTCATAATATTATCCACGTATTTCACCCTCTTATTGTCTGCATTATTTTTGGTCATAATAATTGAGAGCACTTGGGATGATGGATTTTTGTACAATCCCTTTGTTTAATTTTTCATTGTCCTTTTGTTGGTGAAAAAGAAATAGAGGGGCACTATCAATTTTTTTGAGGTTATAATTAACACTTGATCAAGCGTCGAGATATTAAATATCTACTGTATTGAAATCAATCGGGCTTCTATGAAATGAACATTTGGGCTTGGTTTTCAATTTTAACTTTCTAATTTCATGGCAAATGCAGTTAGGTCCGGACTCTGAGAGGGTCAGTTTCAGGTTCACATTCACGCACAGTAAAAGCAGGCTCCGATGTTGAGCTGGACTTAGAAATAGAATTCCCGCGTTGCTAGTTAGGAAATACGAAAAGAAGCAAAGATGAATAAATTTCATCATAATATCAGAGTTCCATCACAACTTTCCTACTTTATTTTTTTAATCATTGGGTTTTAAATAGTAACAAAATTTTATTCTACAATAAAAAGGAATGACATGGTAAGGGCTGACATTTTCTTACATGATAACCATTTATATGAGTATATTGCTTTTACCAAAAATATAAAAATGTATATTTCTATATTAAACTGGCAATATTAACGCCGAATGATATTAGATTTTTTATTTATTAGTTTATTTTTTTGTTTTTTGATATGAGGAGGAGCGAGATCTTTCTCATTTTGGGCCAGCCCAGAGGTTCAGAGACAACGCATGCAGTTCTACGGCTGGCCCTTTGTTGAAGATTATATCCTAACTCCAAAGCCTTTAACGGTAAACCCGACCCGTTAACCGACATAGGCTGACAAGACACGATTACAAAATCAGAGGTAGGCCTGAACTGAATAACAGTTGTAATAAATTCAGAAAACAAAGGAATTTCAAGTCTAAAAAAAATTGAAGCCCAACAACAAACTTCACCATTAGCAAATCACTGTAAACACACAAATTTACAACTTTTTTTTTTTCTTTTCTTTCCTGCAAGCTAAACATTCCTCACTTAGCTAATTGTAATTTAAAACTCTTTCTCTTCTATATATGTATTATATATATATATATATATATATACACACATTTCTAATAAATATATTTTTATTTTTTATTAAAAAAACTGTCAGCCTATTCAAAAACAATTTTTTTTTTAAAACGCCCACCTAATACAAGCAGCCAAATTCTAATATTACATGATATGTCTATATTTATTTTTTTTACTTAAAAAAAAGAAGCATTTTTCTACCACATTAGAACTTTTTTTCTTTTCTCTTTATGGAAGGAAGAACGTTACAAGTAGGCATTTGAAATGCGGATTTCAATTTCCATATGTAAAAGCACTTTCTCTTGCGTCACTCACGGAAATGCAGCATTTCATTTCAAGGCAAGTTTCGCCTAATGTGAAAAGTTTGACGGGCACTGCTGCTGCTAGAGGAAAAGAATACCCTGAATAAAGTCAAAAGTACTTCCTCCCTGTCCGCCAAAATTATACTCTCTCATTCCACCGCACTTCTCTCCGTCTTAACCGTCCTCACTATCGAATATCTATAGATATAATAATGCTAGATGACTAACTCCACAATTCAATTTGTATCCAAACATATTTCAAATTTAACCGTTTACAAGGCTAGCCAGAGAGCTACAAATATAATAACAAGAATAATACTTTCAGTGTATTTTATTTTATTTTTGATAATAAGAAAAAAAAAACCTTCGAATCAAGCTCAAACTTCCATATCAGTTCTAAACCTCTAATTTACTCTTAATCATTAGACCAAGAGGTTGTTAACACATCTTGCCTACTTTGTAGATTAGGAATACACGCAAAGATCCAGGATAATTGTATCCCAGATGTCGTCTTACATGATTTCATAATAATTTTTGTTAAGAATACGACGCCATTAGGAGAGTAAATGTTGAAAGATCCAAGATAATTTTGGCCCACATGTCCTCTTACAAAATGTAGCCCAATAAACCACATAAAAATGTTACAATACACACAGAAGGGCAAAACCGAACAGAGTCGCATAGATCCATGCCTTCACCTCGCCTGCCTGCCAGTTGTGGCCACCTAAGCGCCTCTGCCAAATTTCCTAAAACCTTCCATGTGCTCTCACCTCTCACCCTCCCAATCACACCATTTCCTCTTGGCTTGGGTTTCCAGTTTCCAAAATCCTACCCACCACCACCAGGATTTTTCCTCCTAAAAGGTCATAAACTATAATCAATTCAAAATCTTCACCATCTTTCCAGATTGTACATTTTTTCAGCTAATTTAAGCATAATGTAACCTTAAATCTACATCGGTAACTTTTTACTACCAAATTTCATTAATCTTTACAAAATTAGGTTGAAAATGAGATGATGAGGGATAAGAACTAAGAAGGGAAGTGTTTCATTTGTTTGTTTTGGTTGTCGTTTCGCCATCGTCGACAGGTGACAGCTTAGAAAAGCAAGCTCACCATCAAAAACCATCACTCCAATTCAATAAAAATTCCATTCATTCAAAAAGAACAAAAATTTCGTTCCTTTCCTTATCACCAACAGTTTAACAATTAAAAACCAAGATCAAACAACTGCGATTTAAATAAAATGGAAAGAAAAAGAAGCACAAGATTTCGAATAATTAAAGTAGAAAAAAAAAAAGAGAAACCTAGGAAATTAATTTTTCTTTTTTTTTTTTTAAAAAAAAAAGAAAGGCTAAAATAACAAGAGGTGGAACACAATGCTGCAATGAAGTTACCTCAAGACAATGGCTAAGATTTTGAAGGCGGTAATTGGGGTTTTCTGAGGAGAATCATGTGCATTGGGGAAAAAATTCCAGAATCCCCGCCTCTGGTCAAATAATCAGCGGTCTTGAACAACATCTCGTGAACATCAACGGTTCCTTTAGGAGCAATCCCTACGGCAGCTAGAACGGTAACAAGAATGTGGTTCCTCCAGTAGGCGATTCTCCCCATCTTAAGCCTGGTCCACCAGGGTAAAGCCGGTGGCTTGGCTAGATCCTTCTCTTTGACAACCTCAAACCCTACCTTTTTAGCAGTCTCCGCAATGTCCAAGTAGCTCCTCAGACCAGGCAAAGCATCGCCTCTTTCAATACCTTGAATGACCTCCACGTGTTCAGGGTTATCAGCTCTGTACTTGTCAGTTGTAACCCACTCGTAAGACACGTATAGAGATCCGGGTTTCAGCACTCGAAAGATCTCGGCGTACACGTCTTCCAGTTTCGGCGCGTGGCATGTTGCCTCTATTGAGTACGCGCCGTCGAAGCTGTTATCTTGAAATGGCATCTCCAGGAAGTTCCCGCAAACGACTTCGCAAAGCGAATCTAGCCCAGCTTTCTTGTTGTGAAGCCGGGCCCGGTTTACTTGGTACTCATTGATCGTGATTCCCACGACTTTGGCTCGCGCGTGGGCGGCGATGGCACGCATGGGCCCACCAACGCCACATCCGACGTCCAGGATTCGATCTCCGGGCTTCACGTCGATGAGATCAACGGCCATCTCTTCGTGAAGGCGCGTTGCTTCCCGGTGGGATTTCCCAGGGATAGAAGGAGAGAAGTGGAAGGATTGGCCCCACCCCCATTCGTAAATATCGGTCACTAGGTTGTAGAAAGTATCGACAAAGTCTGGAACTTTTTCAGCGGTTTCGATCTCCTTTGGGCGGCGGAAAAAAGACCAATATTGTTTGTAGTTGTCCTGAACTTTCTCTGCGGAGATGGAACCGCCGGAGAGATCAACGGCTCGCTTGCCCTTTTGCTCGGCTGGGCCTAAAACGCAGACGAACCAGTAAAGACCGCCGGCTAGAAGAGCCCCGGTACAGAATAGGGCAAGAGAATCCATGAGAAAAAATAAAGAGAAATATAGAGAAAATGAGTGAGTGAGTGAGTGAAAGTGGGGGCGTAGTGGAAGAGGCGAACAACTATAACACATCCACTCACCTGCCCTAAAAGTTAAAACAGAATATTTTGTAAAATGCGATGCGCAATTAAAGTCTATTTACAACTAAAATAGACGCGCTATGCGAGTGTTGGAGAGAAATTGTTCAACATGACCACGTGGAGAACATACAAGGAAAGAAAGAAGACAAAGGTAGGTCTAGACTCCAGAGTTGGTGTTTAACCCTCTTTTGCGCTGTACGTATTATTAAAAGCATTTATTAATATTTGATGGTTATAATTTCGTTAAAAATAAATTAATATGGATTTAAATTTTTTAATGAAAGGACAGAATTTGATTCTCTTAACGGTATACAAATGCATGGTTTTTATTTTAATTAATTACATGATTCAATAAACAATATGAAATACATGAGCGTATATTTAAATGATATGTTATGAGTAATAAAATATATTTATATTTATATTTATGGATAAAATTTAAAATTAAAATTTATATAATTAAAGATGAGTAATCATTTATCTTCATCTTATATAGTAAAATGAATGAATAAAAATTAAAAAAAAATATAAGAGCACATTTGATGAGATTATTTGAATTTTATAAATAGTATTAACAGAATTATATATTATTTATTCAAGAAGGAGCAAACTGTTACAATGATGTTTCAAAACTATGAAAAATCAATATTTATCTAAAAAAAATTATATATTATTAAAATATAAAAATTAATTTAAAAAATTGAACATTATGATTTTAAATAAACATGGGCAAGGGTGAACCAGCCCTTTTCGCCGAGCCAAATCCGGCTTGATTAGATTTGGTTTGAGCTCTATTATTTTTATTCTGAGTTGATCCAATTTAAAATAGTAAATTAAAATTAAAATAATATATTTATATTTAAATTTAATTATAAAATATAAATATTAATAAAAAATATTTTTTTAATATAATAAATAATAATACGAATTTAAATAAATGAATCTGAGTATGTCAAATATGAATCTAAATTTAAGATTAAGAAAAGAATCAGATTGTGATCTGATCCATGCTCAAGTGTAGTTTTAAATAAATCCATCGGTAAATCTCTCTCGTATAGCTAAAAGGCTAACTGAAATCATAATATTTCAAAGAGAAAATTGTGTTAATTCTTTAGCTGTTTGGACGTGTGGTACCGCATTCGAGGTCAGTAAATAAAAAGAAGTAAACATCTTCATCTCTTGTGAGTTAGGCCTGGAATTGTTAAAGTTTTTAATCCGCTTTCATGTACCAAAGAAAAGGCATTGAATTTTATTTAATTAATTTAAAAGTGAGTCATGCTTTCCTTTTTCCTTCCCATTAATTTGGTCGTAAATGTTTTATATATCCTCAAATGATATATAACACAATTTTGAATGAATTAGAAGGTGTGGTTAAGTAAATCCTGACACAGTCAATTGATTCATAAATAAAATATTACAATTAAACCAATAATATATGTTTCATCATTAACAAAACTAGTGTAAAGAATATAGTATTTTCCTTGGGGAATTTCAAACACCATTAACAACTCAAAATACATTTTCAATCTCGAGCTGTTTAAAAATTAAAAAAAAAATGATAGTGGAAAAAAATTTTCTCCAAATGATTTGTTATTGAGGAAAATGAGGGTTAAAGAAGTGAATTTTGGGAGGTGAGTTGAAGCTTTAGGGTATTACCATCAGGTATACACAAAACCAAACACAACGCAAGTCCAGGGCTTTGTGTCATGTAGTCTTGCCTTTGGGTCACATTTGGGTCATATGCTATGTACACATTAACCAAAGCATATATATTTTTAAAATAGCACTAATTAAATAAGATCACCGTATAAATTCTTTAATCCATGTAATTATATTATATTATATTATATTATTTTATAATATATTTTATATATATATATTTTAAAATATTATTTTTGATATTATATTTTAATTATTTTTTATTTTGTTTTATGTTATTTCTAATATTTTGAACTACTAGTGTATGCATTTATTTGTGGGTATTGGTAAGTAGAGTTTTTATGATATTTTTTAGACTTAGGGAATATATTATTTAAAGTAATACTATTATATTAAATATAAAAAATTGATAATTTTATCCATCAATTTCAGTGCATTAAATAAATACATTATTATATATAATAAACTTAAAAAATAACTTTAGGGTATTCATTAACAAAAGCAGTTTATTTTTTTTATCTACCAAGTATTGCTCTCGAACAAAAGTAAATATGACCGGCCCTTGCTCATGCTCTTTGGCTTGGTGTGCTTGGCTCAGAGTGTCCGAGTCTCATGTCCCTGGTCCGAGGGGCTGGTGAGAGAAGAGAGAAAAAGAATGAAGCAAAGCAAAATGTAAGTAAATATAATGTATATTTTTAATTATTGTTAGTTTAACCTTAAAATTAATTGAAGCCAATGGGGCAGGTGACGTGGCAATGAAGCATTGGATGAGATACATCTGGTCAGAAGATTTATTCACATTTGACAGCGTGGCCCCTGATGTTCGGTTATGTTTTATTTACATTTAATTTACCGGATAAGTTGTGTTGATATAAACAGATTTTTTTTGTGTGAAAGCAGAGAGAGAGAGAGAGAGAGACGGAAGAGAGTGGAAAAATTTTAAGATTTTATTTACGAGTATTTTTATAATAAAATAAATTATTGGTTTTAAATTTTTAATATATAAAATGTATTAAAATAATATTAATTATTATATGTAAATACTATTATAATAATAATAATAATTTAACTAACATGTTGATAAAAGTTTGAATTTTATTAGAAGACTAAATGCTTTAAATTAAAAAAATATAAATATTTAATTTTGTTCTCACGTGCTCTGACCATATGCTTCATATTATTTAATTATCCATAAATAGGCTGGCCGGCAGGCTGCCATCACCTGGACAAATTATGCTTTTTCCTCTCAGCTCTTAAAAGAAAATTTTAATATTTTTCAATATTTTTCAAACATAAGACTTAAAATTAAATTACTTTTGTGAAATATCTCCGTTACTCCTTTTTTTTTTCTTTCTTTTTAACAACCACAATCTAATGATTTTAAAATTTCTTCTCTTATCCGACCGTTTTTCATTTTAAATGCAACGAAGAAATAAGGTTCAGGTTCGTTTTTCTCCCAAATAAGGCACATTTTGCAAATATGATGCCTATGTTTTTGTAAATTATATTTAACGCCGCAATTACTAATTACCTTTAAAAATGGAAGTAAATGTGTCAAAAGATTTTATCTGAGACCAAAAAAAAAAAAAA
>JBBYHK010000015.1:5507031-5518694 GCA_038382065.1 Adansonia grandidieri | reverse complement strand
GCCGCAATTACTAATTACCTTTAAAAATGGAAGTAAATGTGTCAAAAGATTTTATCTGAGACCAAAAAAAAAAAAAAAAATTGAAGAGGACGTATGTGGAAAAGGCTCAAATCAGAAGGCTTATATGATATTTACCCAAAAAACCAACAACCATAAGAATTGTAGTCGTAGATTTTTTTTTTTTGTCTTTTGAATAAAAAATTCAAATTAAAGGACCACTCATCCAATGTGAAAAAGGAGATCAGGCTGTAGGCTGGCGGTAGCAAGGAATCACGTGGAAGCTTCTTTTAATAATGTGCAACTTTCACTTTGTCAGACGTTGTACTTCCTTTTATGAGAATTTTTATTTTTTTAAAGGCGTCGCCCAAAAGATACTTTATGGCTATTGGATCTGTGATTTCCTTTAGTTTTAGCTTGCAAAGGACGAAACACCATCTCCTCTCTTAACTTCTGTCACGATAATGGTAATAATAAAAGAAAAGTTAGGTTAATCGTGGATCTTGAAACTTGCTGAATAAAATTTACTTCAGCGGGAATAAACATATAAAATAATATTCAAAGCAAATATAACTTACCAAATTACATGCTAATGATCCAAGCACCAAATATAAAAAGGCAAGTGAGCAATTGTTCCTTTTTTCCTTTTAACTCAACTTTAAAAATTTAAAAAAAAAACCCATTGTTGATGTCTTCTTGCTGGGAGTCCGAAGTTGAGCAGTATCTTGCTACACAAAGAGAATTAGAAAGACATCAGAGTTTATACTCTGGAAGCCCTCTTCGATGGTTAAGTTAAAGGAGTGTTTTATGCCGTGTATTCTCGTAAATTTTTCTAGAGTTTGAATGCTTACCGGTGAGTGAGCTTGTCTTCTTTATAGAGTTTGCCTGGGGATACTATGTCAGATGGTTTGGTGGTGATATGACCATCGTCAAGCTAGGTGTCGGGCTATGGTGCCTAGTGGTCGATTCAGCTAGTCGGCCACCGGTCAAGATGTCAATCAGCATTTAATGTTATTGTCGATAGGTCAAGTCATTGTCACGTATGACTTGACGATCGATATTTATAAAACTGTAATTGTCGGATTAGACAGGCGGTCGACATACTGAAACAGTGCCATTTTGGTCGTCGTCGTATGCGGTCATAACACCTATGAATCATCAACATTTTAATACTGCGCATAATGTGATGGAGAACAATGATACCGACGGATTTGATTAGTTTTAATTTATAATAATTGAGATCATAAAGTAAGATTCCTTGCATTTGGATTGAAGCAAATCCTAGAATATGATCTTTATAGTTATTATTGTAAAGGGAAGGTAATAAAGTTATTGAACTTTTAAAAATTTCGAAATAGGTACCAAATTCTAATATATGAGAACGCGATCCGGGCTAAGTACAAGCCTGAAAAGAGAGTTGTTACTACCATTGTTTTTGAGCTTTCCTCTCGTCACAAATTTTTGCTCCAAGCAGCTGGCATAACCTCAAGTTCTCTGAGATGATGAACATCTAAAACTAGGCTTTAACCTTTCAGCTTTTGATCCTTGGTCTCGTTCTTCATAGAACATTAAGTTTTCTGAAGGGATGAATATTCTTCTCTTAACATTTTCTTCCCCCAAACACAATAACCACTAAACTCCGTAATGGGTCGAAATTTGACACTTTGGGCCCACACTAATTAGGTTGCTGGTCGCCATGATAATCTAAATGGGGTTCTATCCGTAAGTCTATCTCCAGCCAGTAAAGCCCAAATCTTATCAGTCGGGTTTTGTGTTACATTCAGTTTTGAGGTCCTTAACTTTGTGTAAGCTGGTCCAACTGCGCGTTATTTTATACGTAAAAGTCTGGTTATAATTATTCAATCGGAGGTATTGAACGACGACAACAACAACAACAACCACAGTTATTCAAGCTTGATATTGTTAAAATTAAGATAAAGATCCAACATATTAATTGATGATAGTTGAAGAGTTTTCGTTATATTTATGTATCAAATTACCTCCAATTTTACAGGCGTTAAGATTTTACTTTTATCAACATTTTAAGATTCCCCTCATTTATAGGAATAACATACTTATCAGGGGGATATGAATTTCGCATTGTTAGCGCATAGTACAAGTATCACGGACGGAGTAGCAAACCTTGTTTTATAAACATATAACGAGATCAAGTCAATGTTGAGCTCCGCCAAAACTGGCTCATTCCTTGTAATTACGTGCAACCCTTCATTTGTAATTACTTATAATTCTTTCATTTGTTTTGTAGTTAAGGTAGTAGCAGTAGTGTACATGTTATAGCAGCAGGATTCCTTCTTTTTTGGATAAATGAAACTTTAGCTCATAATAAAAAAAAATGAAAAGCAGGATGGAATATTTATCAAACCATGCAAGGATACAAACACTTGCAATTAGTTCATGTGATGTAATCCTAATCAAAGAAATAATAGTAAAAAGGAATTAAAGCCTAGCTTGAAACATATTCTCTAAGTGAAGATTTTCTATTGGTAATCCAACTGCATATGCCTAACTCAAGCTTGCACGCTTCGAAGCTTAATCAAACGCTGCAAGCGTTTAAACGGGTCCTTATTCGAAGTTTTTTTTTTTTTTTTAAATTTTTTTCTTTTTCTTTGAAGGGTCTTGCAAGCCACGCATTCTTCAATTTTAGTCTTTAGCTTCACTTTTCTTCTGTTAAAAATAGAAAAAAGGAAAAAGAAACGTGGTTAAAGCTACAACCTGTGATATTACCTCTTTATTTTGGCATCAAGAAGACCAATCAATCTCCACTTGGACCCGCGTCCGCCCAACATCGATTTTTTTCTGATTTGTCTGTCATTTCTCAATGTCGACAGCAGCCTCTCACCAATAACTTCTACAAATAGCGAAATGGACGTTCAAGGCAGTGATATAAAATTAATGGCAAAGTTCACACTTCCGCTTAATCTTTAAATTAACGTCCTTTACCAATTTATTGTTTGACAGTGTTTGCTTGTAGATTGAGAGAGCTAGCTTTAGTGTTTTTTTTTTTTTCCCTTCCCTTTACGTGTTTCTCTCATTAGCTTTTAGTTTGAGAGACAAGTGGAGAGAGAGAGAGATAGCAATGGAGAAGGTTTCGGGGCTGAGCCACCTCTTCATGACAATCTTCCTCCACAACTTCGCAACGTTCATGGTGATTCCGGCCATCACAGACGTTACAATGGCCGCGCTTTGCCCCGGAAGAGATGAATGCTCTCTCGCCATATACATCTCCGGATTTCAACAAGCGGTAATAATGTCATTTTTTTAATTAAGTTTCAATTCTTCTTGCATATACATGTTCAAACTTTTTCTCTGCCAATCAATGGCCTTGTTTGTTGTCATCCAAAACCAAAAATATTAAAGATGCAATGCATTGTATTCCATTCCAGTTTATCACATAATTAGGTCAACAGTAAGCTCAAGGGTGTCCTTAATTGGACATAGTTGAAGGTTTTGGTTAATCTTAAACGGAAACATGTCTAATTGTAAAGTACAATTTTAACATAACTGTTATGTAAACCATTAAAAAGCAGAAACTTCGTCCTTGGAAGATATGACAATCGCAAAAAGTTAAACTCTGTTTTGTCTCACTCACTTAACGAAATTTCCCTCCAGTTTCAAGTAGATGCTTTTTACCTTTTAGCCCCTAGTATATGTGGACCAATTTCTCGTACTTAATTTTCCCTCATTTCCTCTGGTTGGAATTTTTGCTTCAGCAGACTAGGCCTCTTGTACCTATTTAGTTCAACATTACACCGTAAGCTAAGCTCTTTAATTTTACCAAAGACAAGACAGAAGCTATGTACTTTCTTGATTTTTACGGAGTTCAAAATGAACCATAAGTTGCTTTGCATCGAAACTTGTTTTTTTTTTTGTATTGATGTTAATAAATGATAGGTACATTAACTTTTTTTTCTCTATATTTAAATAAAATCTTTTTCGATTCATAGGTCTTTTGTTTTCTACAACAGTACTACTCATGTTTACCAAACATGACAATAATATGAAAAAGATAAATGAATAATCGAGTAACTCACAAGCAATGTGTCATTTTCATCGATCGTTTTAAGTGTTGCCAGAATGATAATTCAAGTAATTGAAAATATTGACATTTATGAAAATTGCCACCTCCCCATGTAAGAGGAAAAAGGTTAAAGAAACATGGATCAAGAGCTCAATCAAATCTTTACTGGGTCAGAGCCAGAGGCTCGTTTTTGAGTCGGTTGATCTGTGTTTCAACGGCGTTCAAAGCCCGCCGCTTGGCCGTGGTTCTTGATTTCCTCCTCCCTGCTGTCACTAATTGGCACGCATCAATGGCCGCTTACGTTAATTGAGAGAGTTCCTAGTTAGGTGTCAAATATGTTGGAATTCCAACATACTCTTGCCTGCTTTAATCTTTTCTCGTACCTACAGAGGAAAGCTTTTCCTTCTGAGTTCTGAACTGCCTTTTCTTTTCTCTTGCTTAGAAGCTTGAGAGACAGCGACCTAGAGGGACAATAGAGATGGAAAAAAGTTACCGGCTTTGAGCCATCTTTGTTTCACATTATTTCTCTATGATTTTGCAACGTTCTTGACGATTCCAATCACGATTGATGTTACCATCTCTGCTCTTTGTCCTGGAAAAGTTGAATGCTCACTAACAATTAATCTCTCAGGATTTCAACAAGTGATCCTATTCCCTGTCACTCTGTTTTCTTGAAAACTAATTGCATTTTTTCTTTGTTTTTTTCTTTTACTACATTTATGTTAATTTAGATAGTAGTTCTATATCATTATCAGCATAATTTTTCCGTGACTTGATTAAAAATGTTTTAAGTGCCTCCAACTCAACGACAGCAGTTGGTTGTTTGTTGATTTGTAGTTTTTAAGAATGAAGTAGCAGATTTTAAGGGCAGAGGTTCCTAACTTTTGACTCTAAGCGTAGAGACAAATTTGGTGAGATTAATGGGAGGAAACTTCCCCTCGGTTTTAGGGAAAAAAACATTTCCGGCTCTTTCAGTTATGCGAGTGATTGGACAAAGCAAAGTGTGACATAGTGGACCCGCATTCACTGTTTTTGAATCGTTTGATTTTATAATCCGGCAATGGCCATATTTTTTCTTTGTCTTTATTACGGGGGTTACTATACACCTATCACGATCTACTGTTCTGTACTTACCTGGTTTTGGTATACCAAAAGCAGCATTATGTTCCAATAACATGAAGGAACTTACGATTTATGCAGATCATTGGGCTTGGATCCCTTGTGATGATGCCTCTCGTTGGTAATCTCTCCGATAAGTATGGAAGGAAGACTTTGCTTACAGTCCCCATCACTCTGACCATAATTCCCTTAGGTAATATATATAAATATGATTTTCCATTGTCTGAAGTGGTCTATTTATAATCTCCGCCAATCAATCATATACGTAGTCTTAAAAAGCTTTAGAAAGATAATTTTTGATATGTACTTAAATTATACCTTTTTTTTCATGCACTACTACTATTGTTGTAGTTTGGAAGTAATTAAGAAGAATCCATGAAATCTCCGGCGGCAGTTGCGCCCCTAGAACGAATATATTATGCATCAATGACCAACTTACTAATCCTCATGTTCATTAGTGGTTCATTATATGGTCTTTACTTAATTAATACAATCCAAAAAGGAATATGAAACCATAAAATATAATGATGTTGCAAATTATTATTTTTCAAGTCTAAAAAATTTACATGGAAATGACGTATTCTTCTTTTGGCAGCCATATTGGCTTACAGCAGAAGCAGGAGCTTCTTTTATGCCTACTACATCCTCAAGATTCTCACCGCCATGTTTTGTGAAGGAAGCGTCCACTGTCTCGCTCTTGCCTATGTGGTAAACCTCTATTTCGGTTTTTCCGTCAATGAATTGGGCCCTTTTCTAAGGTTGCCACTAAGCCCAAGAGAGGCTACCTCTGTTTCGTTTGCATTAAGCCCAAGAGAGGCTACCCCTGTGGTAAACCTCTGTTTCGTTTTGTCCTTTAATGAGTTTGGGCCTTTTCTAAGGTTGCCTTTAAGCCGAAGAGAGGCTACCTCTGTACTTTGGGCTTGTTTCAAGTCTGGCTATGTTTTTAACTTGGGCTGATTCTTATCCTATGATAAATGGGCATGGCATTGTCCCTTGGAACCCTCTCTTTTTGTCTGTTTGTCTAACGATCGTTTCATTTTCTCAGTTCCCGCCATGATTCCCCTGCCCGGAATCTATTATGTTTACAGTGTCTGAAATTTTGAGTTGTTTTCAGGCAGACAATGTTCCGGAGGGGCGACGAGCTTCAGCTTTTGGGATTCTGTCTGGAATCGGATCTTGTGCCTTTGTCTGCGGAACTCTGTCTACCCGTTTTCTCTCGACTGCCTCCACTTTCCAGGTTTCTGATTTCTCTCCTCTATCTTCCTCTATTAAATCTAAATTCTTTTCAAAGAACCGAATTTGATTATTTCCTTTACTAGGTTGCAGCAGCGATGGCTATTCTATCAGCTGTTTACATGACGGTTTTCCTCCCGGATTCGATCATAAATGATAATCTTTCTACTCCAATTATCTCAAAAGGAAAATTAAATGGCATCGTTAATCAGGATGAGGAGTCAGACAAGAAAATGCAGATGTTTAAAAGCATGCCTTCCGTAGAGGATATGCTTGCCTTGTTGAAGAGCAGGTCTCTAAAATTTCCTTCAATTGATAAAGGGCTTTCGTTGGCATCAAGCTTATACTTCAATTTTATTACTTCATGCTTTTGTGTTTGATTCTTGTTTGAATGAGTACTTAATGTTCTTTAATTGAATGCCAATGGTGTACAGCTTGACATTTTCACAAGCGGCAATTGTTTCGTTTTTCAGCAATCTTGCGGATGTGGGCCTTCATGCTTCATTACTGGTATATTTCTAAACCCACATGAACTGTCAAAACCCTTTTGTTCTCCTAGAAGAATTAACTGTGGCCGTCATTCGGGATTCAAAAGTTGTCACCTAGAAACCTATCTATCCGTAAATCCTTTTTTTTTTTTTCCAAATTTCCCTTTTTTGTTTAGTAAGTTTTAATAGACAATTTCATGATGTTATCATTTCAACTTCTATAGTCTTAACAATCAGGAATTTAAATATTGTGCTAGCAACAGGTTTTGATGTGTGTTATAAAGAATTTATATAAGTCGAAGTATTATATTCCAATTGAGAAGATGAACCAGTTGAACTCTTCTGTGCAGTACTATTTAAAGGCCAGGTTTCACTTCAACAAAGATCAGTTTGCTGACTTAATGGTTATTACTGGAGTTGCAGGGACTATATCCCAGGCATGACACTTATTTTATTTTACTTTTTTTTTTCCCAGTTTGTTTAGTCAGTTGATTCTTCTTTTATTTGTAATTTTTCTGTTGATCTGAAATTGAAAGCTATCTTGCAGCTGCTTCTCATGCCGATACTGGCTCCGGCCCTCGGAGAGGAGAGATTGCTTTCAATAGGGCTATTTTTTAACTGTGCACATGTAAGCTACATGTTCGATTGATATTGGACAGATTTTTTTGTTGACCATATGGTTATTGTGACATGATCTTCTGCATAAACTGTTGTGATTGTAACGTGTCCTAATTCTTTATTTAATAACTTTATGGATTTGAATGCAGATGATCTTCTACAGCATTGCATGGTCCTTCTGGGTAATTATTGAAACTTAACTAACATTTAAAATTTTATTTTCCTTCAACTTTTAATATGATTAGCTGTCTTTTTGCTTCAACTTCCCTTAAGTTATATCTATGGTCAATACTTCTGTAAAATGGCAGGTACCGTATGCAGCAGCTGTGTTCTCCTTATTCTATGTTTTTTCACAACCATGTGTAAGTTTTTACTTCATTTAAAATGTTACCAATTCGTCAACATATCTTCTAGCATGTTTTTGTAACCACTACTTTTTTTTAATATATGCAGATAAGGAGCATCGTGTCTAAACAAGTTGGGCCCTGTGAGCAGGTATTATTCAGTCGATAAGCTTCTTTTTTGACAGCGTTTTAGTGCGAGTCTTGTGAATTCAAATAATGTTTTAATTAAATACGTAGAGGCTTTTTCCTTCACCGAGGTGTAATTGAAATGAAATTTATGACTAGGTTCCAGATAAATTATATACTCTTCGGCACATCGAACATAGAATAGAACTGAAATTTGATTATCAGATGTTTGATCTGAATAGGCCAATTATGCATCTTTTTAAGAATTATCCACCTGTTTTGACTAGTTCCTTTGGTTTTATTTCTACGTCTGTTAAAACAAACTGATGCCTATTTCCTTTTGACCCTTTTTCAGGGGAAGGCTCAAGGGTTCATTTCAGGCATAGGCTCCTTTGCCAATGTTGCTTCTCCCTTGGTTTTCTCTCCTCTAACAGGTCAACTAAAACTCAATTCAGTTCATCCTTCGGCTCATTTCTAAATTAAGACTAACATATTTTACTAATTCTTCCAGCTTTGTTCCTGTCAGAAAGAGCACCATTTTATTTCCCTGGTTTCAGTATTATGTGCGTTGGGTTTGCCTCGGTAAGAACATGATTTGTTGTTTGATGATCAGTATCCTTTTCATCTATGCAGTCAACTGCAGTAATATGTTTAGTCACATTTCCCTTCTCTTCGGAGTTATAAATTGCAGCTCTGCATTACATTTAATCTGCTTAGGGCCTGGTCTAATCAAAGGATGTGCTCACAAATGCAACACATGAAATTGCTCTGGCTGCTTACCTAGACAGATAATGAGCGGCTTTGACCACCAAAACCTATTCTGCTTTTCCATGATACAATGAAACCTATAATAGCACTAGATAGATAATGTTCTTCGATGAAAGCATCACAGACGAGTGATTGTCCATTTTAGGTTTCTTCCTTTGTTGGCAGGTACCCACCGTTACTAATTAAAATTTTTTTATGCAGATGATAGCCTTTGTCCAGAGTCTCATGATAAGGGCCATTCCTCCAATTTCAAGTCAAAGAGTTGGCAACTGCAGCAACTACATGGAAGCCTAGCAAGGAATGTGTGTTCCAGACCCTGAATTATTCCTTACTGGACTTTACGTTACTCGCAAAAATCTTTCAACAGTACTATGCGTATCGCTTTATAACTACTCGAAATGTTGAAGTAGAACTTGTCAAGTTGAAATGGTCCTTAATAGCTTACGAAGCTACAGCTTTCAAACCATTTGACTTGGCATATATGATAGATATAGAGCTTAGAGCCTGCTCAATCGGTGGTGCTGCTGCAGTAGAAAGGAGCCTGATTTCAGTTGCCTCTGCAAGAGACACACTGAATGCTGGTACCTCGTTCCAAAAGCACATCAAATATGATTTATTTTTGAGAGTGGCTCATTATGTTTTTATATCTTTAGAATTGGGAATTATCCCTTGAACTTTGTATTATAGTCGGTTTTAATTTAAATAGTAGCTAAAGTCCGAGTTCCCAAAAAAAAAAAAAAAAGAATCAGATTTTATTGGTTGGAATTGGAAGGCAAAGCAGATTTAAACACGAAATTGACAAGACGAAACAATTAACATATTGGGGGTACCAAAGGCTATAAAAACATGTTGGAGGTGGGTGAGGCTATTGAAATTATGTTTTCAAGGAAAGTTAAATGGGAAGAAAATATAAATCAGCTTTTAACAAAAACTGCACAAATTCAAAGGAAATGAAAGATATTAAGATAAAAAAGCATCAGACTTTTCAGAAACATCTCATACATATTCTCATCCCCCTCTACTACTCGAAAAATACAAGAGACGTATGAGATGATACGTAACACAAATCGATGAAAATAGCTTAGTTAACGGTCACTTTTCCAACCATACCAGCACCCTGGTGAGGAGAGCAGTAGAAAGTGTAGGTTCCTTTCTCAGTCAAGGTAACAGCGTAAGTCTCTCCTGGGGCATTCAGTAGGTCTTCATCAGACATGGAGATTTTGGAGGCGTCAACGCCGCCTGGTATTTCGTCCTCATCGAAGACAACATTGTGAGGGAATCCGGCATTGTTCTTGAAGACAATCTTCTCCCCAGAGCTTACGCTGAATTCGTTGGGAACAAAAGCCAGTGACCCATCATCACCACCAAGCTTGACTTCAACGGCCAAGGCATTGCTGGCAAGAATTGCGCTTGCAGCAGTTGCCATAACAGCAGCAACACCAACATCTTTGAGGGAGGCCTTGATGCTGAGCCTTGGGACTGGAGAGGCTGCAACCTTGGCTGTGGCACTAACTTTAGCGGCGGTTGTACCAGCTTTGAGGCCAGTGAAAGATGGGATAGCAACAGCTGCGGAGGTAACAGCGGCCATTGTGCAAGGCTACTTGAATAGATAGGTGTTCTTAGTCGCAGTGAGAGGAAATCACGAGGAAAAGAAAGAGAGGTTGGCTTCTAATAAGAAGAGGTTAGATTTCTGTGGTTTGAATTTGAGGAGGAATATATGATATCGGGATGGTGGGGTGAATGGCTGGAGAAATGGGTTATCTACTGAGGATTCATGTGATTGGCTAGCCCAGATACTATCCCACAACGTGGCATTGACCCTCTGATAGTCTGATGTGAGGTGGAGAAGAATTCAAGGAAATGAGGAAAATTATGCCAAATTAAAGGAAGATGATTGCTGTTGCATTAAGAACCAGCTACTGCCACCAATAGATTTTTGTGACTCTTGCTCGCTATCTTAAATTCTTTTTTGCTTTTATCATACGCATCCGAAATGAAATTTCAAACAAACAGTTGTTGTTAAATTCACATTTGAATCCTTCTTTTGCGTATTACGACAGAACGACCACTTGAGAGTAAACCAGCACAAAATACAAACACCACCATTTAAAAGCTAATGATTTTTGAATAGAAAAATTATTCAATACATTGTTAGTAAAATTTTTAAACTTTACAAGTAATATTACGATGATATGCATACATCATAAATATAACAAAAAATTACGTAAAGTTAAAAGTAAAGTACGTGATAAACTTTTAACTTGCTTAAAGAATTAAAAGTTTTTATTACTAACATACCAAATATTATCCTTCTGAATATTTTAATCTGTCTAGAAGCTTTGAAATCTCAAGATTCCAATCTAGAACTCCGAATTCCACTCTCCAGATATTAAATGCTTGAAATTAATATTGGGTTTGAATATATTCCCAAGTCGGAGATTAGAAAATCGTGTTGGGGGATTGCAACCTGCTTCTTAGAGAAGAGATCACAAGACTAAAATTTGAGGAGTTTTTTCTAAGTATCACATTATAAGTCCATTTCTAACAAATAGGATTGATGACGCCATTCTCGATTGATTTGAAATTTGAAGTTTTCTATGCCCCAATGCATGTGCCATTTTCTAAGGATTTCCTAAGCAGCGATATGGATGAAAAATCATCTTACATAAGACTCGTATACATAGCCTTAAAACAATAGCTAGCCATGGCCCAAAAAGTGGGGGTAAAGGTCCATGGGGTAAAGGTCCATGGCGCTCGAGAGAGCCATCTTCTTTATCTGAGTTGAAATGTAGTCGGTTTCTAGTAAAGAGGTGGGTGTATCTGCACTTAAAATCATGATTTCATCCTCCCCTTAAAAACATTTCTAGTGTAGGCACTAATAGCATCCTCAATCTAACTTGAAAACTTTGACCAACAAATCTCTTAAAGTGC
>JBBYHK010000015.1:5477363-5497467 GCA_038382065.1 Adansonia grandidieri | reverse complement strand
TCACTGCTCATCTAAATAAAACCTTTGTTTAGATTCCACTGCCCCAGAAATATTTTTGACATTAAGTTATTTATTAATATTAGTTAAATCATAAAATTTTATTATTAATCATTTTTAATATATTTATTTTAATTATTGTATTAAATTTATATTAAATATAATAATTGATTATTTTATTGATAAATTTCAATTGAATGAAGATATTGTTTTGCATAATAATTTTAAAAAGAATCCAAAGAATACTAATTAATAAAATTCACAAAGCAATATTTTATAATAAACACAATAATTAATAATTAAATGAATGAATTTCAATGTATCCAAAATAATAACGTATCTAATATATAATCATAAATAATGAGATTTCTATTGATAACCTTTCTTTTTTATAAAATTTTAGAAAATGTGAGTAATAAATGGACGGGAATAAAGAAGCCGGCTTTAATTTAATAATAATAATAATAATGATATAGTGATCGGTGAGAATATTCACCAAAGATTATAAATTAAGAAAGAGTTAAGGGAATAGAGAAAGATTCCACAGAGATGGAGTAGATTAGGTAGTGGAATGCGATTAGGAAATAAGTCCTATTGGTTTTGGTCAACATCCCAGCCCATTGGATTATTTATTAATTAAAGTGTAACAAAGGACTTAAATATTTATTTTATTTTACTCTATGCTTTTTGTGTAACCATTATTAAATGAATAAAAATAAAATGGCGTGTAGTAATTATTTATTTGTTTATTGAAATATAAAACTAATATACAACGGGGGTGATATAAGCAAAGCAAGGCAGCATCGATAGAATCCACGTAGATTTGCGCTTGTGGGTGCGCATTATGCCCCATTGCTTTAACGTTGTTTTCTTTTCTTTTTGTTTCCCTCAAAGACAATCCAAATTTATCAGTTTGTGGAGGACAGGAAACAGAGAGAGCGATAGAGAGAGGGAAGGCCAGAAAAGGAGAAGCCCATGGACGCAACGCAAAGCTGAATTCATCGTGCTCTAAATTAAAAGGAAAAAAAAAATTGCTGTCGTTTTGCTTTCGTTATTTGCCAATACGTTCGAACTCTGATCTTAGCAAAAATATTTTAACCAGCGTTTTAGAATCTGAATCAAGCTTTTTTAAAAGAAAATTTATTAGTATTTTGTTTTTTTGGATCATTTGCTTTTTGTTTTTATTTTTTATTTTTGGTAATGACGGATACGGAGAGTTGCAGTAGTAGAGCGGTGGATTTCGCGCCGAGTCCGAGTCGAAAACAGAGGGAAAAGATTCAAGTGTATAATGAAGTTCTTTGTCGACTTAGGGACTTGAACTTAGAGGAGGCAACCTTCCCTGCCTTTGAAGATGAACTCTGGGCTCATTTCTCTAGACTTCCTACCAGGTATCCAATATTGAATCCCGGCTCGTACCTATTTTTATTTCTTTTTCCTTTCGCTTATTAGTTATTACTATTACTTGATGAATTTGCTTGGCTGACTGAATTTCAAGTTTAATAGTATATTTTTGTTTGGTTAAGAAGAAAATGAGAATTTAAATTCAGCAAATTAGCTATATGGACTCGACTTAGTCATTAGTGAGATTTTGTTTAGAGAAGAGACTGTAGTTTAACAGAGTTAGTTAACCTTTTCCCGGTTTTTTCGTGGTTGGTTTCTTAGCTGCCAAACAGAGCGTCAACAATATCATGCTTTTCCCTATATTTTGTTATGAAATAGAAGTTACCTGGAATTTGCACTCCCTCGCTCTTTTGGTGTAGATTTAATTAGTTAAAGGTCTATTTCCTTTGTTTGTTTTAGGTATGCTTTTGATGTCAATGTGGAGAGGGCACAAGATGTTCTTATGCACAAAAGATTACTTCATAAGGCACGCGATCCTGCTAGCAGGCCTGCGATCGAAGTTCGGCTTGTGCAAGTATTTTTGCTGGATCTTCTTAGTCACCTTTCAGATTAAGCTTTGCCCCTTTCTTATTCAGTGATATTTGATGCTTGTTGACGAAAGGGTTGTACAATTCTTTTATGTTGGTTGTTTAAAGTAATTTGCTCGACTATCTTCATCTTCACAAATGTTTCTATTTTACAGGTTCATTCTGCCTCGGATGGAAACCAGATTGAATCAGTGCATTTGAAGTATGCAAGAAAAGCTGATGTTCAATGTTCAGATTATCCCAACAAGAAGAGGCATGGTTATGTAAACATCTATTTGGTCTTCTTTCTTTTACGGAATTGAAATAGTCAATTCCAATCTCTTAAGTTTCTGGTAATGTCTAATGTGCTCAATGCTCTCATTGCACCTTCTTGTGCTTTTCCCTCAATTTTAGGGTTCATCCGCCACCTGCCTTTGGTACATCGTTGGATCTTGAGCTTGTGCATGAGGCTAAAAGAGGGGTTAAAGATATGGAAGTTATAGTTAATGCCAAACCAATTCACCATCGGTAAATACTTCTAAAACGGTTCTCCCCTGCTTTTTCATATTTTCTTATTTGTTTGCAATAAATTCAATTTGTACACATCTCTGTGCAAATTGAGTTCAACTGCATTGATTCTTCATTTATTATAATAAAACAATTTCTACCACAATGAAAAAGGTTTTTCAAGTTCCTCCTCGAAGGCAAAGTAGAAAAGTTAACGATACGGTCAGAGGAGAAATAAGATCTTCCTAGTTAATAATCCTGTATATGCTTATTTGTATTCTGTGGCAAACCATTCTCAACAGCTGCGTCTGTAAACTTCTTAGCTAAGTGCAAAACCATGTATGCCCTGATTCTCCATTGCTTTGGATATTTGACCTTGGGTGCTTTATTGTTAACAATGTCAGCTATGCTTCCTATCTAATATTCTTTTCCCTTAACTTTTCCATTTATTTTGGATTCTTGCTGGTGAATGAGAGGAATAAGACTTTGAAAGTTCTTTTATTGAGTGTTTGTTAAGTAATTTGTCTAATTCATAATTTAATAGGCTGATGCATGAGATCACCATTTCAACAAATGATAAGCCAAAACTTCTAACACAGGTAGTCGATGTCTCTTAGTTTTTCTAGTTGTATAATTTATTTTTTTTTTGGATATTATATCTAGTCAATAGTCTTTTTCAATTCATTATTTAAGATATTATTGTTGAAATTTCAGTTGACTTCTTTATTATCTGAACTTGGGCTGAACATACAAGAAGCACATGCTTTTTCCACGACGGATGGCTATTCCTTGGATGTGTTCGTTGTTGATGGTTGGGCACTTGAGGTATTTGTCCCTTTCTTCTTCTCTTCTGATAGTATATCACACTAAGTCACTATTGGTAGGGGAGAAAAATCATGGAGTTCATAGTGGTATCAATAAAATATGTATCAGTCTTGTAAGCTGCATATTTATAGCATTACAATTGATTTCTGTCTTTCTGATTTATTATTAGTCTTGAAGTAGTCTATTGATCTTACATCTAGTCCTATGAGACTTGTATTATCTACATCTCTGAGCCTCTCCATCAATTACCCACTGGGATTGGGATTGACATACTTTAATATTTACGATTTGTAGGAGACCGAGCAGCTTAGAAATGTATTGATAAAGGAGATATCCAAAGTTGAGGTAGGCTGACCTGCTATTCTCTGATATGACTGCAATAATTCATTATTTTGATATCACTTTTTTCCTCATGGTAGACTAGGACGTTTCATTAGTCTCCTACTTTTACTTTTAACTTTTGAGGTAATTTGGGTCTAATGGTTTATGTTAAAGCCAAGACAACTTCAGTTGATCAGATTCTAAATCATCTGTGTATTTTAATTGAAGTGAGTATTCCCTCCCCCCACAAACAAAAAAAAAAAAAAAAAAAACACCCTGAAGTGAGTATGGAAAATATATTCTTATGTGCTAAAATTTATCTTATCGCATTGATGATTATTTTGAATGGTAAAGTAAATTTACCGTGTTTTCCTTTTTGAGTACTATGAAACTTGGTGTACAGATAGCGAACTACTTGTTATTTGGTGAGATAAATATTTGGTGATTTAATATTTTATTTCTCATTAAGAGAATATATCCTAATTTTTCTAGGAAATTTTAACAAATTAAATTTGCGTCATTATCTTTTATATTTTGCTCCTGGCTGTGCTCCTTTTCTTTTGTAATTCCAACATTTGTTATATATTATATTTTAAAAGAAAGAGGATAATCATTATAGAGGAAAATATTGAAATCTCTTGTTTCTTGTGATCTTCTAGCAGTGCATTGGTCTCTGATATTTTCAATTGCTCTGCAGAAGCATTCCTGGTTAAAATCTCATGCCGTATATCATGTTAGGGAGCTAGGGCAAACCAGAAACAAACTTGTTTCCAATCATGTAAACATACCTGCTAGTGGAAATGATGTTTGCGACATTGATACTAGCCTGTTGAAGTATGAAAGCAAATTGGCTTCTGGCTCCTATGGTGATTTGTAAGTTCTTTATCCTTACATCCCATGCTCTTTTTGCGCATAATAGTTGTCAATGATATATTTTGACAAATGCAGGTATAAAGGTACTTTCTGTGGTCAAGATGTAGCCATCAAAGTTCTTAGGACTGAGCATCTAAATGAGAACCTCCGAAGGGAATTTACACAAGAAGTTAATATCATGAGGTGTGTTTATGCACAGTTTGTATTTACTTTAGGCACTGCTTCATCTACTCTTCCTTTTCCATGGTATTACCTATTGTTGATGAGCTAATTAAATTTCCTGCGGATCCTTTAAGAAAAGATAAACTACCATTGGTATCCTATTATCATTGAAATTTATCTTTTCTTCTCCCTTTATTTTCTTCTTTGGAATTTACAGGAAAATTCAGCACAAGAATGTTGTTCAATTCATAGGTGCATGTACTACCCCTCCAACCCTGTGTATTGTGACAGGTATGTTTTGTGCGAACTTCTATGTAAACCTAGTTGCCTGACTAAACATGCAATTTTCATTTGCTTTTCAAAGTTTAATTTCAATTTCAATTTTATATCCTTTGTTCTTTCTCAGAGTTCATGTCTGGTGGAAGCATGTATGACCTTCTGCATAAACAAAAATCTGGTTTTACTCTTCCATTCTTACTCAAAGTAGCAATTGATGTTTCCAAGGGAATGAGCTACTTGCATCGAAATAGTATAATGCATAGGGATCTGAAAGCTGCCAACCTTTTGATGGATGAAAATGGAGTAAGAGATCGACCTGCTTATGGTATTTTCTTATAAATATGTTGCCTTTTAGGTGCAAAATAATCTTAATTCTTACTTCTTAAACCCTGCTGAAAAGTCTGCTGGTTATTAAGGTATAAGCCTTTTTAAATCATGGTTGAGAATTTTGGTTAAAAAGAATTTTACCTTGAGGATTAAGATTTGAGAAGAATTTCCACTGGCTAGGGGTATGTTGTGGGGACATAGCTGTGGTTGGATGTGAAGGGTGTAGAATCTTGATCATCTTTTTTCCCAATGAACAAGGCACCTAATGGAGTCAGGATTTCTGTATATGCTACTAGGTCTTTTGTAAGTGGCCCTATTCCAGTGTGGTGTCATAATCAGCTTCTACTATTTAGTTGGTTTTAATGGTTAAACCCAATCAAAGTATTGTAGTGATTATACTAGGATTTTTTCTATAGAGAGATTTTAATATTTTTTGGGGAGTGACAAGGGATTAGTTGCTTATAACATTAAGTATTGACTAGTTTTGGTCCATTTGTTTGCATGTGTGTGCTACATAAGTATATATACATTGATTGAGCTGGCTGGTCCTTGGTTTCCATCTTTCCTTACGCCCTAAGGATCTATGTCACAGGTTGTCAAGGTAGCTGATTTTGGTGTTGCAAGGGTGCAAGCTCAGTCAGGTGTGATGACTGCAGAAACAGGAACATATCGTTGGATGGCTCCAGAGGTTGGTGTTCTTGTATATTTTCATTCATTCGGGATATTTAACATTTTGTTTACTTTGTCAAAATTGAATATCTGCAATATTAGTCCATAACAAATCAATTTTTTAAAGCCAGTTCTAGCATGCAATCCCACAGGATGCTTGCCCTAAATGGGCCCTTGTAAAATCATTTAATGGCCACTAAGGGCAGCTTAAATTGCTTTTCAGTGAATGCTTGATTAGGTGAATTAATCAAGGGATTGTTTGCTGTGGTGAAAATTGAAGGTCAGCAAAGGTTTTGGTGCATTTACGGAGCATGAGTTGAGGTTGTAAGAGGTGATGGTCTCATTTAAAAAAAAGTGAACCTAGGTAGAGTAGAAATAGGAGAAAGGTTTTATCAATTAACTTTTTTGTTGGTGCATAGCTTTAATGAGTTAAACCAAGTTGAGAATTGTTTTTATTGATGACCTTCCAAATTTTCTATTTCTTTTTCATTTTTAAGTTGATTATGTTTCTTTTTTCTTTTTTTGATGAATGTTATGGATCTTATATTTCTTGTTTCAGTTTCCAGGCCTTAATTCATTTTTTTACAAGTATAGCATAACCTCACCTTGAAACTCTGAGTTGATTGTTTACGCAGCACTACTAATGAGTGTTGCATAATCTATTTGTCTTTGTTTCAACTATTTCATGGAGCACTACAGATAAGTGTTGCATAATCTATTCGGCTTTGCTTTGACTATTTTATGGAGCTTGCACGTATAAATTTATGAGGCGTGACCCTTTTACTGACATTCCAGACCATGACTGGATGATTAATATTATTTGCCTTTGCTAGTTTCATCCAGCTGTCTGACATATTGTGTGGTCTTGGTCCGTGGAAGGTGATTGAACACAAACCATATGATCACAAAGCTGATGTTTTCAGTTTCGGAGTTGTGCTATGGGAACTACTTACTGGGAAGGTAATGCCATATTTTGGCAACAGACAAAAAAAAAAGGAAAAAAAGCAACTCTTTTCTTTCTTTTTTTTTTTCCCCCACCGAAGATAGCTCAATCTTGGTGTTAAGGTTTATTTTGGTTGATCTTTCCTTTCTGGTAGTTATGGTTGTAGAGACATAAAACCAACCTCTAATTTTTGTGATTTATGCCAGCTTCCATATGAGAATTTAACCCCCTTACAAGCAGCGTTGGGCGTAGTCCAGAAGGTATTCTTTCAAAAGACAGAACTAGCAGAACTATTTTTTGTTTTAGTGACACGAACATGTCCATGTATATCCTTACATATATAGATTTATATATTCCTTATTCACATGCATGAAGTACTAGGAAAATTCTGTCTGGTTATTTTCCTTTGAGGATTGTTGTTACTTGTTTCACTACAACATTTCTAATTCATGACCACCCAGCATAGGAGACTGGAAACCAACGAATAGCTTTCTTTATGTGAATTTCAGGGTCTAAGGCCTGTTATTCCTAAGCACACTCACCCGAAATTTGTGGAGCTGCTGGAGAGATGCTGGCAACGGGAGCCATATCTGAGACCTGAATTCTCTGAAATTTCAGGTCTTTTGGAAGACTTAGCCAGGACGTAAAGGAAAGTTGTAAGAATCATCCTTTGCTCACGCTTCTTGTTAGAAATGCTGATAACCTTGAAAAGGGTTGCAGACATGAAAAATGGGAGGACTAGCAGAAGGAAAATCACCTAGAAATTTTGAAACAGCTTTTAGGCCAGAAGCGAGCAAGATGGTTAGCTCCTGTGTATAATTTTTGTAGCCTGTAAAATTCATACTTCTTTGTTTTTTTCCTTTCCACATGCAGACTAAAACGCAATATTTTCAAAGTAATTGGTATCGAAGCAACTTGGCAGTTTATCATAGCAATCTATGAATATATTTTCTCTCTAGTATTTGCACTTAAAAGAGAAAAGAGGAGATGCCATTGATTGATGATCTGCTCCAGTTTATCGAAGAGAAATTTTGGTTTGAACTCGATTTTGGCAGTTTGCCCACTCTGCAAGAGAATTATTCTGATGTTGCAGATTGCTATGCTATTTCATATTCTATTCTTCAGGTCCTAATACTGGCAGACAATGAATCCTCCATTGTCAATGTTTAAAATTATTTTAGTCTTTCGATTTTGAATGATTCTTGATGATTAACGCATGATCACTCATTAGAGAAAGAGCTGAAAACACGTACGTGACAGCCTATTGCTTAAATGCTCGAACGATTCTCTATTTGAAGAATGCTTTTTCAAGTGGAGGGGAATATATGCAATGAATATGTACCAGTGTAAAAGATAATTCAGGATAATGGATTCGATTAGGCCTTTCTCAACATTATTCTAAGCCGAGTTAAGGAACTTACAGTTTACTTTTTACTCTCTTTGCTAGGTTTAATACTTAATTATATAAATCTATGATGCAAGTAATCAAGGTGGCTGGCTCTTCATTCTGGAACGAGAGCTTCATTTTTCATGGAATTGTAAATACTGCAAGCACAAATGTGGAAAGAATCTGCGTGAGAACTTCTGGCTCGACAAGGGAATTTATGCTAAACGCAGAGACACAGAAAGAAAAGAAAAGAAAAGACTCCATTACCGGATGCTCTTTGAACCTTTCTAATCACATGATTCACGACACAATCGTGCTTTCACAAATGCAACTTTGGGTTGGCTCCATCGTCTTTCAATTCAACGGTGAATAGTACTCGAATTTTTCCAAGGGAAAACTTCTTCCTGTCCTGCCATTTAAATGGTGCATTGAATGGTCAGTAGTTCTTCAGACAAAGGAGTTGAAGATTTCCATAAGTTACTAAATGGAACCATTGAGAATGCCTTTGAAATCATACAGTTCTAACGCACAACAGCAACAAAATCCTGAAGAACAACCTCTCCTGCTTCACTCCAACGACAGTCATATGGCACAGTCGCTTGAAGCTAGCAAGCAGAGAGAAGGGGAAATAGCTGTCAACATTGACACTAACGATGCTGCTGGCAAAGAAAATGGGAACACCTCATGGGATTCATCGAAGAAATCTAAAGTTTCATTTCATGAAGTGTTAACTGAAGCTGTGCGGCAGAAGAGCAAGGACCTGTCAGGCCAAGGTGAAACGCGCCAATTGTCTTTTGGTTCGGGTGGAGGACAGTTTCTGAGGTGTGGTTCAAATGATTATCTTCGACAGAACTCATGGAGGCAACTGGTGAACAAAACCAAGTCTAGGTTGCTTGACCCACTTGAGGACCGATATGGAAGGGAAAACAGTATGAACTCTGAAGAAGAGTTCAAAGAAGATAACAATGACGAGGGAGACATGGAAGACATTCCAGATGAATATAAGATACTGAAATTCAGTGCACTGACAATACTTCAGTGGTTAAGTCTCGTTCTAATTATAGCATCCTTAGTTTGCAGCGTCTCCATCCCCGGTATAAAAAGACAAAGGCTTTGGGGTCTTCAATTGTGGCAATGGGAGATAATAATTTTGGCATTAATCTGTGGACGACTCGTTTCTGGTTGGGCAATTCGAGTAGTTGTGATCTTTATTGAGCGCAATTTTCTTTTGCGAAAACGAGTTCTCTATTTTGTTTATGGATTGAGAAAGGCTGTTCAGAATTGTCTCTGGTTGGGTCTAGTTTTGCTTGTGTGGAACTGGATATTTGATGACAAAGTCCAGGAGAAGACCAACAGCAAGGTACTCCCCTACGTAACAAAGATTATCATATGTTTCTTGGTGGCTACCTTGATATGGCTTGTGAAAACCCTGCTTGTTAAAGTCCTTGCTTCATCATTTCATGTAAACACCTTCTTTGACCGAATCCAGGAAGCTCTATTCAATCAATATGTCATTGAGATGCTCTCTGGTCCACCCTTGTTTGAAATAAATAGCGCAGAAGAAGAGGAAACAGATAATTCTGAGGAGTCACAACATGCCGGCGTTTCTGTGGTTGATAAACTCAGGGCAACCCTTCCTCCAAGGACTGAGGCAGAAATTGGAAGTGGAAAACAACAAAAAGCCACTATGGTTGAGAATAGTCCCAGACTTCCAAGGAGAATATCGAAGAGGAAAGATGAGGATATCCAACTTGACCACCTACGTAAGCTGAATCAGAAGAATATATCAGCTTGGAATATGAGGAGGATGATTAATATGGTTAGGAATGGGCACTTGAGTACCCTGCATGAGCAGATACTGAATTCTGAGAGAGATGATGAATCTTCAGTGCAGATTCGAAGTGAATGCCAAGCAAATGAAGCAGCTAAAAAGATTTTCCAGAAAGTGGCTAAGCCAGAATCTCAGTAAGTTCTCTTTCCCTTGCCTCTAACTGTAGCTATAAATGTGCAATGATGCTATCAAGCTGACAATGACATGAATCTCGTATCAGATACATTTACCTTACAGACATCATGCGCTTTATGGGTCGAGATGAAGCTTTAAAGGCATTGCATCTCTTAGGTGCAGGAAGTGAAGAAGAAGGAATTAGCAAGGCATCACTCAATAATTGGCTGGTAATTTAAGTGTAATTCATTTGTGTCTTAATTTAGTTCTAGCTGACATCAAATAGGAATCGATTAAGGTCTCTATTTGTCAGATTTGTTTAGAAACACACTAAAAGATATTTTTCCTCTTCCAGGTCAATGCCTTCAGAGATCGAAAAGCACTTGCATTGTCCCTAAATGATACAAAAACTGCTGTGGATGAACTCCACAATATGTTGGACATCATTGTAGCCATTATCATTGTCGTAATTTGGCTCATCATACTTGGAATTCCTGTCACCCACTTCCTTGTTTTCATAAGCTCACAACTTCTCTTGGTTGTATTCATCTTCGGAAATACATGCAAGACAGTGTTTGAAGCAATAATTTTTTTATTTATAATGCATCCATTCGATGTGGGCGATCGATGTGAGGTGGACGGAGTGCAGGTAAAAACCATCATTTACTTGAAGTTACTTGCATCATAATATACACATATCCATTCCCGGTTCCTTACGTGAAGTCCATGTGTTGATTACTACTACTATTTACTAACGTTTGTTCTGTTGAGCCTCAGATGGTAGTAGAAGAAATGAATATATTAACCACAGTGTTCTTAAGGTTTGATGGCCAAAAGATCCTATATCCAAACAGCATATTGTCTACCAAGCCTATTGGCAACTTCTACCGAAGTCCAGACATGGTTGAGACCATTGAATTTTGCATCCATGTGTCAACTCCATCGGAGAAGATTGCCAAGATGAAAGAAAGAATAATAGGGTAAAGCCTTAACTAAATTTTTATCTTCTGTCACTGTTAAATTATATGCATTTGAGCTTTATAGTAATTACTGCGCAATTGCAGGTATATTGAGAGCAGGGAGCACCACTGGCACAATAACCCAGTGGTGGTTGTGACAGGTGTAGAAGAGATGAACAAGCTGAAGTTTGCAGTAACGTCGAAGCACAAAATGAACTGCCAAAACATGGCGGAGAGATTGACTAGGAGAGGCCATTTATTTGAAGAAACAATTAAAATATTGAAAGACCTTGACATTGAATATCGGTTGCTGCCCGTCGATGTGAATGTGAGAAATTTGCCGACTTTGGTTTCACATAGGCTGCCTTCAATTTGGAGTGCTTGTGCTAACTGATTACTCCGGAGCAGCTGTTAACATGAGGGAAGTAATGGAATGTACAGCAGTTGGCCAAGAGAGGCTAAATTCAAGGGTGGTTGTCCTACGATCTTAAAAGCATCAAACAAGGTCATATGCATGTTTGGCAAATAATTTAAAAGCCGTCTCCATAGGAACATGGTAGATCCGTAAATCAGGAGTTTGAGACAAATTTTACCTTAATGATCTCTTTCTGTCTACTAGAATTTGAAATAAGTATACTTTATGTTCGTGGACATCTCTTATAATTGTCCATGACTAAATAACACGAGTGAATTACTCAAGTTTGATGCAATCACTTAGAAGTGATCATTGCTTAAAAATTTCACTGATAGGCACCGGGGATTTGGCAGATCCAAGTCGTCATAGATGTATGAAACTCGGCCTGTCAATAGTTCACCCTTTCCATCAGTTATTTTAAGCCCATAACAAAATTGGGCCAATATAAGCTGAGAACCCAAACTTAGCCCATAACAATATTTAGTGCATGCCCCCCATTTAGTTTTTATTTATGTCTTGGGTTGAATACTGGACCCAGTCTTGATTTCCACAAGATCCAGGCAGGTATATACTTTAATTGTCTCCTTTATGGATTAACTAACCCGTTCAAATTGTGCAAGGGCTTCTTCATGTTGTTGTATTTGATATTGGGAAAACAATGACGTTACTTAAAGTCTTTGGGCCTTGGTAGAAGCACAAGCAATGGACCTGAAATCCTGAGATGGGTTTCAGTGCTATTATTAAAAAAGCCAACTGGTTATCTCTTTGTTTTCGGTTGGACTTAAAAGTTCCGAAATCTAATAAAACATAACGGAGAGGGACCTGTTCTCTTGTTTGGTCATTGTTTGATTAATCCATTATAACAGTATAATTGGAGTCAGGCGCGAAGGAGGTAAAGAGAACATGGTAGGATACAACAGCAAAAACGTCAAGAAAACAAAGTTACATTCAACACCAGCCGCTCTCCTCCACGATCCAATCCTCGCCGATGTCCCTAAAAGACCCACTTTATCCGATATCGATATCCCGCGCTGCATGATCTGGGTTAACAGAAGCCAGGAAGTGATGTAGTCCAAAAAGTTTTTCGTTTCTTTCCGTTAAAAGAAAAAACGACCATATATAACCTTGGGGCTCTTATTGTCCAATGAATTTTGAATTGGGCCTCTATCTTTGCCCATGAACATTATTAAGAGACCCAACGTTTTGCTAAGTTCATATCCATTTCCTGGCCCTCCCGGACCAGTTAGAATTCTACTCTCTCGTTATCCTGTTTCGAGGAGTTTCGCTTTCGCTAGCAATTTATGTTTCCAATGGGCAATGAACAAATTTTAAATCTGTGAATGTCTTTATTTATATTTATGTTAATTTTTTTTAATGTATGCATAGCACAATTGCTCACATCTAATTATGTAATTTTTTGTCCCTGTTCACAAAATTATGCAAATCCTCACCATACAAGATTAATCAATCTTACATTCACAAGTCGATTCTTTAAAAATTACTACAGGCAACGATATACCCATAGGCAGAATTCAAGAAATTAAATCCTTACTCAAATATGCCTTTGGCCCATATCTAGAATCGCATTTCGCTTTAAAGTGCAGCAAATCAGAGGTGTAAAATTAAGTATTTCATATATTTAAGAAATATCATTAGCGCGAACATATAAATATATGTGTATATATATATATATATATATATATTATATGAGGCTGAAAGTTTCTTGTGCAAGACAATGCAATATGGCAGTTCTTATCTACATAGCTTTAGAAGTCAGCAAATATATTTCGCTGGGTTCTTTGGTTAATACTGATGTCCCTCTTAATTAAAGGTCTAGTGGTCAGGTTTCTCAACTTCCATAGCCTGCCTGAGCTTGAGTCGCTCTTTGTACTCTTTCAATTCTCTCTTGTATCTTTCCTTATCTTTCAATCCAATGTTCTGGTACACCTGCGGAGAAAAAGATTAATCATCGTACAAGATAGAGTTCATACTCTATTAGCAAATTGGACATGTATAGATCTGCGATGGAAACGATGAAAACATTGTTAAACCTGGTAAGAGAATACTCAAAATCACAGAATGCAGTTTGCATGACGTTCTACTGTTTGGCTGTAATACGGGAAAATGTAAATTATGCCTGAAAAAGAATGTATGCAACCCAATAAGTTATCTTAAATCATTTTGCAATTACCATCCTCTCTTCTGGGCTGAGACTGTTCCAAGACTCTCCAATCATTTTTGTGAACTCCCTCTCTCTGTTCGGATAGAGTGATTTGAGTTTGTAATGCTTTTCAGCAAAGAAAAAGTTATAACCACTTCTGTTCGGTTTTGGATAGCTGGGGTCTCCTGCCCTTCTGCTTCTCCTCCTCCTCCCAGCATGGCGAGAGCTGCGAATGTGTTTGTATGGGACAAGGGCATTGTTATATTCAGGCGTCAAGGCAGAAGAGCCCGGCTGCTCTGGATGGTAAAGTACTCCACTAAGAACCTCGGAACCCAATCTCACAGATATCAAATAACCACAATCGAACTTCCCATCAATCGTTCCGATTACTGAGAAACATGAAGTTCCTACAAAAGAGAAACCATGTCAGGTAAGGTCATCCAATGAATTGCAAGCCCAGAGAAGTTCAAAACAACATCCAAGCAGTATGAACTCACCTGGACAACATTCACATATAGAAAATACAGTTAAAAGAAATCCATTCCATATCAGACAATGAAGTTAAGGTGTACTAGCATTGATTAAGAGTTTGAACAAAATGTAGTTAAAAGAAATCCATTCCATATCAGACAAAGAAGTTCATGTGTACTAGCATTGATTAAGAGTTTGAACAAAATGTAGTTCTAAACTTCTGATTCAACACTCTCTATTTAAACATTGTTAAATGTCACTGTTTCATTTTGCTTCCAGAAGCAGTTAGGTGCGGATTCGAACCTGAAGTGCCCTCTAAAACCAAATAGTTGCTAGGTATGTGGTATCGTCCAATTGAAAACATTCGAATGAACTACAGATAGAGACAGCAAAAAATACATATTGGTTTCGCAAGAGATATATACCACACAAATATCATAAAGACGATAATCACATACCAGCAAATATATGGATAAATATAGTGGGACCCCATACGAAAAAGAAGAAAGATAAATTAATAAACTATCAACATACACATCAAATATAAAGAACTTCCCAATAAAATAGCTAACCTACAACTTTGGGTTATTTCTATGTAATCAAAGTGAGCCCATTTGATAAACTCGTAAATCAAACAGAATTTTGGAGCATTGAAATTAAATTCGAACATTATGTGTTGTGTGGACGACACTAACTTTATCCTCTCGTATCTTTTCCTATCGTGAAATAATAAAATGGACAAATTAGAGGAAAAAAAAGATACCTTCAATAAATGGATCTGAGAATTCTCTTATCGGTTTAGGGGAATATTCCACGAGAGCCAGTTCAGGTCTGCATGAAGAATCGTTGACAGGAGAAAATGCAACTGCATGGACATAAAAATTAGAGTATTAGACCCGTACATGAATCGCATATTACAACCAGAAGGAACAAACAAAGCCTATGATCAAGTAACAGTATTATGCAACAGAAGAAAGGGAAAACAGTGAAAACCCATGCTAATAATATGCGTAAAAATCAACAACCTGCTGGAGTATGGAGGGAACCCTTCTTCTTAAAGAAATGAACCTGCTCGTAATGGTAAAGAAGACTGAAGTAGTGTTTCCTAAGCACGAAAGATGCACTTGTTGTTGTCGGAGAGAACCTGAAAACGCTACCCACCTCCCTCCATTTCTTCTCTGCAACTACCTACACGGCCATGGCAATCAAAAGTGAAGACTGGTAAAAAGTTTTACACTTTACGACATGTGTATTTAGAGGAACAATGAAGGAAAATATGCAAAAATAAAAAATGTTAACCTTCTCAAAACCACCCCTTTTGGTAGCTTCTACATACAGAACATGTAAATCTAACTCCTTTCCTCCAATCACAGGAACCCTTTAACATACAAAGAGAGAATACAGAAGCCATCAAAGAACAGATAAAATACAAAGGAAAATGAAAAGATCACTTTTTTTGAGAGAAGCATAAAGAACCATCCGTCTACATTTTATAAGTTACGGAGAACACGTCACATTCTCATAAATCCAATATAAGAACAGGGAGAAGAAGAAAGAGAGAAATAAGGGAATTACATAAACTTGGTGCCCATTATAAAATGAAAGCGCCTAAGAGTATCCCAGAAAACAATAGAGTCCTTAACAACTTCCTCATGAGAGGCAAGAGAGTCCGGGTATTCTTTCCTCTCAACAACCCCATTCCGACCCTTGGCTTTCCCGGAAGACGGCGTTGTTTTGGTGGGCCCTTCCATCGATGGTGGTCGCTGGAGACAATAGCAGAGAAAGTTGCGAGGGAATACTATTTCTACTGTAGAGGGATAATAATGACAAAGAAAAGTATCAGATGATTTGGAAGATAAGTTTGTAATTAAGGGACAGCAAAGCTTTTAAAGAAACGGGGTTGGACGCTCGAGCAAGTAATGGTTGTGCAAAATCGGCTTTTTCTGGCATTCTGAATGGCCAACCAATGAGCGAAGGTCCTAATGCTTATTTATTTACACTGGCTTTGTTCATTATTACACACTACCGTCCCCTCTCACTTTTTATCTCGTGTCATTCGAAGCCTGACATCTCTGCAGCTGAAAGGGCTTTTGATTTCGCTCTTCTCTTTTGCTTTCTCCAAACGTAGACATGCACTTGCGCTTCTTGTTCTGATTATTTTCTGAACATATCTTAGCGTACATCTGTCGGAAGATATCTGCAGAATGGTCTTTTTTGGGTTACAGTTCTGTAGTGCCGCAGTGTACGCTATGGATTGGTTGAAAAGGCATCTCAATCGTAGATATATAAAAAATCACAATCTCTAAGGCTGTAGATTTACTTGTTTCTTAATATTTTTGATTGGTTAATATATACGCTGTTAGTTTGTAGTGGGTCACCATTATATCAATTGAATAATGAAACATATATCAGCCGTCCATATATAAGCCCGACTTCGTGGCTAGAATAGCTGCCAAGAAAATCAAGATTGAGGAAAATATTAAACTATCGTAATCACAATCATAAATACGCATCGAGACTCGGGAGAGAAGCCCTTTTAAGTATCATGGGTTAGAGAGCATCTGGATATCCTCTGGACTTTGAATAACTGCTTCATTAAGTCCCTCATGGACTCCTCATTCAAATAATCGATCCTGCGTCTCAGCAGAAAATTTATAGCACTCACGCATCAAGGCCCACTTAACTAAGGAGGGCCTCCCTCACCATCCAATAAGTCCATTACCTCGTACCATTTTGACTTGTAATTGCAGGGCTTTACCCCATAGGGAGCCCTTCCAGAAATTCTCTAAGGCCAGGGTCTAGCCCAGGCCTTAGAGGGGGTTTGGAAATAGTTTTCAACCAGCAATAGACGCGCCTCGGTTAGAACCTCATGAGCTGCGTCATTGCCCCAAGCGCAAAGATAAGTTGCTTGGTTTCGCCTTTGTCCTTTTATAAAAAGTTAGGAACCATCGACACCTTATATTCTGGGTATGTGGGATTTTGTATTACTTTCCAAAACTATCATCCTCTTTCTAGTGGCATTCAATCTTAATTCTAGAACACTCTTTAGCTTGATTCTTGTTTGAAGTTGAAAAATGGGAGATAAGAAAAGTAGCTGCATGCTCAGCACTCTATTTCTCCAACTTTTACTGCAACTGTATTCAACAAAAATCTTTCTTGGACCAAAGTTCCTTGCAATGTCATTCCTTCAAACTCTTCCCTTCTACTTCACTCTTATTTAAAATTTACAGTCACTTGTCTCGGCAGTAATTGTTGCTGTAAACTCTAGCTTTGTGTCTCCTACTGTCAGGCTTTTAATGCTCGAGTTATCAAATCTGTTTAATTATTACAGATGGGAATGGCCCAAGGACTCGAATTCATAATATTTATCAGATCTATATCGATTTTAATATCAATATGAGATAAAAGAAAACAAGAAAAGATAAATTCTGATATTATTTGTCAAGGATTCATATTTCCAGTAAAAAAAAGGGTATTTATAGAAGGAAGTTTCTTATATAAATTTAAGATCAACCCCAATGTCTCTTCATATTTGTGGGATTCGTGACAATTCCTAACCTGAATTTGAAGCTAGTACTTTTCTACATCCCAATCTGGCAATCTTCCCCCTCAGTCTCTTTACCATTCTTTAAAAAAAAAACAAAAGAAATGAGAACGAACAAAGATCTTGTAGGAAGCCCAGGAGTTGACCGACCTCCAAGGCAATTGATCAGAACTTAGAAAGCGTTAATAGTAAGGAACCCGCATTCTTTAGCTTAACTTGTGCAAGAGATTACCTCGAAAGCAGAATGGTCGGACTCACTTTTTTGGCTCCCGAATCTATGCTTACGTTGGCTTTTTTTTTTTTTTGGTTAATTGCATTGCTAAAGAACAAGAAAAAAAAAAGTCTTATTTTTCCGGTTGCCTGAATCTTTAGGTAAGGCAGCCAATGGTTTTAGTGAGAGCCCGCTGTTCATGACTTGTGAAGTATTTTTAGTTGGCATTCAAACAATTACATTAACTCATTAAGTGATAAAGATGGATTAATAGGTCTTTCGACCCATTCAACACCGAAGTTCGTTTGCAATTACAAGTTCATTGATGACATTATGGTTTCTGTATTATATAAATATTTTTTTTTTTTAAAAAAAGACAAAGTAGAATTTTAGTTATGATGTGGTGCTTGCCTCCATCCTAATTAAAATTTTCCCGAATTCACATTTTGTCTCTGATAGTGATTAAGTGATTGAAGCAACAAAAGCTTTACACGTTTCTGATGAATTATGAATTATAAAACACAATTTGATAACAACAATAAAAAGTTTTACACTAATTTTTATTATTAAAAAAGATTGGAGTTTGTTAATAAATATTTTTTATACCATCTAAATTATTTAAATTATTATTTATAGTAATATTTTATATTAGATATAATAATTAATAATTATTTTTATAAATTTAAATTCATTAAAATAATATGTATTTTAAAAATCCTTTAAAAAAACAGTTAAAATTAAAGAGTTTTTAAGGTAATAAAAAAAAATTAGAAAAACAGAGAAAATGTGTCACTTTCAGATAATTATTATTTGATGCGATAAGGCAACCATATTCCTATTCTTTGCTCCATAATTCATGTGTATAAACTAATGCTATATCTAGATAAACAACAATAAAAAAAAATGCAAAATAAAAGAAGAAGAAAAAATTGAGAAAAAATTATGTATTTTATATTGAAATAGCTTTTTTTCTCTTTAATTTATAAATTTATAAAAATTAAACATTTCAAAAATACTTAATTTCACTTTTTTTTAGTTTAAAAAATTTATTCAAATGAAAATATACTTTTTTATTTTATTTTTATTCTAATTTAAATATAGGACAAATATTTTTACAATTATTAGCCAACCTCATGATTCATGACTGACATTAAATAGATAGTGTTTAATCATAATAATACTATTGTTATGGTTGGTGTTGTTGTTGCCGCCATTGTGGGGCAGGGCTGATCCTTCTGACGTTCAATTCCAACCACATTGGCCCACTTTAACAGTAGTCTGATAGGCCTCTGTTTCCTTCTTCTGGCCGAATAATTTTCTGGTTATCATTTATTGATTATTTGATTTGAATAAAATCTGGAAAAAACATATAAGCAGCAATAACAGGCAGGCAGCATTCTTGACATTGAGCATTCTTCCTCAAGTAACTGGTCTCGTGGGACAGTACACCTCAACCCATATTGTTATCTTTTCAAGACAGAAGCTCAATGTTTTAATCTGATTTGTTGATTGTTAAAGTGTTTTGCCTATACGGAGAATGAATGAAGAAGGGATTTGCATAAGATAAAGCTCACACAAATCAATTTGTAGTTGGGATTCCGATTTCCTCCTTTTTTTTAAAAAAAAATAATAAATTTCCTACTAAATATTTTTATTAAGTTCTAACTCTAATCCAAGCACTTTGGAACCTCAGATAAAACCAAACCAAGGGAAGAGGGAGCAGCGGGGGTCCAAATCCAAACGTCAGGGATTCAAATGATAATCCATCCAGACTCAGCCACCTAGGTAGACTCGCTTTGACCCAAAACGGAAGATGGTTTAGAGTATACCGTTAACCCATACGTATAAGTCCCTAACCTCGCTTTCCGATAAAAGCCTGCTGTTCTTCTCCCCTTTTCTTCCCGCACTTTAAAATCTTTCTTTTTATAGATTCCCTCTCAAAATAAAAACACCGCCACTAAACCCAACTGCAGTTAAACTGTTACAGAAAGACAACCTCTGTACAAAATCCAACAATCATGACTAAGAACTCATCATCTTTTACCCTTTCTGAATCAGATCAAGAACATCTCTTAGAAAAACTCAAAGTCTTCGAAGTTAAAGGCCAACACAAACGCGGTCGTAAGATTCTTCTCATCATCGCCAAGCACTTTCCTGGTGAAAACATTATCTGCATGTTCTACTTATTTTTAAGTTTTCCC
>JBBYHK010000015.1:5456469-5473815 GCA_038382065.1 Adansonia grandidieri | reverse complement strand
TTGAGGGCTCCAACAGATAAAACAGTACGTTCTAATAATCTTAAACTGGATTTTTATAAGATGTCAGCAAAATTAACAGCTATTAGTTATCAAATCAGATGAAGAATCAGTAGTGGAAAGTAACATATATACCGACGAGAACTATCAATTTTGGTGTCTAGGGTTTCGGGAGTCTCCATGTCTTTAGTATTCTAAAGTAATACGGCTCTCCATTTGTGGTAATGTAAGTATATAACAGTTCGGTGTTTAAGATTGCGGTCTGTTTCTAATCTAATACCCCAATAAAACCCTTACATAAATGAGATACACAAAACACTAGTCAAAGATTTGCTCGCAGAAATGGTCTTAACCTTTGGTCAACAAACATTGTTGTCGGCTGATCTTAATAAACTTCAACGCTCATCTCTCTTTCTTTTTAATTTTGCCTTGTTAATTGCAAGTGTTAAAGTTTGTGACTCATCGCCATCATTTGGACTTTTGGCGTATAAGGAACAAGCTTTCTGAACAATTAAACAGAGTCTTGCATTGGCTTTTATATTTATATAAGCAGAACTGAAGTTATAAACTTATTAAATTATTCAGAAAAGGAAGTTATAAACTTTTTGCAGATGCAGTTGAGTGGACATAGGTAACTTGAACAATGTGCCAAGCCTTGCTCTTTCCCTTTCTTCCTTTTTCCAAGATGGCATTTTTTTTTTCTCTCCTTTTGTTAAACTTAAGGCTATTGTATACTATTTTATCTGGTGTCCTACTTTGTTGGTAGCTATAATGCTTTCAGTTACTCAACAAAATGTGTAAAAAATACATTGAAGGAGCAAAACCTATATTTTCCATTGGGGATTATAGGGATTCTTGCAGCCACAATGGAAATGGTTTGGACAGCAACCAAGTAACGTGCCTAATCTGTTTTTCATATTTGAGATCATCCAGAAAAAAAATCTCACATCTTTTTAATCGATAAAATGATCAATGTATATATGCGCTGACTTGTTGAATATGACTTTCAATGGCATCTGGTATGTTTACGTTACGTTATTTTCACAACATCTACTGCAGATAGGCATAGATAAAGGATCATTAATTGGATTGATGCCACGGGAAAGCTTTTAACTGCATTTGACTTCACAACTAAGGGGATTCTTCAGTTACGGCCCAAAAGTATACTACTTTTACCAAGAGAACAGAACTGGCATTTTGTCTGATTGGCATCATTTCCTGCTGATTACGACAATGCTAGTACTAGGATACATACTTACTTCGCCTTCTTCCCCTGGTTAAGACTTGCCACGATGTAATGTTACTTTTCTTTCTCTGGCTGAAACTAATGTTACTTCAATTCCAATGCTATGAGATTTTTGTCTTTCAATTTCTTTTGATATTTTTCTTAATTGTAACTTTGCAGGAATAACGAGCAGTTCCGGTCCCTGCATGACCCTCAAGGGAAGCCACCAGGTGTAATGGGGTGATGGCCATCTAGGGCTTTCACATTTACTGAAACCTTAACACTGGCTCAACACACAGGCAATAGAAGTTTCTTGATATGTTGCAACTGTCAACTTGGATGGCTGTGAGGGTAACATAGAAGCAAGTAATTCCTGGTAATGACATGCAGCTTCTGGATGCTGATACTCTTGAGTCTTTATTTTGGGATCTCACTTTTTAAAGTTTGGTTTGGCTGGGCTGTATTGCGGTCTATTTTCACTGACATGAAATGATGTCCTTCTAATTCAGAATCATCTAAGTAAAAGAAACCATGTATGCTTTTGCCTAAATAAATGGGCAGTTCTGGAACTTAGAATGCAAGGATAGAAATGACAATTTGTCAAAATTTCACTTGGGTTTTAGTCTAAAGGATTCAGGTTCACTCCTAGGAGCACTAAGCCTGAATTGGTGGTAAAGGATGCATTCCGCTGAATATTTGCAGTAAAAAGTATTTGTCAATGTCGGTAAAAATGTGTTGCAATTTATGATAGCATTCAAACTCTGTATCTTCCCAATCTTAAATATACTCATCCTGTGGCCTTTCCCCTCAAATCATATTATGTAGGTATGAGTTGCTGTTAGCTAGTTGTATATACTCAACAGCGCAAAATGACATGCATCCTTTTTTCTATTAACCTTTTCAATGCTTTATGAAGGATTAATTTTATTATCGAAGTATAGTTTTAAGTCCCATTCTTTGTCCATAAAGCTGTCGAAGACTTTTCTGGTATTTGCTTAATTTAGTTATGGCTCCATGTTTTCCTACAGGGTTACACTTACATACTTGCACGTCCAGGAATACCCAAAGTTTTCTGTGATCACTTTTATGATAGAGATGATTCCATATACGAAAAAAATGTTAAATTGGTATGCTACATAACCATTCCCATGTATTAGTTTGGTTTTCCAAGAAAATATTTTCTGTTGAATGCTTCCAATTTTTGTATGCAGATGGACATTTTAAGGAGTTAACGATCAAGTTATTCACAGCCAGTCATCTATCAGAATTCTGGGGGCTCAAAGCAACCTCTATTCCCCAATTATTGGGAAAAAAGTCTGCATGAAGGTTGGAGATGCTTCATGGCGTCAAGCTGGGCGAGAGTGGACGCTAGCAACAGACAAAGATATGCAGTATGGCAAATGCAATTATTCTTGTACCTCTTGCAATCTGGCGTGATGGTTAGTACTTATATTGCGTTAATAAAGCATCCCATCTCCAAATTTGCATTGGAACTCATTGGTGATGCTTCGTGTGTTCAGAATTAACTGCATTTACTATCAATAGATTTATAGAGCATCTCTAGTCTAACATTTTGTCCCTTACACACATCTATGCAATTTCCAACTAAAAAGTCTCTTTCTTTGTTCCCTTTTATGTCAGCTTAAGAACCTAGTTATAAATTTATAAGAGTAATTGCCAGAATAGTGGCAGAAAGGAGCCTCCATGACTAACCATTTCTTGAAATTCTGACATGTGCATTATATGCTATAGAGAGGCTTACGTTTCTTGGGAAATGGATTACGATTATACGAAATTCTACTGTTTGAAAGTTATAGAACTTGATTATAACAAGAAAGAAGAGAGACTACGAAATGGAGGAATATGAGTTTGAGAAAACCGCAGACAAAGTAGAAAATGCTGTAATCAGCAATGATTATCCAGCTAAATTTCTATAATTGTCTAGTTGACTTGTAAGTGCTAATTTTTTTGAACATGGGTTGACTACAGGTTAAGCTGAAACACGAAAATGAGCTTCAGTCAAAGAATTGCTAACAGAAGGAGACACGGAAGTAATCATGTATTCTAGTAAAAGAGAAGTCGATAATAGTATAGAAGTTAGGTCCCCATAAAATATGAGAAAGTGAAAAATAAATTATTTCAGACAAATTGATGCAAAAGTCCACATTAGTCAGCAGATAGCAATTAAGGAAAACCCTGTATATATATTTGACTAATTGGACCGACCAAACAAAATTATCGTCCATCAAATAATTACAGTTTTAGATATATGATGTCTGCTTCAAAGTTGAAAAACCCAAGTATAGCTTGTTCAATGCTCATACCAATATATATATATATATATATATATATGTATGTATATCATATATATAGATATATGATGTCTGTTTTAAGAAACTATAGAAAGGATTAGATAAAGCCAAGTATAGCTTGTTCAATGCTCATACCAATATATATATATATATATATATGTATGTATATTATTCTGAATTCTGATAATTTCAAGATTCATCACCATCAAAACCAAATTCTGGGGGGTGGGAAATCCACTTGGGCTAATGTGTGCATTTTGAAAATGGGCTCCAAGCCGAGCCTCCAACAAGCAGGGAACCTTTGAAAATAATGGAGAAACCTTGTATGGACATATCTGCCGTGCAGAGGGATAGATTACTTCGAGTCTTTTGACCAACCTACCAGGCATTGGCAGAGGCAGCTTAGTTAATAGTAACAGTAAGTGAACAGTGTGAGATGTGGGAGTCACATGGCAGTAGAGCTGGAAAGAGATTCAGTTGTATCACAATCATAACCAAGGTCGTCGGCACCATCATTCATGTTTTGAAAGTTGAAACTAAATAAAAACTGCCTTCCCCACCACACCACATCTCCTTCCTCATCTAACAGTAACACAACCAAACAAAATCACATCCTTTTGCAAGATTTTATGGGCTACCTTCGCCTAACACCTAAAATAATAAATCACTATGGCCTCTCTCTCTCTCTCTCACATGACATGCACTGGTTCAAATTCTGTCATTCATTGATTTTTTTTATTCAATCACCCTTTTCTTTCTCCTATATATTCCAATCTCAATCATCACCTTCTTTAGATTTATCCAATGTTTTCCTTCAAATTCAAACAAAGCTTCTTCTACTACTATATGTCAGAAGAAGTCAGTATGAGAGTGAGATTACGTAGGAATAATTCATGCGGATTCAGGAGAAGTACTAACTATGCCTGCACACTTGATTTTAATTCACAAAAAAAAAAAAAAAAAATTCTTTCCAAAATCTAAACTTGATCATCGGAACATATATACATACATATATATATGTATGTATATGTACACATTTTTCAGGGACGACCTTTCCTTTTAGTCTTAATATTCATTGTTGATAGTATTATTTTTTAAATTAGGTTACTTTATCTTCATTCAACCAAGTTTTATACTGAAAAATTGTGCTCTAAGTATTCTAACCACTCGAAATTAAATTGGGTTAATCTCAAAATATTGTTTTTCTTAAAACAAAAAGAAAAAAAAACACACTTTCTGACATTTGCTAAAACAAGAGTGAGAAAAAACAAAAAAGGCTGTTGGAGAACTTAGGCTCATTACAAATCTATCTATTCCATCAATCTCCATTTAATTAACTATAGCAGAAATTTTCATGTATTTTGCATTTATTTATTTTTCATGAATTTGTTAGCAGGGGTAGAAAAAAACCATTTTGTTAAGAGATATGTTTATCGAAATTACAAAAAATTCCCACAAATATAAATTTTATTATAATAATTTATTTAATATGTGTACTGAAAATTCATAGAGTTAGTATCAAATACAATTAAGTCGATTATTTAAATTTAAAATTAAAATAATAATAATAATATTTAAAAAATTAACCTCGTTGGTAGTAAGATATATAGAAATTTAATGATGAGAAAGTCTGATAACTGCATGAGAAATGAGAGGTGAGGTGGTCCGCATGCATCAAAAGTGAATGGGACCTTTAGCTTTATGCAGCCAATAGTCATGACATGCATGGCATGGCATGGCCGCATAAATCCGACTCCCGTATATTCTCATGGATTTATCACCATTTAATCTTTTTCTTTAATTTCTCCCATATCAAAGTTCGACTCCTATTTCCAACGATTACCAGCAGTTTTAGTAGTTCTTTTTTTTTTTTTTTAATCTTAATGAACTTATTATTTTATTGTCCCACCCTTTAATTCAAAGATCATTTGGCACGTCATACACACACTATAATAAAAACATAGATGCATTTTTCTGACTATCAATGTAAAATTATTGCGTGAATAAACCTTAAAGAAGATTTTGTTTAAAGGGAATGGTTTAGCCTATTCAATTCGAGTCTATTCTTCTCTTTTTCCCCTAGAAGCGATGGAAGTTCAACTTCTATTTTAAATATTTTAGAAAATACCATATATTTTAGTATGGTTGGGAATGGTTTAATAATGTTGTATAAAGTAGAAAATTGATAATATTTGGCCGAACTTTTTAATACGTGAGACTGGGAGCAGATCCATTCAACCCCAAAACATAGCTCACAATCATTAAAAAGGGTGGAGTTGGATTTCCATGCATCGAGCTGTGCGATTTCAAAACTAAAGTCTCCCCTCTCAACTCAACTGTAGCCGATACTCTTGCTGGCGCCTTGCGTTGGAATGGATGCCCTCGCCCCCTTCATTTCTTAATTATAAAAAAGAATTAAAAAATAACAACTAGTCAACCAAATCACCATTTCAACAGTAGGTCCTCGTCTCGCTGAACCTTAGCTTAGCTTACAGCAAAACATTATGCGACTCTCTCTAATATTCAAAACTCAGCCTTAAAATGGAAATGCAAAGAAATAAACACAGAAATTAACCACTAAACTGGGCGCCCAGTAATTTGCAAAACAGAAACCATTGTCCCCACAATCGCACCATAGCATAATAGCTTTTCCAAAAAGGAAAACAAAAGTATAAGGGGATAAAAGTTGACACTTGAAATTGCACAGAGCGCAGGGAACAAAACGCATAACCTTTTTTTTTTTCAAACAAAGCTAAGATTGAGTCATTAAATAAAATAGAGGAGAATAAAAAGTTATTTCACCTTCTATTCTAACCTCAAAAATTTTCATATGATTGCCAGTTTTCAATGCTTTTTCATATGGTTTGTCTATATGTGGCTTTTGGGTGACAGTTCTTTGCATCGTCCTGTATACTACTCCTTTTTCTTTCACCCGTAGATCCATTATTATTATTATTATTATTATTAAGAAAGAGTAGCAGACAGAACACCTAAACAACTAACTTGTAGTACTAAATTGTTTTATCGAAAGTGTAAAACAGTCAAGAATGTCATTCAAAAAGTCAAGGCCTTTCATTTATTTCTTTACAACTTTTTGATATGACAAGGCTCCTTTTTCATCCGCCTTTAAGGATCATTTATCATATATACTGTTTATTGTTTTCCAATTAGAATCTGGAGTTTTTACTAAATATTACCTTCAGTTTTCCTATTCATAGAATAGTTTCTTTAATAATTGTTATCATAAATAATTAATTGGGCATCGGGCAGTCCATTTTCTTAAGATCAACCGCCATATTAATATAAGAAATTAATACAGAGTGTGCATATGTATAGTATATGTACTCCCTCGGCGTGGCTTGAAATGAAATGCATAATATTTAATTGAGCATACGTTTGGTTAGACAATCATTTAATGTTGTCATTAATGTTTATCTTATTGACAACCAATCAATTTGACATTTTGGGTTGGTCACCAATATATTTGCCATAAAGTTTCATTTACAGCTAACGACAAAGCTGGTATACTGTAGTAAATTGTTGACAAAGTCAAGAGGATTGCAACTGCTGGTGTGATCAGCAGTATCCACCATCCGCCTCGCAAGTTACTTTTATGAGTTGAGTTTGCAGAAGTTAAAGAACATGTCACTTGATATGTGCTAGGACCAGGAGCCTCGAATATAAATGTATATACGTGAAACTTATTCAGGTAAATACTGTTGATTCAATGTTAATACGTTAAAACGCTACTACTATTCCAGTGTTACATATTTCAGCAAAAGAAGTAATTAATCTTAAATGTTTTTATTGTTCCAATGATTCAATCATCTCTGACAGTAGCTCAGTATGACAACTGGTGTGTACCTGGAATGGAGAGGCTAATGGGACGTCGAAGGGGACCAAAGTCAAGATCAATCTGCAACTTCTCCGAGGTGATGCAGATACTTACTGATACCTATTTTGAAAATTTGAACTGTAACCAATTAAATGGATGTGGTTGGGGTTAGGTTTAAAGTAATAAATGGTGAAGTGCATTATTAAAATCTTACAAGTAAAAAGTATTTGTGGGAGTTTGTTCTCTCTTTAAAACATTAACCCTTGGTCGTGGGAAATGATAAAGAAATATTACTGCTATCAAAAAAAGGCACACACAAACTTGCACGTGAAAGAAAAAAGAAGAAAAAAAAAAGAAGAAATCCCACTCATAACGCAAGGTTTAAGGAGCTAGTGAAGGTCGTGCGAGTGATGAGTGCGACGTATCAGTCGACAAAAGGGAAGATTTTAATTTTGAGAATTCATTCCTTTGTCTGTCTAAGCCAAGACCCAGAACCAATTGTGATTTTCTGGGTTTTCTTCCTTTCTTGATTTTCTAACTTAGTCAATTTAAAAGCAGCTGCAGAAGAAAAGAAAAGAAAAGAAAAAAAAAAGGGTTCATACTACAATGGTATAGAAGATTGACCTATGGTTTACCTTTTAATCTCCTTTTTTTTAACATGTTTGATAGCCCCTGATAGGTCAAGAAGGAATTTGGGGTTTTAAATTTGAAGCTTCTTCTAAAGGAAAGCGGAGAGAGCACCTAGGATTCCACACTTGGTGCTTGATTTTGTAGGACCCATGAATTGGAAACATAAGAAGTAGGCTCCTTCCCATCAGACTGGATTAACACTTTGCTTTACTGGATTTTTCTTTTTCTCCGTTCAATGATCCTGAAAAACATTGACAATTGAACGTTGTAAGATGTTCTGATTTACAAACCAAAATCAGACAGAAACTAGAGGCAAAGTATAGCAACATAGGGGTCCAGTCCAGACCTGTAAATTTTGGTGAAGGATGTTACACTGGTTGTTGAGTTATTGACTAGATATAACGTTTTTTCTCTACAAGCAAATTAATAATGACATGCTCCTAGACCAAGAGAAACGCGAAGTCCATCAAATACTTGATAAAAGAAGGAGACTTGTGGGTGATATTGGTCAGTTAGTAGCTAGCAATCTAGCAAAGAATTAAAAGTAGGCCAGCTGTACCCGCCGGTTAAACCAAATGCACTTATTTCTCACTCATTGGTTTTTCTAGGTGTCGTTTTCTCACAAATGAAAAGCAGAGAGACGATGCAATTCGCTTAGGCTTCAATATCCAATTGATGGTGGAAGATTTGCCATTCCATTTAGGTCTGGCTATATTCTTAGGCAGTAAGCGTTACTCAGTGTCACTTTCATTTTTTTCCCTACTATTGCTATTAGAAAGATTTCCTGAAAATTTCTGAGCTGCCATAATTTTTATAACGTGTGCAGCGTTGTTTTTTTACTAAATTAAGAGAATGGCCGAAATTAGAGTCATGCACCCGTGGACTTTGACAAGTTTAACTGAACAAAGAAAATGAAAGCATTGCGTAGTCAGTTAAACTCTCACTGATTGAGTTGGAACCAAGTCATCTGATTCTTATGCTACTTACCACGAACGTCCAACCATTAGCTAAGGACAATGTTGTTGGGGAAAGTGGCTTATCCATGTAGATAAACGTTCCATAGAGTCCTCAATAAGGTGAATGCAACTATAAATGGAGGTTTTAGTTGTTCTAACTTTTGACACGTCATTAAAACCACTAATTGTGCTTAATTAGTTCTCTATCCACGCCTTAATAGTTCAATTCAACCTCTCATGGGCAAAAAACTTGTCTGCTCAGCTCCTCCAGTGTCCAGATGCGTGGTAACAGATGGCCAGGCCCCTATCTACCTTCTAGTAGATGAAACGGTTTTTTTGTATAGTTGTAGCAAAACCCATGTTTGCTATAATCTGAAACCGATTTTTGCTCTAGTTTCGTCATTATCTGGTTTAATAACAACTAAGAAGTCTCTTACCTTTTCCTTCAGTTTCATATATATATATATATATATGCAGAGAGAGAGAGAGAGAGAGTGCGTTGGTGTATCATGACTTTACGAGGGCGTGTTTCATCAGAAACGAGGGGGGTGGAAAAGGGTGGGGGACTAGTGGGGGGTGAGATGAGGAACGCAAGAAAAAGACTGAAGGGAGAGGGTGGGTTTCTCACCAGTAACGAGGGAAGAGAAGAGAATAACCACGATGATGATGATGAATGATCCTTTGCTCCTTCTAAATATGCCCTACCTATAGGGGAATGAACCATCCAGTCTCAATTTATATTTATCTGTCTTTTTGAGTCTGAATAACGCCTGTTCTCCTCTTTCCTCTCTAATTAATTACACCCCTCACTCTCTCCCCAGTCCAAGCCCCCCACCCACTCTCTCTCTCTCTTATTCACTGTTCTTCCGTCATTGCTTCTTAAAGCTTCTTAAATAGGAGAGCCCCATCAGCACCTACTCCAGTCGCCTGCTTCTCTTATTGTTATTAACACTCTTCTCTTCATCTGCGTGTGGATGTTTTGCCTGTCTTTTTAGTGGTGAGTAGGAGAACCCCATCAGCTCCGACTTCAGCCTCTACTGAATACAAGGACTGGTTTTATTTTTTTGCTTTCATGGGGGTTTAGCAAAGGGCTTCTTACAGAGTTTATTGGCATTCTGTCCACCTCCCATCATAGAAAAAGCCCTCTTCTTTTTCTCTCGGATCTTTCATGGAGGTGGGCATACTGCCAACTAGGCTCTGTTGGCTTCTCTTTGTAAAACCCTTGTGACCCATTTCTTCCAGCTTTTCTCAACCTTTGATAAAGATCCAGGTAATACCATGCATATCATATTCCTATTATTATCTTCATCTATATTTCTGCCTTTTTTACTCTTTTCTATGCTACTGTTTCTCTTGTGCTGAATGATCATGTTTGTGGCAGCTGCTGACCCTTCCGGTTATCTGTATTGGCAACTTAACCTGAACTTTCCTATCTTATCTTGCAAAAAAGGTTTATACGAAAATAAATGGAGTGAATAACATTTTACTATATGTTTCATCATGCTTCTGCTGTTTGCAGGGCTTGATTGTTAGCTGTTCTGTACTGACAACTGAGGTTTGAGGGAGGTATGCAACATGATGCAGAACCTTCTGTTTCTTATCTGGTCAATTCTAGATCTCCTTTGAGGTTTTGACTGCTAATTGAGAAACCTAGCTAGTTTTTTTTTTTTTTAACGTTTTTATTTTCTCTATTTTCTCCTTTCCCAACCATCAAATTGTTCTTGAAGTTGCAGAATAACCATCTTGTGTTCCCTCTAGGGTTTTATAACTTATATTAGTAGCCTCTTGTTTTATGTATTATCTGAGTCGGGAAAGATACATAAAACCGTTTGTAAAGATTGAAGTATACGTGAATTTGATATCCAATTCCTGGTAAACCCATTCAAAACAGAAGGGTGGAAATTGCATAATTATGATAAAAAACCAAAGGACAGGAACAAGAAGTTTTTGTCAGAGTTTCATGAGACTTAAATGATGACTCCATTGAAGGGTTCTGAATTTTTTTTTCTTGAAACACTTTGTATTTTGTCTGAAACTATAATATTGTTTATAATCATCTTGATTGTAAGACATCAGATTACAATAACAGCAAAAAGATTTATATGTTTCATGGCCTCACGTATGATTGCCACCAATTTCAAAATGGGAGTCATTTATTAACTTAACAAGCTGGTTGCACACAGTATATATTAATTAAATCATATAAAGCGCACTGTTCAATTTGTTGGGCAGGGTCTTGTTATTTAGGGGCAGCTAGCCCTAGTAGGGATATATTTCCTACGCTTTCCTGAACACCTCGTAAGTAGCCTAGCCTCATGATTGAAATACTGACAACACTATTAATCAATCGTTAAACGTAAGCAAAGACAAAGGGATCGCACAGTCCTTTCCGGTGCGTCTAGGTAAACATACAAATCACCCAATTGTAACCGGACACCGATGTTTTCACTCCCTCAATTTTTTTTCTCTTTTTTTTTTTTATTCCCACTCTTCCCTTTAATTTCTGAACTCATGATGGTAAATTGCAACTGGTCGGTGGGAGATTAAAAAGAATGAAGAGAGACAATGCCAAAACATGAGAATATAGGTAATATTGGGAATGGATTCTAATAAACAAAAGGAATCAAGAAGGAAATGGGATTTCGACTTCAAATTAATCTTCATTTTCGCCTTTCTGATTTGATATAGTTTCATTAAGTCTATACTCTATAGGTTTTCATGAGCTTTGAAGTGTATTAATAGGATATCGGCCAAGGGGCGTGACACTGCGGAGTGCATCCGGATGGCTGGCTCGGCCCAGGCATGTCATCGTCGATTTTGAGGTTAATGAGTGTGGAGCCAGTGGACCATTTGGCTGCCTTGACCACTTTGAGGCGACGCGTTAAGATTTTTGGTCAAGGGTACGACTTAATATAAGGGGACGAAAAGATTGTTAAAGATACATAAAATCCATGGGGACGAAACCATTACGTTTACATTTTCTCCTTTGCCTTTTCCTTCCGGTTATTTCTGGTGCTGAGCGCAAAAAGTTTGCACAGAGAGGCATTTTTGTTTTTTTTTTTTTTTTTTTTTTCACCAGTAAAGTCATCTTTCCTTCGTTTGGTACCTTCTGGTCCCTGAACCTGAACCAAGGGGCTATAAATATATATGTTTCACTATCTGAGGGAATTAATAGCATGTCTTTTTCTAGCACAAAAAAAGAATAAAAGAAAAAAAGCAAGTTATGTATAAAAGTATTCACTGTTATTTAGAGCTTTAAATACTTATTATGCATGAGGAATGATTTGCTCCATTAAAGCCAGCTCCACACTTTAATTGGATTATAAAATTATGGTTAAGAACATGTACATTTTTTTATTATACTCTAGATTGTTAGAGATGATTTAAAAAAAATCATATTAATAGGAAACTAGTAGTACCTTTTTTACAGAAAGAAATATATTTTAAATTAGAAATGCATAAGAAGGTGACATGACAATATTTTTGAGTTGCATTATTAATGTGGTTATTATCAAGACGTATATATCCATACCTCTCTCTTTCCACAAAAAATAAAGCCGAAAAAGAAAGAAAAAAGAGATTGGGCCTTACTTGATACGCCCCAATTAACAGAAGTCCAATGTTTCTTCGTTTCTCCTTTTTCAGTTTTTCTTTTCTTTTTATTTTTGTTTTGGAATTCGAAATGATTTTGAAAAAGATTTTCGCATGTATGCAGTGGTTTTATTCTTCGATCCCATTGCCACAATATTTACAGCAGTCTTGCACCTGTAATATTGCTATGATGGTTGGCCACATACTTAATATGGGCTGGGCTCAACATATATAATAGTTTTCTTCTTTTTCCTTTTTTTTTTTTTTTCAAATACATTTGAGGAAGTCCGGGGAGAAAGGGATTCAAATTAGTTTATCTCGAAAAGCCAAGTTCTGGTTGTTCAACTTACTTCTCAACTCTGGCAACAGAAGAAACATACTGCTAGTTCCTGCTAAAATGGTTATAAAGATCCAGCTAAACCAATATCCCCGATCATCTGAAAAAAAATCTCTACTTTGTGAGTCTAACACCATAAAAGACTATATACAAGACTCAATCTAATCCGTCAGAATGACAAATCATAACTTTCAGGTGTATGCCTGTGATGTTATATGCTATCTCAATTTTAATCCAGAAGTACTACCAGAATCTTTTTTTTTGGGTTTTCAGGTTGGTGATGCAAGAGCAAGACGCCATTCCTTCATTCTTCATAAAGCTAGCCTTTCTTCTAGTGAGCCATCTAGTGAGTCTCTAAGATTGCCATTATTTATTTTTATTGTAGGTCTGAACGGTAGGATGCTTTCATCGCAGATGGAGTCCCCAAAGGAGAATGTTGAAGTGAGAAAGGACTGGGTGATATCCGCCTTTGTTTAGGAAGCGCAACACCAAATCGCCCAGGGTCAACGACAGACATTGACTCTGCTGCTGAACGTTGTTTTGTAGCATCATCCACGTATAGCAGATCATCAATTCTTGCCGTTATGTTGAAAGCTAGGCTTTCAATGACTCTAGAGTAGCTCTCAAGAATTGATTGTCCTACATCCTACAAAAACCAAGAATTTTATTCTGATCTCTTTACCTTTAGCATATTACAAAAATTCCGCAAAAAAACTAACATATGGAAAAAAAAAAAAGAAAAGAGAATACAAGTTCTGACAGCACTCTCTTGATTTGTCAAAACAGTTAGCTGCATAGGTCCAAATTATATGCAACTTTGAATCAGTTCAAATCTCATTGATATTCGAACAGATCATTGTTGTCCTGCATCTAGATAAAAATGATGCAACATCTTAAACAATAGAGACACATGTTGTTGATGGAAAAAAGTGTACAAAAACAATAACGCTTTCAAAACTAATTCATGCTAAGATGAAGTACCTTGTTGTACTGAATCTTGCTCATGTCTAAAGAAGTCTGAGGAAGGCCTGGAAACCGCTGCCTTAAGTTCTGTAAGAGTGTCTCAGCCCGCTGAGCTAGAACCTTACTCTTTTCTACATCACCAACAATACCCTTAACCTTGCCACCCCATGATGAATTTACAACCTTTGCGCGCAGTGGATGCCTTTTCAAGTATTTCTGTTTCCAAATATGTGCAGAAGCCTCAACCCTGTTTGCTATTTCCAGAGTAGTGTATTCCGATGATAGGTCCAAGTAATCAAGAAGACACTCAGGGGAGAACTGGTCGGCAGTTAAGTAACGATACATGACCTCACCCAAACAATCTTTACCGCACTGGAAGACAAGCAATAAATATTAAAAAAAAATACACACACCTATATGTACATGTGAAACCCAAAAAGAAGAAAAATGGAAACAAAGAGATGCATTAGTAATAATATGCTCCCTACAAATAATCAATCAAACTGCATAGTGAATCAATAACTGGGCGATATACACAAGCTCAAAACCAAATGACACTTTCAGAAACACAATAATGTATGAATATCAGACAGCATTCGTCTTACAGATTCTCCATCATAATGTCCATTTTCATGTCACATGCCACATGGAACACTTTTGTATACTATGAGAGCAGTCTCCAAACCTTGGGCAAGCTGTTGAGGTAAGCAATTGGGATTTCCATCTCAGCCAACACATTGTTGTTTATTGCCATAGCAGCCTTAAGGATCTGATGTGTACATTCCCTACTCTGCTGCAATCTCTTCCTTGTATCCTCAGATAAACCAGAAGGGGGAACCTTAGGAAATGGGAGCCACCACTTCTCTTCCTGCCTAACAGACGACCTTCCAGATGTTGAAAACGAAGGAAATGTCTCAATTTCATCACTATCGGCAATAACAACCCCACGATCAGCATAATAAAACTCAGAATCATGATAGCCATCAAGAATGCTTAGCAGCATTGCATCAAGTTTCTTGAGTGCTGGCAGGTTTACATATAGATCTGAGCGTGGCCGGGCCACCATAACCTCAAAGTTTCCCCCACCCGGAAACTCTTGCAATGATGGCTTAAGCTCCACTATGGAATCACTTACGCACAAAAGCCATTCCATCTCTCTACGCCACATCAACTTCCGTTGTGGTGATAATGGTTCTAACTTCCATAGTTCCCCAAATACAGAAGCTGCAAAAAAAGAAAAAAGAAAAAAAACCAAATCGATTCGGATTTCAACCTTTTTTAATGATGAATCAAAATAAACTAAAACAATGAAATGCAGATACAAGAACTAACCTGAAAGATTTGTAATGGCATTGGAGATGGCAAGAGCAGTGCAAACTCCTTTCCCTCCGCCCGACGTATCTTCTCCAAGCAAAAGTTTAGCAAACCTTTCCTTCATCATTTCTAATTCTGCAATTACATCAATAGTAATTAAAACACAGGTTAGTAGCAAAGTCAACTCAGACTCCCCAGGGAATCTTTTTCATATTATTAGGCTGTGTACGGTAGAAAACCCCGCTTTGTACCAAAAACAGGAAAGGAATAAGAAAACTTGAAGAATTCAGAATTAGTGTCTTGCGTTTTCCCTACTTTTCCGTTTCGAGTTAGGACTTGAAACGAAATAATCAAAATGGAAACTAGACAACCGAACAGAGCTTTAAGAGATCACAGTAGATAACAGATCTAAACAACCGTCACTAATTAACTGCGTTACCAAGTGCAGCAAAATATTCAACTAAAAGTCTTCGATCTTTACCTTTATAAACTTAAATTTCCTCCAAAACCTTCAATGATGCAACAAATTCAAGTCTGAGCTTAGTGAGTACTAAGAGAACATAAAGAAAGAGTGTAGTAAACTCACCGGACATGTCGGCCTCTGGTACCTCAGCCTTGTTAGCCGGAACGATCACGTGTCTAACACCGACAACCGGCAACATCACAGGAAGTCGCGCTGTAAAACTAGAACCATCAACGAACTCTGGTCCTGCGAGCAGCGAAGAGCTCAAAGGACTCGAACCACCTTGGTCAAAACGACGACAAGAAAACCCACTTGAGCTCTCAGATTCGCTCACGTCGGCGCTCAAACTATAGCTCTCGAACCGCTCACTTATTCCATCGAAACCTTCCTCTGACGAAACGCTCCCCATTCTTAAAGATCAAATACTCAAAAAACTTCCAAAGTTTTACAAATTCTTGCCAGAATTAACGGGCCGTACGGTTGAAAAAGAAAAGGGGGGCAAAATACTAACAACAATGATAATAAAGTTTCAAAGGGAACCGTGCTCTGCTTCTTGATTTGGCTTCCGAGTCCATATTGCCGTTACTATGAGGCAGTGGCGGTTTATCTTTTTAATTGGTGGGAGATGAATGCTCCCGCGTTGATTCATGGAGCGCGATCAGCACGCTCGTGTAGGATTTAAGGTATGTTTGTTCACGCGCTGGGAAATGATAAGTGTCGCATTAATTACCAGTTGGAGTTAGGTTGAGGTGGCAATGGGATGGTATGTAGTGTAGGTTAATGTGATTATTATTTTATCATTATATTTATGGATCCCCCACCAATTTTATAGCTCCCTTTAATTTGTTTGGGTTTGGGTTGGCTCTCCAAAAAAAAAAAGCAAACAAAATTCTTGTTTCATTGGGGTTGCTGCTGTAAATCAAAGTTTTGTTAGATAAATCTTGGCCCATGGTCCATTACCAATTACTCTATTTAATTAAACTTCAATTATGTCTCTTCCACTAGTTAGGGAATTGGCAGAGTTATGTTTACGTTGGGACTAAAGAACTCGTCATCTAATGATTTGAATGAGCTTTAGGTGTATAAGGGCAAATTTTTATTTCGGTTTTGAGTTTATTAAACTGAAGGTTCATCTATTACTCTTGTATGGGATTTGTAGGAAAATTTAATGGGCGTGATGAGCCTTAGAATTTGTGCTATCTAAATAATTTTATATTCACACATATAAATGTTGAATTAATAGTTAAAATCCAATTATATTCATATTTGAAATCTCATAAAAGAGTTCACTCCAGTTAGCATTTCCCTTTAGAAATATTAATGCTTTTGTTGAATATAATTAAAACAGCAAATGACATGACATGATAACTATTCTTTAACAGCCTTCAGGACATAACAAATGTTAATCACCGGAACTAACACCTTAAAGAATATCCCCTAACTAATAATCCCTTACTACTGAAAGCAACTATTTATTGGATTAACCATGCCCATAAAACATTACCAGGACATTCCTTACACACCAGAGAGAGAGAGAGAGGCAACTTGAAATCGAACGTCCTTAAATATTTTCTAAGTTCAGCTCGACAACATTTGTCCTGAAAGTCTCTGCATTGCAAACATTTGTGGTTTTGTGCAGTATGTGGAGGCATGGCACAAATCTGGTGCCTTTTCCAAGAAGCAAGCTTTGCTAGCTTGCCTCTTAAGAAGGGGGAAATCATGT
>JBBYHK010000015.1:5436931-5456369 GCA_038382065.1 Adansonia grandidieri | reverse complement strand
CTCATAAGGAGGAAAAGTGGCATTGATTGGTGGACTTCTATCCCATTGTCCAAGTGAACGGGCTGGCAGCAAAAACAATTTAGAGACTAGCCCGCCTCAATTCTCATCGAACTTCACTGGTATCCAGACGAGCTCAGCGGGGGGAGGAGAGGATTGCTGCATTGCATGGCTTAATTTACTCAATATATTTTTTATTTCAAATTACAACGCTTTTCCAAACCATTTAACATCAAAGTGAAGCCGCGAGATAGTTTCACGAAGCTTAACGCAACAAAAGTGGAAGGATGAATGACAGACAGCCGTTTCAAACTTAGAACAACGCACTACTCAGTGGGCAAGTCTTCCAAATCAGAAGCTTCAATATAAATATCATTAACGTGGACCTTCTATAATGACGTATGTTTCACATATGTTAAAATGTAAGGGCTCAAAGAGAAAAAAACAAAAGGCTCAAATACTTTAGAGAAAAAAGAAGTTAAAGAACAAGGAACAGTAACATACATCGACATCAGACTCCATATAACAAACATAATGTCTAGTGTAGTGCATCATTGGATATAGGAGTGTGCACACTACCGCCTCATTCAGTCAAAATGAATCCATTTTCACATCAGTAACATCAAGCTGCAATATCTCTGCTCTGCATCCTAGAATTGATCCGAAACTGCAAAAGAGCAGACTCGTTAGATTTCCATGACGCTGCAAGTATACATACATAATCACAAATGTATTCAAGGCCAAAGGCTAAAAGCTTTATTTCAACTAAAACGTATAGTAACGGTATGCTTCCGTTAACAATAATAGGAACACAAGTTTCAACCCAAAGAAAAAGAAAATATAAAGAAAAAAGTCTCAATAGCCATCAAGCAATACTTGGAGCTTTTCCATTATCTACAAAAACTGATAGTGCAATAATATCATTTTCAGTTTAGTGTAGTACCTAGGCTGGGTGCGCCCAAGATCACCATGAACAAATTCCTTAATATAAGTTCCAGCCTGCATTCCAAATATATTAGTGTACTACAGATTCCCCAACAAAAAACACAACATGCTAGCAGAAGACCTCACTATCCTACGCTAGTATCTTCCCTAACCAATCTGACCAGCATTTATTCAGACACACCAATTACTATAACTCAGTATATCATAGCTTGAATCATTGTCTAATTAAACCCCATTGCAGAATAATGCACATGGAGTAGTCTAGTCGGTATTAGATTTTATGAGTAATCAACAGCAGCAATATTCTACAAAAGTGCTACAGCCTACATTCCATATAAACCTATGTGAATAACAAGGCATGGTCCTAGCAAAAACAAACCAAGAACCTATTATAAGACCCTCCAATCTCTCTAAACAAACTGGCTATATCCGGCCATGTTTCAAGTGAGAAAAAAAAAATCATTACCTGGGTGCAGAGATGCAAAAGAAAATATTGAGAGCTTCCAGCAATCCTCTCAATCTTCATCCTACACAGGATTTAAAACGGAAAATAGAAACATGGTTAAGCATTTTGAATTTTAAAAATATACATGTCTGTGGAGCAAAGATGTATAATGGACAGGTAACAACCAATGTATAATTTTCTCGCGTTCCAATGGACTTCTACGATGAAGCACCCGTATTGGGGTCTTTTGCAAAATTTGCTGCATAAGAACAGCAGAAAATCCACACCAAATAGAAGAGTGGTATATTATAATACACACTGTAGATATGTCATGAAAAAGAAAAACTCAAGCTCAAAGAACAGCTAACCATGTCATTAAGCAATGATATGGATTGCACATCTTCATCCTCAAGCGGACGAGAAATCCACACTAATGCACAATACTGCTTCTGCATGAAAGAGGATATTGTCATGCCAGGACTGCCAGGTCTAATTTTATTGAAACTTCGTATTTTAAAACAAATGATAAGAGAATTAACTGCAATATACAATTATAAAAGCCAAAACCACCTGCTTTTCAGCTTCTCCTTCACGCATCAGTGCCCAACCTTGACTGCCTACCACTTTAAGATTTTTAACTCCAACCTGCAAGAATGTGTTATGTGCAACTAATTCTAAATCATTTGATACACAAATGGGTGCTTGCGTGCACACAAACACACACACGGGAATGACAATTTCTTTGGACTTACTAGTTTATCCTCCAAGCCATTTATCTTTGTTTCGATTTCCTTAACAATCACCTCAGATGGGACTTGGCGTGCATTTTGTATCTCAAGCAGAAAAGGCCTGCCTGAACCCAACATCCGAACCTACAATAGGTTCCACAGATAAGCACAAGATTCACGGATTGGGTTTTTTGGCCAATCATTCATTGAATTTAAAAAAGCAATCAACAAAGAAGAACTTCATCACATCAATATCTTCTCTGCCAGCAGCATGAAACTTGTAATTATCTCCTCGACATATAGGAAGGATGTTGCTACCTATTATCTCCTAAAGAGCAAACAAATAAATTTTAAGTTTCAGATATTATTACATAGGAACATTTACCTCATTTGGGACAATAAAGAAAAACAAAGCAGTAGCTAATACCTCAACAGATGCTTCTCCCATCCTTTCCTCATCTATCATCCAGCGTGTTTGGCTCACATTTCTTGAGTACTGTAATAAAAAAGGAGCACAGCAATATTGGAAATCAAACCAAAATGTTGGTCAAGATCTTAATAATTCCAAAGGATGGTATATTTTTTTGGTCTTTCCACAAAGCAAATTGAAGGAGATTTTAAATAAAGCAATGGTTTAAAACAAACAATTGCCTTTTTGGAATGTCATAAACCATAAACTCATAATGTTTGAATAAGGACGTAAAAGAAAATGCTCTAAAGTGTTAACTTACCTTCAGATATCTACCACATAGGTAAATAGGTGTCCTGTAGCAAAGGTATACCAAGTGGCAAGGTTCACTGATCTGAAAAGGCAAATACCAAAATAAATACTAAGAAATATCAAGATAAACAACAAAATTGAATTTCAACAACATCTAGAGTCTAGACTAGCAAAAAAGTTTTGCAAGTGGGGAAACTGCAGTCAAAAAATATTATGGAACGCAACCTTCTCTATGGAGACTTTAAAGTGTTCAGAAGGTTCTTGATCTTGTAAAACATTGGAAGATCTTCCAGTCAGAGCATTTGTTTCAATGGTAGAATAATCAGAACAATCATTGTTGGCAACCATAGATTCATCATTTACGTTGTGCAACCCATTCTCAGAGTCTGTATCATCAATGAAATCAGTGTGAATGCTACGGCCTTCTAGATGCAACCAAGTTTTAGGTATCCATTCCAATGGATCGAAAATACCTGTTTTTCGCCTTTTGAATCCCAGACTCCTCTCAACAGAGTTTTTCAATGCCCTTTTATGAGTGTAAGTCAAACGGATCCGAAAAGAGCTTTCGCTATATTTAGCATCCTGCGAAACTTTAATTTAATTTAGTATTAATACAATGAATATATTGTACACAATTCAACATTAACATAAAACCAATGATCTTCTTAAAAGAGACTCCAACCACCAACATTTCGAAACATAAAGTCAATTACAAGCAAATTACACTTACCAACAATGTTTCAAGAGGTTTAGTTATAGCAAATTTTAGAACATCTTTAACAGAGACACATTTGGAAAGCAACCTTTCATGAAACCATGGCTCTGATTCGTATCTCATTTTCAAACCTGACCTACAAAATTTGGGGGAAAGAAATCTTTACTGCTAAGTATTAATGGAAAACCATAAACCAGTAACCCTAAACCCACCAAAAAGAGTAAAAGAAGGCTTACAACATCGAGGATTCATTTTCCAGGATCAGTTGTGGAATGGAAACTTCAAGAGAAAATCCATCAATTTGATGTCCTTCTTGTTTCACTAACTCCGCAATGGTTAAAGCCATATCATTTGCACTCTCCATTTTCACAATCGTTTCTTTGTCATCGCAATAACTGAACTGTAATATACCGAAGCATACGCTGCATAACTGAAACTCGACTTCTGATTTAAAACAAACCACTTCTTCAAGAATTGAACGGAGCATCGATTGTGAAAACAAGGAATGGCAATAACTATGATCCTCGGGACCGAATATCCGTAGAATGCATCTCGAACATACCTAAAACAAACACACATACACACACAAAAGCCAAATTTGATTCATTTTCACCGAGTTTATCAAATTCAAATGTTAATGCAATAGTAAAAACGATTTCCATTAGGTAATTTGACGATAAAAATGCAAGAGAAAGTACCCCGATAGACAAAAGGTCCTTGACGATGTTACAAGGCAATGACCGAACGGCATCATTTAGAAGCCGTACTGGCATCTCAGCGTCGCAGGAACCGGCGTGGCTTTCCACTGGTGCCGAGCTGCTAGCCTGCGCCACTTCCGCGGCGTCCCTGAGCTGCAAGGATTTAGCCTCGTTGGACATTTTCGAACGGCTAGCGTTCACAAATGAGGGGCTTAAGTGTTTACTTCAGACGGCGAGTGTTTAATTAGATTGAGTTTGATCAGGAAGTCCTAATCCCAATTCTAAACATAATGATTTTGAGCTTGAAATTAAAGCCAATCCAATGCCAAATAAATCCATAGGCCAATACACCTCCAAAGCCCAAAACGTAAGAAAAAAATAATGTAAAACACTCACGACCCATTTCGAGAAAACTAATAAAAACAGCCCGAAGCACCCCAACCCAGACCAGACAAGATTGCTTAAACGCTTAAGACAGAAAAATAAACAACTTGGGCCCAATCTGATGTCAACTCCAAACCTCACTGTTGTCGTTCCATATACCATATTTAGTTTCTTCCTATGATGTAAATTATTATAGTATATTATCAATCATTTTCCTTGTTCAGCTTCTATCCAAATTGATCTTCAAATTTCAAATATCAGATTCATTTGACCCTTTACTTGGGATTCATTGTTGACCATCAACTTGGCTGGAATCCCTTTACTGCTTTGAGAGGCTCGCATGGCTGATACTTCTGCTTGCAATCTGCATCTCCTTCTTCCTCACAAATTACCAGAGGTATCTTACACTTCTTGAAAGGAATTCCAGTTCTTGACTTCTTGCTTTGCTATTTAATTCTCTTATCTGATCTTAACCGTTTATATATATAAATATTTGCAGACAACATATGCTTATCCTGAGAGGTACTGCCCCTCAGCTTAATTTAGAACCTTTTTTTTTTTTTTCTCAATGTAACTGTATAACCAGATATGTTTCCTCATACACACAGAGACGTAGCTATCTATGCCTTGGCTGTTGGAGCATGTGGACCCAACGTCGTTTGTATCGATGAACTTAAATATGTTTACCATGAAAATGGATAGCAGTTTATCAACGTTTATCTATCTATCAGTTAGTTTTTCTTAAGACTACTGAAACTATAGAATAAAGATGATGTAGCCGTCGTCATGCTCCATGATTGCCAAATGTGTACGCATATTTGCTTTTGTGATCTAGCTTAACTTGTTTTTGCTACGTGCAATTGCATTGGGATTCATGACAGCTGATTTGAACTGCAAATGGGATGCCTTATATGTCAGAATTGTTAATCTAAACCAAGGTTTGATTGAAAAGAAAAAAGAAAAACTTTTTGATTTATCAATGGGGATTTGGAAGGCAGTGCAGGTTTGTTAATCTGCTAGAAAGAATCCACTGTCGCTTGTTGGCTGTAACTTGTAAGTTTACTTATGGACAAAATAACCTTCCTTTTTACTGCTTCTGAAGTTTTGCCAACATTTTCTACTTTATATTCACTTTGAATCTGTGCCACAAGATATGGATCTGCCTGGCTTACGGTAAGCTCTAACCCATATCATACAACACCCCACCCCCCACACCTTCTCCAAAAAATGGTGTCTTTCTGGCTTACAAACTCTTTTTCTCTTTGCTTTATTACAAGATTTATACAATTTGTTTAAAGCTTCAAAAGATAAACTTGTGAACTTTTGTAGTTTTTGTTGTTAACAGATTTGATCCGCGTCTTCTGTTGCATGGACAACATTATATAGAAGTATTCATACCACTTCCTTCAAATGCCACTGCAAGTCCATAATACTGCCAACTTGGAAGTTGTTAAATTAATTGTTCAAAATCCCACATATCCCAGTATGCTAGGTTGAGAATTTCTTGCAGGTAAAATTGACGCTGTGTTATGAAACATTGGGACATAAAAGTAGTGTTCTAGTGGAATTCAAATTACAATCTAATTAATTATTATTATTATTATTATTATTATCATTTTGCAGATATATAATAAAGTAAGCCTTGCAGGATTGCATGATAAAGGCTTGTATTCATTTCCTGAAACGCTGTTAAATAAAATTTCAGGTGGTACGTGTCTAAATATAGATATACTCTGTCAGTTTTCCCTTTGATGAATGTGTCTGTATTCAAAAGAAACTTGTGAGTATAATAAGCAAAATGACATCGGTTGTTGACTGCTTCCTTATCTTGCTGACCTCTAGAAAAATGAAAAAAAGAAAAAAGAAAAAATAGAAAGAGCACAAACAATGATGTTGATGGCTTTTTTCTTTCCCTTGAAATATTAAGGTAAAGCATATTGAAATCAGAAGTTATGAGAAAGAGTCTGGTGAACGATTAAGCATGAATAGTTGAGTTCTCTTTGACATTGTCTGATTCTAGCACTGTCATGCTAGAAATGATTCTCTTCAGGATTAATGTCTATTTGAGCGGTGCTGGTGGATTCTCAGATCCATCTCATCCCTTTACATCCTCGAACTATCCAGCCAACCAGGCTTCAGCTATGAGAGTTCCAGAAGCTCAACCTTCTGCTGTATTTGAGGATTGAGCCCAAGCATCTCAGGCATGTACCATTATTGTCATGTTTAGTTCCTGACGACTTTTTGTTAGACTTTATGTGGCCCAAATGATAATTAAGTGAATAGAAATTAATATTTAATTAATATTAAAGTGATACTATCTAGTAACTCCTATTCAAGTTAAAACTCTAGTGGTAAGAGTTAAACTCTACTTTAGTAACTAATTAAAATATAGATTCTTTGATGGTAGGATGCGGTTCTAATTAATCTTCTAGTATAGATCTTTAGTCTAGTCTATAAATTGCCTAAGTTAATTATTCAAAAATAAAAAAAAATAGACTACAAGGCTTATACGGGATGTTCGTTTTCATGTATTTAGAGTGAGATGGCGTTCTTGATTAACAATGACTAGATGTACGTTCTGAATTTAAATCTTATACTTTTATGTAGCTTTTGAATAAAAGACGTTTTCCCCAATTATAGTCTTCCTTTGTCTGTATAATTTGCATGCTGTGAACAAGTTTGATCTAATATTAACTTCTGTCTTCAATGGCCTATGGGCTGTTTTTTTTTTTTTTTTTTTTTTTTTTTTTTTTTATGGCAAGCTTCTCCACAAGTCTTTTGAACTTCTTTTCTGCTTTGGCAGGCATTGTTGTATAGATTGTCGGGTAACTATAGTCCTCTGCATATAGATCCTATGGTTGCAAAAGTCGCAGTAGACCACTACTTAACCGCAATGCTGCTATCGAAGGCTAATCATGCTTACTTGTTCTTGTCTTGAGACTATGGTCGCATTTCATTTTATCAGCAGCACTGTCCAGTTATACCCAAGGCTGTATACTGATTTATCCACGTTCATAGATTCTCGCGGCCAATTTTGCATAGATTTTGCACCCTTGGATTTGCAGTTCGGGCAATCATCAAATGTATTTGCGGGGGAGATCGAGACATGATCAAAAACATATCCGGACGATTCCTTTTACATGCGTACCCTGGTGAACTGTTAGTCACCGAGATGTGGTTTGAGGGCTCAAGGTTCAGTTTCGTTTTTATAATGCATTCTTTCTTCTGTGGAACAGTTGGAAGTCAATGTCACAACTTCGGTGATAGTGTTAACATTCCAATGAACGGAGATCTTATGTTGGTGATATAAGTTGCAGCAGGGTCATATATCAAGTTGTATCAGATTTTTGTAACCAATTCTCCAAACTTAATAAAAAAGGAAGCTACCGACAGGCAAAATCCGAAAATAAGGTAGAAATTCCGAAACCTTGAACATGAAACCATAAACTATTGATCCACGAAGATGCAAAAATACAAGCTAGATCTTTACGTTTGGTGGTTGATGTTTTGAGTAGTTATTTAATTGGCTTGATGGCTTCCAGATCTCTATGATCTTATTAATTTTTTTTAAGCAATTATAAAGGCAAACACGTGCAACCCAACCCAACCCAACCAGCTATAGAAAATTTATCATTAATAATACTTTAGCTTTAGTTTTTTAAAAGAGTGAACTAGAGTTGCTTTCATTTTCAGTCAAAACTGAAACAAGCCACAAAACTTGAGTTCTAGAATTCAATCAACCAGGCTACTGTGTAATCAAAATGAAAAAGCAAATGCCAAACACTTGCCCGTTGCAACAAATGTGCACTTCACAAATGTCATTTTCACATTCTGTCTTCTCTCTTCCTTGGAGCACATGTAATGATTTCGTCAACTCTAAGAATCATCTCAGCAGCCTCAGTTGCAGACAGCAATACAGCTTGCTTCACTTTGAAGGATTCAGAGATTCCCAGTTCAGCCATATCTCCTACCTGTAAGAAGTTGAAACATACCATCAGTCACGGCAATGAAGAACAGTTATAAGCATTTCATGTTGTTTGGTTGTATACAATCATAATCTGTCTTGTCTACCAAAAAGGCTGTAAACCATATCAGTATTTGAATCTGTAAGACTATAACATTAGGATGAATACAAAATCAAATCTCTCGATAAACCATTATGCACACAGTAATTAGTCTGTAAACATGTCAAGCAGCCATATCTTACGTAGAACAATCTAACTGTAATATCTTTTAAGATGGAACGTGAAATTAGTCAAATTACTGACTGGACATATGATACGGCCGAAGAAACAAAACTGTAGCCATTTTCAAATAAATGATAAACAATAAATATAATTGATCCTAGTGTGATTTTTTTAAATAATTCAATTTCGGAACTTACAGATCCAGAGATGACATCAATCCCTGCATTGCATCCCTCCTTGTGGTGCTCTGCACGAAGCTGAGCTACCAAGTCTGCACTGTCCAGACCAGCATTGTCAGCAATAATAGTCGGGATGGCCACAAGCGCCCGTGAGAAAGCTTCAATAGCATGAGACTTCTTCCCAGGAGTCTTCCGTGCCAGTTCATCCACTTCCTTTGCCATTACCATCTCAGGCCATCCACCTCCAAGCAATACCCTAGTATCATTGACTGTCTGAGACAGCACGCACAAGGCATCATGTAAAGACCTTTCAGCTTCATCCAGAACATGACGGCTGCCATAAACAATAGCACGTTATTGAAATGCAAACATATCAAATAAGAGAACTAGGAGATGCTGCAACACTATACCTTGCCCCTCTCAACACAATAGTACAAGCCTGACCCATTTCAACACCAGAAAAGTGGATCAACTTGTCCTCACCAATCATAATTTCCTCAATAAGCTTGCAATGTCCGAGCTTAACAGACTCTGGGTTGTCAAAGGTTGAAGCGATTTCGCCACCTGTTACCAAAGCCAGACGTTCTATCCCATCAAAATCAGCATGCTCGATAGCAAGTATGCCTGCATCTGCGAAGAGTTCTTCAGGGAAATTGTAAATCAACTGCCTGTTCACAAAGCAGTTAATCCCGTGTGCTATGATCTTTTGCACTTTTTCTCTCATCTTTTCCTTTTCAGCCCCTTCAATTTCAGCAACCTTAGACATTGAATCAACACGAACACGTGCACCATATATCTTCACTTTATCCGTATCCATTGCAGTATTTGCCACCAAAATCTTAGCATTCTCTATTCGTTTTGGTTGTCCAAGCCCTATTTTCTTGTCAAGAATGAATCTGAAAGCATAAAATTTAGGTTTAAATAAATAAAAATAAAGATTCCTAAGTGATGCCTTGAACCATTCAATGACAGAAAAAGAAACAATATCGCAAACTCTGCCAAAATAAATAAATAAATAAAGCTGATAGTGTCCCTGTTCACAATATTTGGACACCGAACATTTTTTATCAATGAGAAATAAGCGTGAAATTGGGGCAAAACTTTTTGCAGAATACAGTAAATGAAGGGAAGGATGATGTACTAGAGGCCCAACCAGTCCCACCAAAAAACTATTACAATAAATGTTGAAGGGGATAAGAAGCTCATAAGAACTCACCCTTCATCCAAGAAAGAATCCTTTAAAGATCCTCCAGGCTTCTTGATAATTTGGATGGCCTCTAAATTTGTGCTCCCCTACAGTTTCAAATAACATGCCGCACAAGCTCGATAAGTAAAAAATGGAAGAAGAAATTCAATTAAAGTAATAAAACAGAAGAAAGGAGAATTCTCTACACATTCCCAAGCCAAAAAGCATTGAAACACTTATCTTCAATCATAAAATGTTAGATGCAAAAAAATTATCACCTTTAACCTCATAACAGCATCCACAGCTAGTTGTGCAAAATGCTCCTTATCCTGAGAGAGAATTTTGGAACTCAATGTGGTCATTGCAATTTTCATCAAGTCTGACTTGAATTTCTCTGCAAAATTCAGAAATGCCACGTGCATGAGAAACAACCAAGATAGAGTAAAGACATTCTAACGGAAAGAACAAGTCCATTAGAGATTTTATCAAGTCAAACACATTAAAGAAACTAGTTCAATGAGGACCAACAAAACCTAAAACATTGGGCAATACTAATACAAAAGATAGAGCTCTCATCCAATCTATAAACAAATAAAATGAATGTACTCATATCCAACAATCTTCACCTGCATTCTCTTTGTTATCCACAACCCTCTGCAACAAAGCATTACGAGCACATTCAGCTGCCATTCGATAACCTACAAAACCAGCACATATTGTTAAAAACTCTGAAACATAACTTATTGGGCAATTGGCACACCAACAAAATAAAAGATAAAGAATAAAACCAAATAATATAGAAACTGTGATGATGAAAAGTTTTATTTAATTTTATGGTTTTATTCTCTTTTTTATAGACAAATATAGAGAACAAAAGCGTTACAAGCGCACCAACTTATGACAGATGCAACCATGCTGCTATTAAGTTCAGAAAGAAAATCATTTTTTTTTAAATGTCAGAAAATATTAGTCCTGATAGTGGTATAAAAATTTAACAGTTCCCCCCCCCCCTAAAAAAGAATGTCAGGAAATATTACCCCTAGATAGACCCATGTCAGAAATATTACACAAAAGAATGGTACTACTAACATCCCTGGTTCCTTTGTTAAATGCTATAGAAAATGGAAAGTAGATAACAAGCTTAAATTAGAAGCAGTTTCATGCCTTTGTAATAATACCACACAAAAGCCCCAAACATATATGCACCATCTAGTGGAAAGGCAAAAAAATAAAGATACTATAGTAAATTAAACACAGGGTCTGACATTTCACATGTAAGAGGCAGCATACAAGATGAATAATAGGAAGCTATGTACTAAATGAGGCCCAAAGAACCTGATATTATTGTCATAGGGTGAATCTTGGCTGCCACTAGCTTTTCTGCCTCTCTTAAAAGTTCTCCAGCCAAAACCACAACAGAGGTTGTCCCATCACCAACTTCATCATCTTGAACTTTTGAGATGTCTGAATTTTGTATTAATGGTCATTATCTAAAATATATAACAGCTATCTTGTGCACCAAATAATTCATCAAACTCACGCAAGCTTTTAAAATGTTAAAAAAAAAAAGTAAAAAACACTTTAGTCATAAAGAGTAAAAAAAGAGTAGTCAAGAAAACAAGAACTATAATAGGGATACCGATTAAGACTTTTGCAGCAGGGTTGTCAATATGCAGCGACTTTAAGATGGTAGCTCCATCATTTGTAACAGTGACTTCATGTCCTCTGCCTGTTGATTGTAAAATTTTATCCTGCCAGATAATTTCACCAGCAAAGAAGTCACAATTTAAAGTAGAGAAGAACAAAATCATTATTTGATTCTTTTAATTTGAATATAAAGTGTGGAAACCGTACCATTCCCTTTGGCCCAAGGGTTGTCTTAACTAAGTCGGTAATTGCAATTGCCCCAACAAATGATGCCTGAAAATAATAAAGAGCATGCATATCATATATTATTGAAATAAGATACCCAAAATGGAAAGAATGCAGTAAAAGTATAATCACTGAATTCCAAACAAACAGCATTTTTTTTCTTTAAAACAGATTATCTGCATTACATATTTTTATATATAGTTATAATGACCTACCATTCTGGCACGCTCCCCCTTCTCTTCACTAGCATCATCTTTAAGGATTTTCTCGATCTATCACATTCAGCAAGCAAAGCATTCGCAAAACAATACTTCAAAGAAAGAACAAAATTACGAAAAACAAAACTACCTCACTGAAAATAAGTACTATTAGGCAAATGACATACCGCCATGGAAAATAACTAGGACGAGAGTAGCTCAAGTATCAGTGCACGGAAAAAAAAACCTGAATCAAGGAAAAAAAAAAAAAAGCATCTTCAATCAAAAACAAAAATGAAATACGTCTAGCACAACCGAATCGGCGAATCCAAGATTCAGCATAATAAACCCTAATTTTGTATAAAATGAACGGGTAACAGTTACGTTCGGCATTTTGACTTCATCTGCCTCATTTCACAGAGAAACTAACCGAAAGAACTTTTAAAAGGAAAAACCATAACATAACTGCGAAAAATGAAAGTGAAAAGAAAAATAAAGCATAGGATTCATAAACCCTAGAAATCCTTGAAATGACTATGTTATTACCTGATCTTATGCACGACGTTCGAGAGAATTTGAGATTCAGATCCCGCCGAGAACAGTGAAACAGGAGCAGGGTTTGGGTTTTGGCCTTAGAGCCTTGCGTTGCTTTCCTCTACACTTTAAACAGAGTGGTAATTATAAAATAGTATGTTTCGCAAGGGTTTTGGATTTCTTTGTTTTTTTTTTTTTGGTATCCGCTAGTATGGACTCTTTTTGATTAAAATGCGTGGGCGGCAGGGCGAGTGGGATTACACGTGATATAATATGACTGGAGAAAACCTATGAGACACAGTGAGCGTGATCTGAGGACTGAGGGGATTACTTTATTCATCTGAAAAATGCTAGGTCTACCAAACTCAGGCCTTAAAGGCCCCAAAATTTATTCATGATCCACTACTTGGTCCAACTCTAATTTAGATCCATAAATCATTAATCCCGCATTAAATAAAAGATGTCATATAATATTTTCTTAGCTTATTTTTCACTCTTTATTACAAGTTAAATATATATATATATATATTATATGCATATATGCACAAGCAATTCAAGAAAAAATGAATATATTGGGTGATTTTGAACTAAAAGTTCAACTTCCCTTCTTAAAAAAATAAGTGATGATATTTACATATCAAAACCATTTATACTAGAATTATTGTTTCAGCTCTTTAGTCTTTACTTTTGCATCAGAAATATCTTTAATTTTATTTTATTTTTTAAAATTTAAAATTTAATTATAAATTATGACTAGTGCTTTATAAGTTATTTATATAATGAAACTTTATTGTTAGTTTTAATCCTCGATATGATACATTCTCTTGGAGAATGAGAGAGACTCACTCACTTTTTAAGTTTGAATTTTGCAATGGTCCCTAAATATATCAAACAAATTTGGGTTTAATTTGGTGACAAAGACAAAGCAGGAAGACTTATAGCTTGCAATTGCAATCATTGCATTATCTTAAGGTAATAACAGATTAACAAACATAATTAAATGGTTGAAAACTTGAACAATACAAATCGGAATACAAATCTATGGTAAGAAAGAATGCGACCTCGAGCTGAGGTCTATTAAATTTTAAACTTCTAATCATCATGTTCTCTCGCATTTCAGATTAGCAGTGGCACCAATTGATGGGCTACGCTATGTTTATAGCCCAAAACTCAGCTGTTTAATCTTTATCCAAGCTGGACAGGACAGCTTTCTCTACCCAACTCTGGATCCTTCATTCTATGCTGGGTTAGAGGGGTCGGGTGCGTCTGCCGCTTGCCCTGCCGCAGAGTAGTGCATTCTTGGGGATCGGGTATTCATCCCTTAGTGAAGTTGAGGTCGTGTACACACGCAAATAGAACTGTTGTCCGAGGTACTGTCTTGCCCAATACTCGGACCTCAAGTTCCACATTCCTACGTTGTCAAGCGCCACGTAAATGGCAGTCCATGATTTAGGATAAACCTGCAATCACAGTGTATCAAAGTCACATTCTTGATCTTCCTGCTCTATCTATTTTTGAAGGAAATGTGAATTTTAAGATGAGCTGAATGAAGAAAGATTTTGATTTTTTTTTACCTGAGTGGTACAACGTGAAACTGCATCGCGGAGGTTGTATCCGTTCCTACTAGCTGCTGTCCATTGCCCTTCGTCCATACTGCATTTCAGAATAGTTTAGAAACCATACATCAGCACAATTCCAAGCACACGTCTTTTGGATTATTCAGGTGAAAAGATGTGCTTACCCAACAACGAAGAAAGAGTAGCCATCGAGATGCCAGCTCTGCATAATATCCTCATCATTCTGAAATACAATCTCAATAAAAGCCCTGTAGTCTGAATTCATAACTGAAGTGTCAAGGTATATGGCTCCTCCATAAGGATTATCGGATATGCTTCCGACACGAAAAACTCCTTCAATTTTAAAATAGTCGGCAAGTTTCAGAGGAGTGTCTGCTGGAACAAAGGAAACACTGTTAACCGCATATCTTTGCTTGCCATTAACTTGCCCGGCAGAATTTGCAAGCCTGATAGTTCTGGTTGTGTTAATGAGACCATAGTGATATGAACCCTGCGGGTTAGGCCTTGGTCCGCTTGCTGTAAGGTTAGTCCTGAAACAGAAACATGTGAATGATGAGGCTAGAATACGTGTTATTCGCCAGAAAGCTTGTTGGTTCAAAGACCAACACTTGAGAGTTAAAAAATACCTGATAGAGCGAGCCTGGTTTAAAGACCAGTCAACTTGGATGGTTGGTCCACCAGGAATAGGACCAGAGACAGGGCCAGCAGAATTGCTATAACGAAGAGTTGCTGTAGTGGTGAGGACCGGGTCAGTAAAGCGAGTGGAGACCGCAATGTAATAGTCTCGAGCAGGCTGATCAGCTGTAAATAAAACAGAGCATGATTGGCCAAGGTGAAGGTCTATTGAGGAGTAGGTAGTTTGCAGAGTGTGCGTTCCCTCCACTTCTACCAACTTCAACCTGTGGTTTTGGATGCGGAAATTGAGAGAATTTTGCAATCCAACATTTGATATCCTAAGTCTGTAGGTTTTCCCTGCAATAAATGATCCAAGAAGAACATATTTATGCTTGAATCACGTCGTTCAAAATGCTTAAACAGCATGGAAATTTAGAAGGATCAAATTTTAGACCGACTAAAATACCTTGTTCAACATTGAAGGAGGCACCGCCAGGTCCACGACCATTGATAAGGATTCCATCAGGGAAAGGTAGCTTCTTACCACCATCCAGTTGAGCTTTCAAATCCTGCACAAGCACACTTATTTCTTATTAGCCAGATTAAACAGTCTCAGACTTCAATAAAATCAAAATCGAATGCAACTATCAGAATCATTATTTAAATAACTCTAAATTAATTATCCCACCAACAGAACTTAAGAAGCTTTCTGGACATGCTCTGGGCCCAGATGACAAGCAACAAGTTAACGCTACGAAACCAGAAAACCCAATTTGCTATTGGGCCTAAGTTGAGCATCCCAGGAATCAAATCAATACGCTTATGTTTTTGGATATTTCAGCTTTGGGAGTGACGCTTCATCACTAGGGGAAAAAAAAGAAAAGAAAAGAAAATAAATAATAAATTGACATAAATCATTGCATCATACGAAAAGCAACGATTTTTTTTAGTCAAAATAAACACCAAGTTTAATCGCAGCAGCAGGAAATGACAGAGAAAAAGCCTGTCAACAAATCCAGCTGTCAAACAAAAGCCATAGCATCGAATAGTCAAATAAAAGCTCATTTGCTTCGTTTATCTAACTCCGTTGCCGACAGATTTAAAATCCCCCGAATAGAGTTGATCCCACCACGTTAAATTTTTTTATGCCCCACATCCACAGTTATGAATCTCATGCATTTTTCCATTTTGATGCCACTGCCACCTAAATACAAGCAAATTTAAGTACACCAAGGGAAGGCTTGGAAAAATGTAGGATCATTACCGTGTGATTGGACTTGTACCAATCTCCAATAAGAACCGTGTAATCCCCAGCAGGATCTGGGAAGGGAACCGGAATCCGCGGTCGGCTAAGGATCCTGATCCCTCCAAAACCACCGGCAGCCTTGTGGAATGCAAGAGAGGGGAAGTAATAGAAGCTTCCTATTTGATCCTTCACCTGAAGAATGTACGTGAAGTTCTTTCCCGCTGGAATAGGGCAGGTTGTTCCATATACACCATCTTCATAAGAATTCCTCCTCTGTTGGATTCCATTCCTACATTTTTACCGTTTCGATGTAAGTTACAAATAACAACTACAACTAGTATTTCCAAACTTATAATGGTGCAGTCGGATCACGATTCACGAGCCAATTTTAAACGGTCAACGTTGCATGGATACACTTACAATATCGATACCCGATGCGGATATAAATACGAGATACGATTATTTTTAAAAATTTAAAGTATGGGTACATTAATATTATATAAAAAAATTATATATTATATATAACTAAAATTTCATATGATAAAACATAGCATTGTAACATAAAAGATGAAACACACAAATTTTATAATAACATATACAAAGCTTAAGTTGTTTAACGTGATTCTTCTTGTTAAATACATATGTGGGCTAAGGCTGTGGGGAATTGAGGAGAGACAATGGCTCGACAATTTAGTTGTTGCTCTTTTCCATGCAAGATGGGTGTCGTTTATATCGGAAGATTTGAAGAAAGCAGGCCAATAATGAAAAAAGAGAAGGTCAACAATGAATAAAAATGACCTAAGGCATAAAAACGCTAAGTTCGAGTGTTAAATTCTTAGATGAAAATTTTTGTGCGTGCCCAATCTTATCGACATGTACCCAACATATACTAATATTTGATATGTATCCGATATGAATACTCTAAATTTTTAAGAGTACCCATGGTTCAGAGTAAATGGTATTCTTTTGATCGTTTACAGCTTTGAGATGCTAAAATCCAACCCACTTGTTGTACCCATTACATGTGGAAAAATAACAACTTTTCTACTCTTTTCGACTTTACAACTGGCCAATAATTCGATTTAAAACCGACCACAAAATAGTCCAATATTACTTGATTGCATATCTAACATTTTAGTTGTAAGTCCATTAATGAATCATCAATAAAAGGCAAAATAATTTACTAGTACATGAGAATTGATAAGAGGAACATGGAGAAACTAAATTTTGGACAAAACAAATAGCTTCCAGATTTAACAAATTATAAATATGATAAGGCTACCATCTTTCCTTTTTCTGGGTACATATCCTAATCCACCAGAGCATCTTCCCATATCTCCAAGGGGTGGGAGACAGCTAATTAAAATGTGGACCACTTGGATCATGCATGATTAGTGAGTTTAAATTAGGTAGGTAGATGTTGTTTCCCTCAATCAAGGACATGTCACTTCTAATTACAGCAAAGCACCTTTTAACTGATACTAAACAGTGATAAAGATAATCATGTGCTCAATATTATTTTGCAGAAAATAACTAAGAAATGCAATGAATGGGGTCGATTAAAGGCAGATCTGCCATGTCACCAAGCACATGGATCCTTTCACTAGGGTTCACGTTTGATCAATCAGAAAGGTATACAAGAATGGCACGGAAGAAATAACATGAATCAGCCCTGCCGATCAGACATTCTTTAATAACAAATCTAAACTGTCTTAGTAACCGACTCAGGCGGCTGGTTGTAAAAAGAATGTCATAGATTACAAATATGTCCCCATATGGCAGTGAAATTAAGTGAATAATGAATTCATGATGGGTTACATTCGTCTTTTTGAAAGAAAGGGAGGGTAAAAAGTTGCCCGCAAAATCTTTGCAGTGAGTGAGAACATAGGATGAGTGGATCTTACCAGGAAAGGAGAAAAGGCTCGTCTAAGCTGTTAAACACGTTGATAATGAGATTGTCATTGGTAACAGAGTGGATATCAGGGCCTGGAAATTGTCCATTGATGAGAATGCCCTGGAAAAAAAGAAGCAGAACAATTCATGAGCATCATTTTCATCATATAGATCAACAAATGACTATCAATTAATATGAATCAGATTATCGAAGGCTTACGGTTTGACGAATGCCAAGAGGGTAAATGTCACCGTAGGTAACATTCCAGTTGAAGAATCTGTAAGGATCTTCAGCCCCGGCAAAGGCAGAAAGAGAAACTATGGCACAAATCAATGCCACAGCCAAATGAAGCGCCATTATGGAAGTAATGAAAACGAGAGACTTCCTTTTCTAGGTCTTAGTAGCTGTATAGTGAATGTGAAAGGAAGGAAAAAGAGAGGAAGAGAGACTTTAAAAGAAGGGGTTGGGAGGAGAAGCACTGAATTGACGTTTGATGAATGAGGGACGGTACTATTTTTAAGTGTGGCAATGTAAATCAGCACTAAAGAAAAAGAAAAAACAAATGTGGGGAAATTTAGGAAAGGGAGAAAATAAAAGGAAAGAAAGAGAAAATGAAGTGTCGGTGATGGGGTATTTACATTAGCTGACTATTTTGAACTGTGAATGCATTTGTTTGTCTCCCACATGGGTTTGGGTTTGTTGTTTATGTTCTTGCAAAATAAGTGAGGTGGAAAAATATTTGTATAATTGGTGGGTGCTTTTGTTTTGTTTTGAAATAGGGATTGCATGTGAAGAGGTTAAACGAAACAGGCAAAGGCAAGAGCCTCGCCTTAAGATCTTACATTAGTTTTCCACTTTTATTTTACTGTTAGCTTTGTCCGAATAAATCCAATCTAAGTTTGTTGGTTTCTTCAGCTTAAGCATTGGTTAAAACTTATTCTCGTACTTGTGAACTTTTCACAAGCATTTGTAAAGAAACAAGGCAAGTGAACCCTACGGGTCGACAGGTCTCTTACCAATTCAGGGATTGCATTGCAGCAAATGGAGTAGAATCTTGACTTACTGACTTGGCTGAGTCAAACTTGAGCGTTAAATAAGGCAGGTTTTAAATGGATGGTTGTTATCGAGGCCATAGCAAAAACCCCTCGACTATAGAAAGATGTTTCAAATCGGCCCGTTAATCAATCATACTACTATTATTATTATTATGATATATATACATATAGTACAAATTTTCATTTTAACAGAGCAGATAATAATAGAACCTAATGTAGTATTTTACATCAAAGTGATACTGTCCGTCCCTATTTTTATTTCA
>JBBYHK010000015.1:5414648-5436831 GCA_038382065.1 Adansonia grandidieri | reverse complement strand
TTTATTTCAACTTTGCCGTCCAATCCAGTATGGACTCTTGGATATTCCTAGGAACAAGTGCTGAAGCCGATTCGTTTCCACTGCCATTTTGAAAATGAGAATTATTAAGGTAATAATGTATAAAGAAAAATGTTATTAACAAATTACTTTTTCTTTTAATTTAGTAAAAAGAACATATTAAATGTTAAAATTTCTCGAATGTTTCTAAGATTTCATTTTTCCTAGTGGACCTCAATGACAGTGCCATGGCATGCTTAGAGCAAGATTGAATTTAACAACATCACAAAGAGAGTAAAAGAGAATTTGAAATCATCTGCTTTCCAAGAACTTACCATGACTTTTATACAAACAACTTAGCTTGCAGCAACTTTGGCTCAACAAAATTATTCAGTCAAACTCAGTAACATTTGAGTAATTGAGGAATCATGATTTACATTCCAACTCTGTTTGATTAGTATCTGTAAACCAAAAGACTTTGAAAGAATTGCTCACCGAAAAGATAATTCAACATAACTTTTCACTTTTCCTTTATTTTCAAGCGACTCGGGACAACGAGCTATCACAGCGGCGTGCTTTGGTGAACTGGAAGCAACGTTGTCAAGCTTCGGATTTTTCTTTATCTTAATCTCATAAGAGTAATTTAAGTATATTTAACTTAGAGTTTAGATCTTCCTTTGGTTAATAAGGTACCAGGTGCACAAAAACCAACAATTTGAGTGGTGGGACTTTAATCAGAGCATAAGCCGAGAGAATGAGCTAGAAGAGTAAATAAAATAATGAAACCAGGAAAGTAAAGACAAATACTGCTAGCATTGACAAAATTTCCATAAATGAATGGTCATGAATTTCCAAGGCACTGTCCCCACGTTTGAAAGGTCAGTCTTAGTAGCATGTGCCATCTTGCAATTTGCAAAGGCTCGCATGATTGGCAAGTACAAGACCTTCGGTTAGGTGGATGGATGGATGGATATAACCCTAAAACACGGCAAAATCCAACAATATCCATTTAACATTACCAAAAGCTTACGCGCTTTCAAATTTAATTGCAAATGCAACCTTAGATAATTACAATTTCAATGATATATTTGCTCAGATTTGATTGGGAAATTCTGCAGATTAGTAGGACCAATCAACCCGCCGTTAGTGGGCATGTTACAGTTCACGCCTTACAGGCAGGATAAAGTTAGCTGTTCAGATTGAAAAATATTGCAATAGAAGCGAATAAAATTTGGTAAGAGCGCACATGCAGAGTTAGTAGCTCACATCAAATATAAAATGTCAACTCCGCTGCAGTCAAAAGCGCGGAAGGCTACCCCTTTGTTGACTTCATTTCAACCATATGACAGTAACCAATAACCAGTATTATGGTATCATTTCTGCTCATAAATTACACCGTAATCAGTTCCACATTTCAATCTCCTGATGCATAGCCTATATTTAGTACCTAAGCAGATGAAATCCATCACCCTCTTCTACAATCGTAATCAACATTAACAGAACGAAACATAGCATGTTTTTATTATCTTGATAAACCAAAACACCATCCACGAAGTCCAGACCCACACTCTTGATAGGGATGGCATTTAATTACTCCTTATGATGATGATGGTGATGATAAGGAAAAAAAAAAAAAAAAAACCAAGAGAGCGGAGTCAAAGTAGCCTGGGAGCAACTCAAATCATTCAATCACTCATCCAAGCTTAAAGGAAAGGGAAAGCCGGAGTATGGGAGATAGCTGTCTAGGCATGAAGGCCACTACTCCTTTGAGTGTTGAGATGATGTTGCACATGACAGATTGCCCTCAAGATCTACTGCTCCCAATAAACTTTCATATGGTATCCTCCATAACCATAATTCTTGAACGCCCGGAAAGAGCAATGAGTAACCGAGTAAACGGCATGTAACTGTCAATCCTAACAAACGCTATTACATATTAAGCATATCTCTGCTAGAAGCGAAGGGTATCATCTTGCCAGATTAACATAGTAATAAAATAATCTGACTAGATGACTGGATCTGGATATACGTCATCATTAATACGCAGCGTTAAGAGCCTTGCATCCTAAGAAGGAAAGACCATGAACGTTCATCAGTTAACTAAAAAGTAAAAAGTTCTACCGAGGAAGTTATTTTTGCTCCCCATTGACTTCCTTCCACTTTTATACAAAGCAGCTGCTGGGAAGACCTGGCATCAATAAGAATTAGAGCAAATCACACAGATGTCTAAATAATTGTTCTACATAAGGAACCGTGCTAGACCCACTCAGTTGCAATGATTATTCTGTATTACCATTTGAGATTTTAGCTCAATTGATTCTGTTATCTAATGAGAATAGAACCAACGGAAAAGCAATGACAGTATAATTGAAGCTAAACCAAGAATATCACACACTACCATATATTTGAAAATTGAAACCAACGTAAATTAATTAAATTATAACTCTTATGTTAACATCTGTAAAGCTTACAAATAAGGAATAACATCCAATAACAAAAAATTGAGACCAGGGCTTGCCTGCCTGCCAGCCAGAGCTGCTTTCCCTTATTAATATTCCCATGGTTCATGAGCCCAAAATACATAAGAATTCCCTTTCAACATCTCTAATATACTGCCTACATACTCAATGCTAAATTATAATTATTAACCAATCCTCTGTTCCTCATCCAAAAATGATTAATGAAAAGTCTCCCTATTCAATGATTCTTTCCAGCAGCTGCAAGAGTGCAATGAACTGCTTTGTTTGCCTAACCCATTCACATAGAAACTCCAGAAAAGAAGATATGAGTGCATGAATGGCCAATCTGATAATTCCCTAAACAAACTAAAACTTAAGGTTGCCCACACACACTGCGTCAGAAATCCAAACTTCCACATTGCTTGCTCTCAACACTTTTTGTTCCGCCATCTTGTTTTATATCTTTCTTAAAATCTCTGTTTAGGCCTTGATTACGACCAATACCGAGCTTTGGTAAACCCCGATTCAGCCCCTCCAGCAGTACACAAGCTTTGCACCATTTCTGTACACCATGTATAAGATTAAATCAGCTTTAACCATACTGCAGACAGCTATTAGTGCTTAAAGTACACTACTAGAAGGCAGAACTTTATCACAAATAAGGCATATCAAATGCATGCCAAAGTTTATACAATTCTAAGGTGTCAGGCAAGGTAAAAGCAATTGTCACCTGGCTAGAAATATAACCACATCGTTCGCAGGTTCCCTGTTCTGGCATTTTGGTGGAAGTGGAAATTTGAAAATCCTCCCCTGATTTAATGATGTCGAGTATAGCCCTAGGCCTGCAATAGTAAGCCACAAAAGTAAACAACTACAAAATTTTCAAACTTGACAGATGTGAGACTAGGGCGAGAACAAGAAATTATTAACCTGATTCTCTCCAAATCCTTTATGAATTCACGAGCAAAACCACGATATGCGTTCGGAGAATAAATGCCTGAAATTTTAACACCATCACTTGTTGGTTACTGTGAGACATTACGGGACATGCAATACTATTTAAACATAAACCTGAAGAAAAAGAGCTCGACCTCAAACAATCAAATTCAAAATAAATTATTGAACAAGGCACAAAAAGGAATGGTAAAAAACAATTACATTCAGTGGAGAAGTAGTCTAGCTTCTTGAAATAAGCATACGTGAAGAACTTGTTAAGGTTTTGGCAACCAAGTGTAATGAGATACTAATATTAATAAATTCACAATTAAAACTTTCTGAACAGAAAGCATTTAAAGGATATATCACGATCTCCTTCTCATAGGTATACTTAAAAGGTTTGCATCTTGGAATAGGTCCATCTTCCCCGGTAGTAATTGAAGTGCATCTACTCAATCTGCAAAAGTAAAAGCTATTATCTCAGCTTAACAATCAATAGAGTCAAAAGGAAACAAAAAGTACAGTCAATACATTACCTAGCAATATCACCTCTTAATATGTTCAAAAGGACAGTTTCAGCAATATCATCTGCATTATGTCCAGTAGCTACCTTGTCAGCTTTCAGCAATGCAGCACCTCGATCAAGGGCCTTTAACAAAATGAGAGTTGAACAAGTCATTCCTAAACCACAACAATAATGCAAAGTGCTGCAAAGACTGAAGTTACAACCTATAAATTGTCTGTGAACACCCCTTATTGGAGATGATGGTTTTAGTTGTTTCAAAATTTATTAATAGGAAAAAGTTCAGACCAAAGAACTGGATAATAAGCCATTTTTTTGGGAAGAAGGGCCCATTTTAAATTCAGATATGAAGGGCTAATTACATAGTTTTCTACATCCACGTGTACAGCCAATCAGAAGTAGCAAAAGTAATGAAACCAGCAAAACATTTGCCAGAAAACAATAATTCATATACCTGACGACGGAAAACACCACAAAACGTGCAGTTATTTTTTAAGCCAATCATCTTTACTATTTCATCCATTGTCCATCCGTACAAATCTTTGTACGAAACAATTTTTAGTGGCAGCCCATACTGCATAACAGACAAGAAGACGAACCATACGTCAGAAAAATGAGAGGAAAAGTTTCAAAATAATCAAAGCAAGCAGCTTGAAACAGTTAGCGAGGAAAGTAACAACAAAAAACTTTCTACTTTTGAAGCGACAAGAGTATGTTTTGGAAGAAAATTCAACATGACAGACAAAACTGACCTGAATTTCATTTCTTTTGACAGTTTCAAGTGAGTCATCCCTGTATCCTGTTATGCCCTCATCAACGGACAAAAGAAAAAGATCAAGGCCGTAATTATGTCGTCGATTCAGTTCTGATAACACGTAAGCAAGGACTGTCGAATCTGCAACAACCCCAGCAGTAAATTTTAAAAGGACAAGAAGAATTACAAACTTGTTGCTACAAGTATGACAGTCCATTAAGCCTAGAATCAGCTTAAATAAAGAGATTAACCTTTCCCTCCAGATGCACCGATAGCAATACGCTCGCCCGGCTTGAATAGCTGGTTCCCCAAAATTACCTGGTGAATCTCCTCCTCGAACACCTTGTAAAAACACTCCCTGCATATCTTTAACCATAGAATAATTTTAGTATAATAGGAAAAATAAAAGGATTTCAATGCTGTTTGAAACTGAATTACCATAAGAAAGGGAAGTTAAAGAAACTACCTGCTCTAGGGTTTTGGGTCTTTTAAGGGCAGCCCTTCGCTGGTTACAAACGCAACAAAGTCGAGCTCCAAATTTCTTTGGTTTTGTATCGGCTTCCATAAATGACATGTTTTGGAGAGAACCACGTCTGAGAGGAACGAGTGAGTGTTTAACAGGTATAGGTTCGTTGAACTGTTAGCCTGCTTTCAGAAAGCTCAAGTTTCGGGCAGGGTTGAAGACTGCTAAGAATCAGAGGATGGTGGAAAGGAAAAACAGAGAGAAGAATAGAAAAATAAAAGCCCAAAAAGGGGTAAAATGACATAGCTCCAAATTCGTATGCTGCGATCTGACACATGGGCAAAGCAGGCCCATTCCTTCCACTTTCTTCGGTGAAGCCCAAAGTTAAGAAATAAAGTTTTTTTTTTTTTTTGCTTTGTGTTCTTCCTTTTAGCTACTCATTTAATGCGTGTAGCAACCTTAATAGGATTAGTAATTTTATTGTTGAAAAATTAAAATTATTAAAAATAATAATTTGAGCAACACAACAACACACACTAGCTGAAGATTACAGAAAGAAAAAATGCAAATAATTATTACAAATAATACGAAACTATAGTTTAAATATATCAAATTCATTGTTTAATGGCTGCCAGTAGTATGCTATCTAAATAAAAGCGAACACTTTTTCCCCATATTCATTGTTCTTGCAGCCCAACCGTAAAGTATAGCATGCCCTTAGGTCCAAATAATTAGGAAGTCAAATTATTACAATTTTGAAGAAAATATTGAGGAGGAATTTATAATAACTGCCAATTTCATTCACTTCTCTTTATCTTCCCTTGATCAAAAACACAGGATCAAGAGTTAATTCAAAGAAGAGGTAGAGAGGTCTGCCTTTTCGTTGACTCCTGCCGTATGTCTAAGGAAAAAAAACCAGCCTAAAACAAAAGAAAAGGCTACCGGAAATTATATCATTTCACCAGAAACTGATAATGTCATAATGATAATTCCAATTTGATGCGCAATAAATCAAGAAGCAAATTTGAAATAAACAGATCAAGCATAACTTAAAAGAGCAAATCAAACAAGTCCACCTCCAAGAAAGCCTAAGTTTATACATAAATTTAGAGTAGGAACGAAAAAAAAAAAAAAAGAGGAAAACGACCCCCCAGTGCAAGAGGAGGTAATTAGCAGCAGACCTTTCAGAATTTACAACGAATTGTATTTTTTACTTTCAAACTCGAGCTAACACTAGCCCTCAGATTTATCCTGGAATCGTTGGCGTATGTCCTGCTGTAGCATCTCCATGTATTCCTGAACATGCCAGAAAATATTATGAGTTTCCATGCAATAATCACCACGAAAAACTTGGCAGATTAAAGGGACAATGTTGCTCAATCCCTTTTCGTTCTCCCCAAAATGGAAGCAGTTTTTTTAACCACAAGTAGCTTTAACTGGTAGGAAGCACGATTAGACATCAAAGGCAAGCATGAAAAACTCTAATGGCCAGATAACTTACCTCTGCAAGACCCTTGTCACCACACAACTCACACAGAAGTTCTTCAGCATTCCTCCCATTGCCATATACCCTAACTGCATTTTCAGCAACAGCATGGAAGACATCGCTGGGTGAATTACATTGCTCAATCCTCTGAGCTGTTTGTTGAATATTATCCTAGAAGAATAGTAGATAGGACAACAGTCCATGTCAGTATGTCTTACTATTACACACTAATTAGTACGATATTTATGAACCTGAAAATTCAAAAAAAAAAAAAAACCTGAAAGTCATGATCACGAGGTTTATCGGCAGCACTTGACCTCCGTCCATCATGCTGGACCTGCCAATTAGGTTCTACAGCAGTGAATGGCGGAGGTGCAGATGCCCCGCGACTAAGAGCCTGAGAAACAATAGGCATCATTTGTTGGACCATGCGTGACAGATCAATTCCACCACCTTGGCCTCCTCCCAATCCTGAAAACATGTTCCCAATATCCCGGCTATCAACCTGCTGAGCTAGTTGACTGACAGCATTCATGATTTGCGGGCTTTGAGTGAGTTGCTGCAACAAATTCCTAGAAACATCTGGTGAACCCAGACCAGTCTGGTGCGTAACCCCAGCCAATAAGCCATTTAATGCAGGGCTCTGAAGAACTTGAGAGACAGCATTCGCAGCATCTAATTGACCATCAGAACTTTGTACTCCTGACAATATAGTACTTTGAACACTGGGACTACTTGAGGAAGCATCATGTTCCACCCTGTTCATAGAAGAGCTACGAGATGCAAGTGACTGCAAAATCTTTTGGCCAGTCGTCCTAGCACTCAGGTTCTGATCAAGAGAAGAACTAGTTGCTCCATTATCACCAGTACTGAGAGATGATTTTGTCTGTTTGACTCGTCTCTAAGTACAATAATACCATACGATTATTTTGATAGCAGAAACATAAATAATTTAGAATCAGGTAAGAAATGATCATCACACCTTACGTTCCAATCCTCCCAACCCCAATCCAAGCGGAACAGGTTTGGGATTTTCCTCGCCAGATCTCAGAACACTTCCTGAAGGGTCTTCTGACATTATCGAGGATTCTCCACTTGAACTTGAAGGGCATCCAACTGTGCCAGTTGATACATCCTTTGAACTCTTACCAGTCTCGCTACTATTGTTACTAAGTTCAGCATGTTGAGGTTGTGACTGATTATTAATAATAACAGAGTACTGTTCAGAGACAATAAACAGACGACTGCTAATAAGATCATTTTATAGCGAACAGAGCACACCTTCTGTTCTTCAGTTTCGAGGTCTGCTGGTAATGCAACACTGGAATCTCCCGCTCCACTAGCAGCTATATCATCAGGTTGTCCAGTACCTCCATTGTTGCCTGCATAACACAATACATGAATTCCACATCAGATTCTGCTTCGACCTTAAATACCAGAGATACCATATGAACAAGTCACATTGTGGTTATTAGCATCTCAAAACAATTAATAGCCAGCTAGCTGACGCAACCTGGTTCTCTCCCTGCAAGATACTAACATACCATATGAACAAGTAACATTGAGGTTATTAACATCTCAAAACAATTAATTGACAGTTACCTGATGCAACCTGGTTCTCTCCCTGCATGTTACTAACAAAGTTTCTAAGTCTTGAATTGACTTCAGCAATAACAGAGGATAGTGATGAACTGGTGGGCGCAGATTGCGCGGCACTGGACACTGCACCAGCAGAATTTGCTGGGCCAGCGGCAGAAATAACGTTTCGCACAGGAAGAACCCGCATTGAACCAGTACCAGCATTATTACCATGTTCCCCTTGCACCCCTTCTCCACTGCTTGCTCTGTTACCGATTGCTGAAACCACAGGTGCCAGTGCAGTGCCTGATAATAATGGTAATTATTAAACAAAAGAAGTCACTTTGCTTCAGTTCAAAGAAAATGAAGATTACAGTTGGGGTTGAAGCAGATTCTACCCACCAGCATGAATATGGATATTTATGTGCCTTGGAGCATTTCCAATACCAACAGGACCTACAGTCAGAGCATTTGATGGAGAATGGGAACTACTAAAGAGGGAGCTTGTTTGAAGGGGAAAAGGCTGCAAACAAACAAATCAACGCTTGCATGATTCACAGGATTCCAAACAGAGCTCAAACACTTGAGTTAACTAGGCAATTTGATTCATAAATGTTTCAGGACATCTCATGCAAACTGTCCGATGCATAATGTAAGAGAACTATAACAGGTAAGTTATACAAACGGTTGACGTATTATGTCTGGACTCAGAAAAAAAAAAAAAAGTATAATATATATTTTTACATCTGAAAACTCCCTGCTTTCTCTCAAAGTAAACAAAGATCTCTCACTTTCATACGCTGACATCTCCAAATATTAATTCACAGTTCTTAAGAGAACAGCTTTCTTTGTTGCAGAGCATAACATATTTTTAATATGGAACTTAGAGTCAAACCATTAAAATACATGCTCTAGGGTACATCTCGATAGCTAGTAACATACACAAAGAAGTAGGAAGAGCAGTTGAATATCATTCTCTTCAATTTAGCTATTGCTGAACAGAAATCAACAGAAAAACACATATTACATAGCATGAGAGTCTGCAATGCTTGATTAAATTGCTCAGAGTTGCTGTGATAATCGTGATACTTATGATATTAATGTATATAAAAAGATATATTAATAGGATATCACAGTTCTTTGATCAACTTGATATACTCCAAATCAAGTTCTAGCCCACCTGAGCCATTATAGGATTTGGCCCTGATGGAGATATATAAACTGCAGGTCCAGCATTGACTGAAGATTCCGCCTGTAAATTCCATGAAACATTTTTGTGACATGCTACCATTTAAAAATGGAGATAAGGATATAAGTTATAGGAACATACAGGAGAATGCCCCATTCTCAGTGTCAATATGGTTCTACCAAGCTCTAAAAGAATGGAACCTAAATACTGCATTGTAAGACCAACTTGCACTGATTCTGTTTGAATTTGCCCCCTCACCACAGGATCGGAAGAATCCCTCTCTTGCTCTAAACGTCCTGCAATATGCTACAGAAGTTGCAGCAAATTAAAGATACATATTATCAGATGATAAAATTTTCAAGCTTGAATGGGAGAAAGAAAAGGACTGTGAAATTGATTCAGTGCAGAGAATCCTCAATTATACATATTGCCACTTCACAATTCATGTTCAACAAAGCCAAAAGACTTATATTACTCACTCAGCTTCCACAATCTACACGTGATTATGAATTTCATAACATACAAAAGTTTCACTCACAGAAAGTCCAGTAATTTTATGAGATAAATGTTATATAATATAGATTAAGCATGTTGCTCCAGACGGAAGCAAACACATGGCAATTCAGAATTTAATAATCCCTTTCTCCGGCATTCTTGGACTGAGGCTGATTGGGAAATCAAATAAAAACCCACATGTGAAAGAGAATTCACATAGATTTCAAGGATAAAATATTATATGTAGAAACTAGTATCCAAGATATCATATCAATCCCAATATCACTTTCAAAAAACATTTCATAACAACGAAAAGCCTCCAATATTCTAGAAGACAGTAAACATAGAAACCATAAGGCATGACACGTACAGACAATGCAGCGATAGCATGACTTCTGAGAACCCGTTCTGCATGTCGCATTACAATGCTCAATGCTTCAGGTGTTGGCAAACCCCGTTCATCAGACGGTAATGCTACCCTTGGTTGGTCTCTTCGGTTAGTCGTAGACGTGTGCGGCTGATAGCCTACATAATGCAGCAGCTGTTAGTCACTACAACTATTTTCAAACAAATCTGTAAGTTAATGCCTTTTCAACTATCACCATTTGGAGAATGTGCCTCCATGCGGTTCATAAGCTCTGAGAGAGTATTTAAAGAATCGGGAATCGGCTGGAGAAAAAGAAAACGATGGAATTAGATAACAATCAAAGTACAATATTCTAAAAACGAATAAGTTCATTTGTACAACCGAATTAAGTGAAGGAATAGGGATTGGTGCAGCAGTAAGAGGAATTGGAACGAATTGATGAGCAACTTGAAATGATTGACCAGGAAATGATTGAGCAGCCTGTGTCTGATTTCCTGCTTGGTTCTCGCCACCAGGCCCACTGCCAGGCACTCCATCTGTTTCATTTCCTTGAGAAGCCTGAAAGAGAGCTTTATTTAAACAGTATACACAAATCTTTTAATTAGTTGGAGCATTCTATATAACTATATAATTAGGAAAGAAATATCAATAATTTCTTAAACCCCATAACACAATCACATTCTTTTCTAGTTTCTCTCATGCCACATTTGAATCATTGACATGTACTTTAGACTTAGTAAATAGTATAAAAAAGAACATTTAAAAAGAATTAATATTCTTCAAGCTGAGGCATTTGCCAACAGGAAGCTTAAGGGGAAATATGTGCATCCATGCACTGAGTGAAAGACAACTAATTGTGGCTTTTCTAAGCCACCAAAGTCAAATTTTAACTTGTTAACTTTAAGCAAGAAAACAAAAGTTGAAATCAAGCATTACTCACAGAGGATGAAGACTGCGTAGTGGTACTAGCAGCAGTAGGTTGGCCTCCAACTCCAAAAGAATTTAAAACTGCCCCAATAACCTATAAGTCAAGTAACAAAGAATGAAATAGCAATCAAAGCCCTTCACATTCACTAATTTCCGACCTCAATTAAAGAAATATTATGAAACAGACTTGAACCGAAATGCTTCATAAAGAAAAAGAGAAAAAATACTCACCCGAGTAAGGTCTGGAACAATGCCTTCACCTTGATCTCCAACATTAAGGGTCCCAAGAACCACACTGTGCAAAATCTGCCCAACTCGATTATGAGGAACACCTGCACTAGCATCATTTCCTGCCAATTCATTTTCCAATTAATTATTGATAACTGCAGCTTTTAGTAAAATCTCTGAATTTCACAGACCACATAAGCGCTAAAGTAGATATCAATACCTTGAATACTATTATTTCCATTTGTCTCTTGTGAACTTGTTTCAGATGAAGGCTGTGATTGGGCTGGCCGCCTTTCAACTAAGTGCAATGTATCTCCATTCTCAACATCTAAAACCAGTAAAGGATTTAAGGCATAAAGTGAACCACAACGTAGGACATAATCCCAGACTTGCACTTCATGTTGTGATAATCATATCTTTTTGGGGACATAAAAAAGAGAACACCTTGATTCCCTTTTTCGATAATTATAATTACTTACAAGCTATCAAATCTCACTTTAAATACAAAGCACTGCTTTACCACAAAGGTCATATCCAGTATGTGAGGCACCTGTTATATGAGTCAAGCTTTGTCAATAAGCACCAAATGCATTTTTCAATTTTTGGTGTCATAAAACATGAAGCGACTAAGAAGTAACATGGCTGATGGCTTGATTTTATGGGCTAAGTATTTTAGCCATTTAGATAATGATCATTTTGGAAAGATGGAGTGATGTTTGGTCACCCAAATTTTGCATAGGTGATGAATAAGAATATACGATATAAATATTAACCACAGATATTAAAGGGATAGAAAGAGAATACAACGGCAAAACAGTTGCTGCTTAGACTCACTGGTTGTATACGTAATGGCTCCATTTGACGAAGCAGCTACCACTACTAGCAATCTACATATTTTTCAGGAACAAAACCTATATAGAGAACTTTTATGCCTAGTAATGCTATAAATACATGCCTAGATCATGCTTAAAATTACGTAGTTAGGATAATACTGCTCAGGAACATGGCATCTAAGAAGGTAAAGGTTAGTCCGGAAGCAAACTGCTGTATAGAAATCTTTAACTTAGAACAAATCTGGTTAATTACAAAAATGAAATTCTCTAAGAACAGAAATGATAGGATACGATATTCAGAAAGAAGATGATCGTCCTTTAAGACCCTTCCTCTGAAAATCAGCCGTTGCTGAGCAACTGGAACACCAATTGCATTCGCTATTCTCTCCTTGAACGATAAAACCGGTGTCTAAATGCATCCAAGTAAGAATGAATCAGCTAAAAGCTGGATGAGGAGGCACATTCTTCTTAAAAATTAAAGATGTACAGAACAGGAGGAAAATTTTGAGAATTGAGAATGCCATGCTTGAAAGAAAACATTTACGTTTTTGTCAACAAGAAGACTACAAATCTGCGAATCCAAAGTCTTGACCTTGAGCTCGACAAGTGAATCTGAAGATTCCCCAAAAACATTGCCTGTAATTGAACCTTCATTGGATTGCTGATCTGCCATAGCAGTTCGACAGCTACTAACGCCTAGAACAGCAAAAGAAAGGTAATAGCAATATTCCACCATCCAGATTTTTCCCTAATTCAATTTCCTAAACTAAACTATAATCAGCCAATATGTACCGAATTTCAAAAAGATGTTGCAATCATAATAGATCAACATCCAAGGTCGGGAGACAATTAGTTGTCTAGTTAACTTCTCTAATTATCAAATCAACAATAGTTAGTTTCTAGAAACACATATAATTGAGAGAATAGGTACAACAAAACTATAATATCTCTTCCAAATAAATGCACCAAGGAGTGCAAGATGCTAATAGCATGTCACAACTTCAGAACTTTATCTATCAAACATCTATTTGAGCATTGGAAATATGCTTTACCTCATGCAAATGTATTGAAACTTACAGGCAATTTTTTTTGCAATAGTCAACAGAAGTCACAATTTCCTATACTTTAAAGTATATGTTTGTAATGTAACCAATACAACAATCAACATTGATTGGATTGTTTTCCAATAGGAAAGAAAAGAAGAAATGCAAAGTGTTATGCCAAAAGCAACAAATCAAAATCGATGACAACATCAATCAATGAACAGTTACATGGCAATCTTCATATCGAAGAACCTAGAAGAAATCAAATAAGATTTAAATAAAATAAGAGAAATAATTACCATGATAATGTGCATCAAATCAAATCCTACAAAACGACAGAGCTAAACGATAGATTGAAATCTAAGAACCTAGAAAAAAAATAATAAGGGAACCGAAAGCACGAACCTAAGTGGTTTGCAGAGGTTGAAATAGAAGAGAGAAATCCGTACGTAACCAAGAAATTCGGTTTGATCGATGAAAAAGCAATCGAGGGTTAACGGAATCGCAAAAGTTCGGCCAGAGGAGGCGGGCAAGCTGAGTTCAGCTGCGACGACGCCAATAGCGCCTTGTTTATGATCTATATTGGATTCGAGAAGAATCCAGACAGACCAAGCAGCGATGCATTTCGTGTAGCGGACGGTAATCTCACCAATATGACGTCGTTTCCTTCTTTCCTTATTTTCAGCTTTTTCACGTCCTCCGTTTTCTCTCCGCTTTCTATGGGCTCAAAGAATCTATCAAGTTGTAACCATTACTGCGTTTGCGTCAGGAGGATCCTACTAGCCAGCCCAGGTCTCTAAAGCATGTTAAGGCCCAGCCCAGTAAAACACCAAATGGTGCAAGTGTTTCGAGCCGCAGTGCTGGAAAGAATAGGACTTTGAGTCAACTTCACAAAATCAAAAGATTAACGTAAATAGTTTGGTAACTATTGCTAAGGCTTGATGTATTGGTACCTTATCCGAATAATTAGTAACATTGATAGAGTATCAACTACTAGGGAGAGACATTAGATTAAATACAAATCATATCGATTTTTTTTTTGTCACAATCCAGTCTTGTACATTTATCATTATAATTTACATATATAAATCTACTTACTAATTCTGAAAATCAAAGCCCTTAATAGCATTAACCTTGCATTAGACATAATGAATTGAAAAGTGATAGAGGGGAATCAGACAGTTGATTTGGTTAGTAGGATACCAAATCAAAATAGGCCATAAGTGGTGGTTATTTTGGTTAGATTAAATACACTCAATGTCAAATGTCAAATGAACAATGACAAGGTGACTGTTAAAATTTTGGACAGGGATCAATTGGATTAGCAGGACCTTGAAAAAGTTCGCTAAGGGAGCAATATATGGTTTAGGTTTGAAAGACCGACTCAGAGCTTGCTTTGTAGGTTGCTAAGGGAGCAAGACCATGTGGTGCAAATAGAATTATAGGGGTGGATATGAACCTAGAGAAATTTGAAATTGTGTGAGTAAATTTATGTGTGATACTTTGTCACTGCAGGGATGGGGAAATACTGTTGTTTGGGAGTAGAGAAGCGAGGTCTGCTTTTTGATGTCCATTCTGTGAAAATCCTCACTGGATCCTTGTTTGGAGGAGTCGATGCTAAATCTGACCTCCCAGTTCTGCTAAAGTGATACATGGACAAGGTAAATGCTTACATCTATTTGTATATTTCCTTTCTGTACCTTTTTTATTATTGTTATTTGTAATTCTACATTTTCCTGTTTTAGCTTGGTTAGAAGCCTATATGAATACTTTCTGTTGCAAGATTAATATGTGCTTTGAGGCCATCAAATGGCCTGCCATGGCTATGTTAGTTGCATTATTTTTACATTATTCATGGATCAGAAGAATGGAAACCCCCAAACCCAACTCTTTTTGCCCCTTTTCTCATATGAAGACATTTAATGTGAAAGATTCCACAGCCGGTTTTTATGGAATGTCTAACCTGAAAGGTGTCTATAGACGCGTGCCAGCTTAACTAATATTTTCCATGAATTGCAGCTAGACGATTTTGTCACTCATAGGTGAAGTTTGAAGACATCAACAAAGCCTTAGAAGTACTCAGGAGAGAGAAGTGCATTCGAAGTGTGTTACGGATGGACAAATGAGTGATTTCCTCTGAGTCACTTGAGCTGTACTTGTGAAAGTGCCGTGATATCGTTATCAATTTTCTGATTTTGGAAGATTGAGATATATATATATATATATATATCCGTGTCAATTTCTAGGTTCAATTTCAATAAATTATTTAAAATCTAAGGAAACTTATGTTAGCTGACAGCTTCGCCTTATTTTCTATTAAACAAGATGCAAACAACACTGATGGTCTTCATGACACTGTGAATGCACTGGATGCACCTGTAAAGTATTCATTTGGAGCGTCCTTGGTTTTCTTTGACGACCCAAAGTGCCTGAGCCGATAAACCCCGGCAGCAGCCTCCTTTGGAACTTCCCATTCAATGGTTGCTAAACCATACAAACCACTGTTAACCACTTTGACTTTCCACTTGAAATACAAGCAAAAATCGTCATCATCATAAACTGGAATCCACCTCTTCCCTTGAAGCATCTCTACTACTGCAAATGTGCCTTCCGTTAGCAGATCATATCTTGGGTTAGCGCTCCAAAATGTAGCACTTGGCTTACCTCCCTTCTTGAATGAACCTCCTTTCGGTTGGGCAACGTCTTGCTCAATGTCTCCAAATCTTTTGCCAGGGGGCGGAGAGTCACCTAGAGGGTCTTGTAAGAGGCTGAGTTGAACAGAGGAAAGATCTGGTGGTAACAAGCCTGTTCCACCAAGCTTTTCTCCTGTAGCCATTGCTTTTGCAAGTTTCTTAAACTCTTGGATATAAGCCAGTAATGTATGAGGACCATATAGTGTTGAAGCAGCCTGCATAATGTCATTGCATATATGACTATTTGAGACATTGAATTAAAAAACAGTCTCATAACCAAGATTTGTTATTTGGTCAGAGTTGTTATCGCCTTCCATACCTCATATCGCTGCTGCTCGTACTCCTCAAATGTTGCTACATACTGAGAGTACGTGTTTGTAAGCCCTGCTATTACAACATGTGTCTCGTCATCAAATTCTCCATTTCCATTACTTATCAATGTCTCTTTAACTGCTTCCCTCAGCCGCCGACCAGCCATTGTCGTGAATTCTGCAATGTGATTAGAATAGAAAACTTAATAGTTTATACTAGGTAGACTGTGCAGCTAGCATTGTGTACCTGATTTTGTCCAAAAACTTTCCTATAAAGAGAGGCATTTAACTTGGGTAAACGAGTTATGCAACTTCGAGCACTAAAACCTTGGTCACATGAAGATAATACGTGAAAGACGGGCAGATGAAGGGATCAGTTAAAGAGAAAGCAAACCTCCAGGAACAGATAGGATAACAAATTTCCCCAACCTCAGCATTTGAATTGGAAGTATTGCGGGCTGCAGAAATGTGCAGAGATGTGAGACATTATAAAGAAAGAATACAAATTTCGAATTCCTTTTCTCCTTTTCTTTTTGTGATGTAAGCTCCATTGGACTGGATGTACGGTGTACCAAAGAAAGAAGGCCTTACCGCCCAGTCATAGGGCTCGAACATTTCGCCAGTGCTAAGCAAAACGGCCTTGGGCTTTTGGCAATCCACTTGATATTGGCTAGGCTTTTTCAACAAATCCCTTAATTGTTTCCACATCTTGTTGATCTGCATAAAGAGAGATATCAGAACATCATGTTCAAACACGACAGGCCAAAGATAGCAAGTCAAGCCCGATACGATGGATGCTAAGTGTAAACCTCTGTGTCGCCTTGTTGAAAACCAAACATTCCAGGCCCATCTGTAGTTCCAGCGGCAAAGCCTGGCCCAAGAGCTGCGGGACAAGTCTTTACTACAGTGCTTCCATTCAATTCCACTTCAATGTTGGTGAAATTTAGATACGCATGGCGATAATCAATTTTTCCACTCAACTGGTCAGTAGCAGAATTGAATAGTTCCACGGCCTTTTGGAATTGCCTCTCTCCTATGACCTTTGTGCTCAATATTTCATCTGGGTATCTGTTGCACAAATTTATAACTTCTTTCAACCAAGCACAAACCAACTAACCGATGAAAACTAGGCGAACCAGTCATTTTAAGTTTAAGCATGTGGTAAAGGTATAATACCCAGGGCCACGGCCCACACAAAGCTGATCATTGCCATTACAAGACGAGCGATTGAAATCACAAGGCTTCCCAGTGTCCGTGCAAAATGCTTCTAGCACATTTGGGGTCACATCTCCAACATTTGACTGGCAAAATGCTCCCACAAATCCGAACCCATCATTCTTCCTTACCTTGAAGCCTTGGCTGGTAGTTTTCCCACAGGGTTTTCCTCCCGTGGCCTTGATTGCTTGAGCTTTCTTTATTAGTCTGCTGAAGTCTATCTTACACGAAAAAATTATAAAAGCAGGTATCAATGCACGGAATTTCATTTTGTTTTACCATTTTTATTTATTTATTTCTTTTGGTTCATTATCTGAATTCAAACAAAACTGATGAGGGCAACCAGAGATGCCTACCGGGCGTGGTAGAAGACTTGATGATTCGAGTAGAGAGGGATTTGTTCCTAAAAGTGAAACAGTCTTCAAAGAACCTGGCAGCAGCGCCCTTGTTGTCCCCACTAATGAGCTTGTTGTCTCGGCTCATGGACGTTCCATGCGTGGCAAACCAGGAGAATGCACCTATGGTCTTCTTGCTTTCATTATCCCAAAACTTCAACAGGGTCATTGTTGTATCGACGTTGCTGGGGTATCTAGCCCTTTCTTCTGGTGGGTTTAACAGGTACGCACTTGGGCTCCTATTTATTCCCGCATTTTCCACGTCCCCTATTAAAACATGTTCCTCAGTTATGGTGCTCATGCCTTCATGGAAAAGGAAACTAAGCATTTGAAGTCGAAAACCCTTACCGGTGTTCAAGAAGATTGAGCCAGGTTTGAGGTTGTTGTGAGCCTGAATAATGCTTCGCTCGATTGCCGTGACAATTGCATCGAATGATTGATTGATAAACCCTAGAGAGGTAACAGAGTAAACCACGTACTGCAAGTAACCAGCAGGCCCAGCATGTGTATGAGTGCCACTGATCGCCAAATTTTCTTGTGTATACAAATTTCTAAACCTTCAAAAAGAAATATTTCATGTTTAGAACAGTGATATATATGTCAAGGTATTGGAAGTTAATTTTATCTTGCATGGCTTTGGTTTACCTTGTTTTGAGTCTCTGAAGCACTTTTATAGTGACAAGCTGCGATGCCATACCTGCATCAAGATTAACAAAAGCAAACCTTGCACCTTGGGGGCTTTCAGCAACGATGAAAGTTCTTGCTCTTAGTCGGAAATGGATTCCGGCTGTGCTCTGCTCCATGTTAGCATAGCCCATCATGTTAACCCCAGCCGCAGGACCTGTCATATCATAGCTCCCAACTCCAATCAAGTACTCACCATCAACTTCATTTATCAAGGCAAAAGCTGTACAAAGAGCAACAAAAATAGGTAGCAAAGATATGTGTTTATGCATTTTATCAGTTCACAGAGTCTGTTTCTAACTAGATAATCCATCATGGGAACAAGCTATAAATAGAGCTTGAAAGCTTTGGATTTCCTGGTTTTTTTGGCACTATAATGTTTCTTAGTATTTAGTGAACGGATTCGGCACATGGAATAATAAATCAGCTAGTTTTGTCTATATTCCTGAGAGATTTGAAAATTGAGTTGGCACAAGAGCATCATTTCTTGGGTTGTTCCGCATAAGGGAGATTGACAAGGCGTTGGCTTTGTCCATTGTCAAATGTATTCTGCTGCATCAGCCGCAGCGTTGGTCTTTTCTGCGACCCCCGCGGACATCTTTCCCGGAGTGCGGTGAAAAATTTCTTTTCATGCGATCAAATAGCTTTATTTCTCGTCAAATTACTGGCAGAGTTCATGGGTTTGGCTTTTTGTTCCTTCTAAGAGTTTTAAGTCTCCCATTTGCCTAGCGAAAAAAGGGCTTGTTTTCACTGGAATGCAGCTCAAGTCTTACATATATATATATATATATATGTATGTATATATTATACAAATCCATTACCCAACTCTTCTGCCATTCTGAAGTGTAGATTTCTAAAGTTTATATTTCAGCAACGTGTCCTTTAAAATGAATACATTAACTTGAAGGGCTGATTTAGGTGACTCAACAAGCGCTGTAAAATGGAAATTAAATTCCCTGGAAAAGTCATACCTGCTTCGTAAAATCGAAAAGACCTAAGATTCAACCTGTTTTTATCAAGGATTAGAAGGTCTGGGATATTTATAAATTAGTAATCGGATGAAAAAGAGCAAGGAGATATTAAGCTTCAATTGTATAAAATTGTCATTAGGTCTGAGACATCAGCCATCATGCGCAAGAGCATAGAGAGGTCTAAACTTCTATTAAATATGAAGGAAAAAAAAAAGACAAACATAATAAAGAAAATAATGGTAAAAGAACCCTGGCTCCACCCATCAATATGATTCCAGAGCACCATTTATTGTTTTATGTACTATTAAAATTGTTTACGCATCAAATGTGATTAGACCTTTGTCCATAAGCTAAATTGAGTTTAGGTGACTAAAGTTCAAACCGACTCAATTCGTTCAACTCGAGATTCATAAATAAAAATTGAATCAAACTCATTAAACTCGGATCTTTTTAACATATCTAAAAGGGATCTTGATGTACTAAGAAAGGTGAATACTAATTGCTGGCAATTGACATTTCAACGGAAAGGAGAAGGAAAAGATAAGTGCGCCACTTTACTTGAAGTTTAAACCTAGTCCTAAACTCCTATTGGATCCACGAAGATAATTGAACTATTCAACTACATTAATTTGTAATGAAAGGTTGGCCCAACAATGAGAGGTGATGACTTTGCCACCTTTTACTCTTTCCTCCTTAGAGGATTGGTGAAATTTTCTTTTCACATAAGGAACCGTAGTGTTGGGAAAAAATGAATTATAGATATCAAATTTTAAATTTTATCTTTTTATGTCAATTAATTTAATTATATAAAAAATTAATTAAATAAAATTTTAAATTTTACGAATAATTGATTATTTATTTTGCCCCTTTGCTCTAATTATTTGGAGCAAATTGAGATGATATAATAGCTATACTTCCTTTCAAACAATTTGAGCTGATCTCATTTCAACAGAAAATTTTCCACCTTTACTCATTGACTCGAAAATGTTTTTTATTATGTTGTTTTTACTTTTAATCAAATATTTGATTGATCTTCAATATTTTGCGCATTTTAGGCTTTATATACATGGATTTTATTAAAAATTTTCTTAGAGAAAAATATTTAATATTATTATACATAATAATATTTTCAATCAATATATTTAAATGATAAAAATTTAACTATTACATTTGATAGTATTATTATTATTATTATTATTATTAAAATATTAACACGCTATTTTAAGGTATTTATTTAGCCAAACCTTTGCTATGTAACTGCCAACGTATAAGAATGTAATGACCAAAGCTTCAATAATTCAATATTCTAGATCTTTTATCTTCACTGTATATGTATAATTAATTTTCATCGATGTCTCATTCGTAGGAGCAAGATGTGATGTTTTGAAATTATCCGAATGGCTCAAGTTTATCCAATAAACTCATTAATTATTAAAATCATTTAAAATTTAAAATTTATTTTTTAAAATTTAAAATTTAAATTTTTTAACTTAAATATATATTTCTAAATCGAGCATTTAAGAGGAAAAAAAAAAAAAAAGGAAAAGTTGAGACAAGTGGGACTGGAAATGATAACGAAGACGAAACAAAACACGACAAAGCCAGAAATTGACCCATTAAATATTACTGTTTAAATCACAAAAAAGAAAGGAAATAACATAATAACATATCCTTTCTCACAAACCAAATAAACAAGCCTTTTTTTTAATGACAAATTTATACCAAAAAGCAGGAAAAAGAGAAGCTTATATGAAATTTACAACCCAAAAAGAACAAACAATTTGAACAAATTAAGAAACCACACAAACACAATACCATCAGAATCTTTTTTCTTTACTTAAAATTCATATTGGTTCTTTAATGGGAAGCACTCTCTTTTTCTTTCTCTTTCTCTTTCTCTTCCTCTGTTTTGGAGTGGTAACCAGGAAGCTTCTCCTTGATTTTCTCCAATATTCCCTTCTTTTCCTTTGTCTCGCCTTCATGATGGGGCTCTGCGGCAACGGACTCAGGTGGGGTACTAACCTCTTCAGCTTTCTTGTGTTGTCCAGGGAGTTTCTCTTTGATCTTCTCAAGGAAACCTTTCTTTTCTGGCGTCTCTGGCTGGACTACTGGCTCATCACACTTTTCCACTGGGACTGTGGTTTCCTCCTCTTTCTTTTCTCCTCCTAACTTCTCTTCGATCTTTTCCTTCAGTCCCTTCTTCTCCTTCTTTTTCTTCTTCTTCTTCTCTCCTCCTTCACCTTCTTCCTCATCGCTAGACTGCACGTTCGGACAACAGACTGCATGTTACGATCCACGGGTGCTAAACATGGTAATTAAAGTATAACCCAAAAAACGGAATTTTGAAAACCCATTTAATACTTGCAACTGTTTTAAGTGGCAAGTTCTCACTAACAACGTAAAAGGAGAAGGTGTATGTACTTACAGAGCTGGAGCTGCTATCCGATCGGCGAAGCTTCTCTAGTAGACTGTGCTTCTTCTCCTTTCCTTCCTTGTGCTGTTCCTCTACCTTTGTCTCTTCTATCTTAACCTTGTCAAACTCAGCTGCGATCACCTCCTCTTGAGGCTTCTCCTCTTCTTTTTTCCCCATGAAATCGAACAGCCCTCGTTCCTTGGTCTCCACTGCTCCTTCACCA
>JBBYHK010000015.1:5395797-5411883 GCA_038382065.1 Adansonia grandidieri | reverse complement strand
ATATATATGTAATTTAGACTGTTATCAGTTCAACCCTCACCTCAATTATTCTCGAGTCACACAATTGGGCCAACAGACACTAGGAACCCAAGGTACCACAACCCTTAATTCTCCAACCAAGAGCCAATCAAAACCAAAGCTACATTTGAGGTTGTGAGAGTTTGATTCTCATCAATAAAATTAAAAATTCAGTACTCTACCACAATCACACAATTATTAGAAAAAGACTAGTAGAAACATAAAAAGCAAAATCCCCGAGCAAAGGGTCTTCCTGTTCAGTTTTCAGCTCACAAATCTCAAAGTCATAGCATCTTTCATCCAAAAATCACAAACCTCTTTAAGTTTAATCTCTGCGTAGTACGTTCCATAGTTATTTTGAAGCCCATAGAAATTGGGCCAACAGAAACTGGGAACCAAAACTTAGCCCGACAGGGCCCATGTTGCTGATGGTACTGTACCTGTCCCCATTTAGCCTCACTTTATGTCCTAGGTGGACCCAATTCACTGCCCTCATTAAGCAAGGGATAAAGTGCAGTAGGTGCGAATTCTTTTATGTGGTGGAGGAATGAGCGTTGCAAGGAGAAGATAGATACCAGACTAAATAAAAACGCAGAACAAGAACAAGCAGCTTTTCCGAATGGCAACTCCGGTGAAAGTTCACGGCCCACCATTTTCCACTGCTGTATCTAGAGTCTTAGCTTGTCTTCTTGAGAAAGATGTTCAATTCCAGCTTATCCCCGTTAACATGTCCAAGGGCGAGCATAAGAGTCCTGATTTCCTCAAGATCCAGGTACATCCATTTATTGTATGCTTCCTGATTTAATATTGTCTTCTCACAAAATTATTGGCTTTAACAGCCCTTTGGTCAAGTACCGGCATTTCAAGATGAAAGCATCTCCCTCTTTGGTAAATCATTCTCAACTTCCTTGGTTTTATTCTAATTCCAACCAACTTTATTTCCTCTTTTGTTTGACAGTGGCTAAAGTCTTGATTTGGGGCCTTTGCCATTTCGGTATTCTAGAGTCTAGGGCAATATGCAGGTACGTATGTGAAAAGTATGCAGAGAGGGGGAACAAAGGATTGTACGGAACCAACCCATTGGCGAAAGCTTCCATAGATCAATGGTTGGAGGCTGAAGGGCAAAGCTTTAACCCCCCAAGCTTAGTTCTTGCATTTCAACTCGCATATGCACCTCGAATGAAGATTAAGCAAGACCAAGACGTAATCAACCAAAATGAAGCGAAGCTCGAGAAAGTGCTGGAGGTGTACGAGAAAAGGCTCGGAGAAAGTCGATTCTTGGCAGGCGATGACTTTTCTTTAGCTGATCTTTCACACTTGCCTAACACACATTACTTGATGAATGCTACCGATAGGGGAGAGCTCTTCACTTCCAAGAAAAATGTGGGAAGGTGGTGGAGTGAGATTTCGAGCCGTGATTCTTGGAAGAAGGTGGTTGATATGCAGAAGCAGAGCACTTGAACCATGTTTTGGTTGGCTTTTCTTCTTGAGCTTCTGCTTGAAGGTCAAATAGACTACTAGAGAGATTTGCTATATTTTCGATGTTGTTATTGCCTTTGTTGTTTACTCTTGGATTTCGTTTGGTCTTTCCAAACAAATCATGACACGATCAATGTATTTGGTTTTGAGAATAAAAGATATAATAATCCTTCACCTAAGTGCAGTCCAAAGGTTACTTGTCTTCTTTATCTCCAGTTATTTCAATTTGAGCGAGAAGTTGGGCCCAAAACAATTAAGGTTGTTAGTTTCGTTAAATTACACCAACCAGTTAAGAAATTGGATCTCCAAATGACATTCCTAATTCATTTGAAGAAGCCTTGGGAGGGAAAAAGAGCAGTGCTAGCATTCAGTGGGAAAATCAGTGCTACTGAATCTCTCACCTGTAAATGCTTAATTAATCTGCATATCTAATTCGTAGTCAATTTAATCTGGCACATCAAATTTCTTTATTCGTGAAACCATCGTATACACGTTAATTGGTCCCTAGTAAAGTGGAAAAATCAACGGCCTGATTCCGTCAGGACTTCAGGAGTATAACAAGGCGACAGGGGTTGTTTATTTGACGTTTGGAAAACAAAGCCGTTCAATGGACTCTTTTGGGCCAAGATAGTAGCACAAGCAATGGACCTCAAATCCGAAGATGGCTTTCAATGCTATAACAGAAAAGCTCAAATAAACTTGGGGTTGGCCCATCCTAAGGATAGAAGTATTTGACTTAAAATCGCCAAAATCCCTTGAAGCATATCCGCTAATGGTTTTACGTTGGTGGAAGAGACCTCTCCGTTTGGTTCTCGGTGACTATATCTGTACTGCGCAAGGGAATGGAGTCGGGCGCGAAGGAGGAAGAGAACGTGGTGGGATACAATAGCAACAACGTGAAGAAAGCCAAGTTACTTTCAACACTGGCCGCCCTCCTTGACGATCCAATTCTCGCTGATGTCCCTAAGAAACCCACTTTGTCCGATGTCGATACCCTGAGCAGCCTAGAACTGGGGAGTGCCATGCGCATCTCTGTCCTCAAATTAGATGGAACCTCCTTCGGTAATTAATAAGCTATATCTCTCTCTCTTTGTCTCAGCTAGGCATTTAGACAAACATTTAATTTGTGTTTGAATTATTTAGAAGCTTTTGTGAAATTAAAAGTTAGTGCTTATTTGGATTGGTTTTTCTTGGAGGTGAAGATGTTGCGGTGATGAATTCGGCCACGGTGAAAGAGTTGAAGCTCGCAATCAAGAAGAAAGTGATAGAGTCGGAGCAGTCCAATATGGGTCATCGCCACATTTCATGGTTTGTCATTTTGTTTTTGCTCTTAAACACCCCTCATGTTATTGGGAGATTTTCCTCTGATTGATTGGTGGCATTTTAGTGTAGTAGAGAGTTATAAAAAACAATACTTTAACCGTTATCTTGCTGTTCGAATTCTCAGTAAATATTAAAAATTTATGTTTTTGAATACTAAGCTTTATGTTTACTATGGTTGTAGGAAGCACGTTTGGGCCAATTTCTGCCTAGCACACCACAATGAGAAGCTCCTTGATGACGGCGCTGCACTTCAGGATTTCGGTGTCCGAAATAACTCTCAGGTTTTACCTTCCCTCCCCCCCACCCCCCGCCTCCATTTTTCTATCAATGGTTTCTTTGAAAGTTTCTTGCTTATGATCTCTCTTTGGACCCCTAAATCCATTGAAATTGCATATGTCAATTTACGTGCTTCACAGGACTACAGTAATGAATAATGGAAATCCATCATCTGAAGTAGGTTGTTATAAATAAATAACGTCGGAGGAAACTCAACTTAAACTTGATCTAGAAATTTGGTTCTCATTTCCAATTGGGGACTGGGGGGACAATAATGTCTAGCTGCAGGCGACATGTAAAACCATAGTGAAGCCAACAATCTCAACAATTTATAATCAGAACAGATTTGTTTCGAAAACCATTAAAAGTTGTAAAAATGAAGAATTTTTTCCTTCTTGTTATTGTTTTGTTGGCTATTATGATCATACATACATTGGTCTTATTGTGAAGAGATGTGTTGTGTTATTGCAGGTACAGTTTTTACCCTATGTTGTCTCAAAGGGTTCTGGGAGGCATTCTAAGCGGAGAAAACACCGTTTCTTCCATGGCCTGAACAAGCGTTCATAAGGACATTCAATCATGTGGCATATCTCCTGGATGTAAGTCATTCCAGAAGAGAAATACACAAGTACATCATTTGGGGTGATTTGCTGTAGGTGATTTCTTTTTGGTTGAAGATAAATATAATTAACTTATTCTATCATGTAAGGACTGAAGGAGTAAAATACATGGTGCTAGATAGGAATGGTCCTAACATTTCATTTCTTCACAAAATGCTCCTTTGGTTGCAATTAATTTCGTGAAATCATTTGTTGTTAAGACTTGGCAAGCAGAATTCGTAAACTATTCAAGGGTTATTTTGTCGTATCATAATTATATTTAAAAAATTTTATATTTATATAAATTTTGATATATTATTAATTCGCATTTTAAGATTTTTGGATATATATTCGTGTTGTGTCATGTATTTATTATTTTATACGTGTTTTATTTATGTAATCGTATTTAAATTTTAGATTATTATTGGGTCCCAATGAGCCTTCCAGGTTTAATCTGAGAAAAGAGAAGCCAGGAAAGTTATCGTCCAGAATTGTTTTCCAGGAAAGTTATAGTCCAAAATTGTTTTTCGTTTCTTGCTCGCAAATAAGAAAAAATTAACCTTGGGCCATGTATTGTCTAAAGATTTCTGTTTTGAGCTATTTTCTTCGCTCATGAGCATTACTAGCTGGCTAGTTCTAGTGGATCATCTTTTGAAACACGTCTCAGCCTTCCATTTATAAGCTTCACGGGGTGGCTAGAATGACTGACCGGAAAATCACAACATAAGTGAGGAAATTTTCAACCATATCGTAATGATAAATATGCATACAGACATGAAAACAGCCTCAGTAACGTGGCAGCAGAGCTCTGGATATCCTTATCCTATATAAATTTTCCATGCATTACTAGTCGAACATGAATAGCAGGCCCATCGGAAATGGCACTTCTGGAGCACATTTCCATTTAGGCAGTTGACCGTTTAAACAATTACTTGCAGGGCTTTGCCCCTCCGGTCGTTGTCCCAGAAGAGCTTCAGGGTCATGATCCAGCTCAGGCCAAAGAGAAGGTTCGGAAATATTTTTTAACCTGCAATAGACGCGCTTCGATTGGCACCTCACGAGCTGACTCGTTACCCTCTGCACGAGACTTAGCCGTGTCGCCTTTATTGTTTTATGCAAGTAAGGAACCACCGACAAATTATTTGCTGCAAATGTGGGATTGGATAACATTCCTCGACTTTCTTGCTCTCTCCCGTGACAATAATAGGGATTGTCTTTCATGTGATGATCAACGAATCAACGTTGGGATCGAAGAAACATGTCTTTAACTTGATGCTTTGTTGAAGTTGAAAAATGGGAGACGAGAAAAATAGGTTAATTGTTCAGCACTCTCTTTCTCCAACTTTTACACCCAGTGTATACAACAAAAATCTTTCTTTGTCAGCCAAAAAGATCATTGCAATGTAATTCCTTTAAAATCTTTCCTTCAACTTCACTTCCATTTAAATTTAGAGTAACTTATCTCAGCAACTAATATTTTCTGAGAACTCTCGCTCTCGTGTCTCCTTGTGTCAGGCTTTTCATTCTCTACCAATCGAATCTCTGAATTACGTTCACTGATTCATTGGTCAGCTGGTGATTTATTATGGTAAATTAGGACTTGCCGATGGCCCACAAAATTTGTGAACCTAAGAAATAAGACCCAAAAAAATTGGGTGGAGTTTAAAATGAGCTGACTTTAGTTGCTGGTTGGTACTATGTCTGAACATTAATCCAAAAGTTTGGGACAACAGGATAACATTAAACAACCGTTTTATAGGTTGAGCTTCGAAAGGAGAAAAGTCCAGAATCACTTTTTTGGCTTCCAATGTATGTTTATGTTGGCTCATTTCTGGTCCGTACTTCAATTGTTTAAAGTTCTAAAAGGGAAGACTTACTTTTCCAGTTGCTTCAACTTCTTAGGCAGCTCCTGGTTTTAAAGTGAGAGCCCGTTGTTTATAAATAGGCCAAGTGGTATTAATTAGTAGTCACATGTCAAAAAGTACATATAGTAAAGATGGATTCATATAAACCAACTAACTTGGCATTTTGATCCATTATTTTATATATATATATATATTTCAATTTTTTTTGTACATTTTGTTTATGGTTCTGTAGGGTAAACCTCCTCCGAACCTTGATATTATTAAATTCAACTATTAAATTGTGGCGGCAGGGCCTATCCTTCTCTCCTGTTCTACCGCCGCCCACTTCAAACAATATTCAGATAGACCTCTGTTTCCTACGGTCTGGCCCACTGGTTTGTCACTCATCATCATTTGATTTGATTTAAATTCAAAATAAAAGCATCGTTAAATCGAAGCAGTTTGGAAACTCCAGATAACGCCAAGGGGGAAACCAAACCGTCAAAACGTGACTCAAATGATTACTTCACCCAATTAAGATAGACTCACTTCATCCAAAACAGAAGATGCTTCAGAATATGCCGTTGTGAACCTAATCCTCCACTTTGAACTGAGGCCCATACGTATGGATAACGGGATGAGTCCCTCTCACCATCACCTCCCATCCCTATATAAATCTACTCTCTCAAACTCAAACTACCGCCAAGCGGATTAAAGTCCCTGCGGTAAAAATCAAACAGTCACGAACTCTTCTGAATCAGACCAAGAACTTCTCTTTGAGAAACTCCATGTCTTCAAGGTTAAAGGCAGGGACAAACGCGGCCGTAAGGTTCTTCTTATCATTGGCAAGTACTTTCCTGGTAAAATCCTTATTCTGTACATGTTCTGTTTTGTAAGTTTCGAATTCGAGATTTTTTTTTTTTACGTTTCATTGTTAATTTGGGTTTTCTTTGATTAATCTAATTGACTTTTTTTTTTTAATCGTAACAGCTCGGATGGTTAGCAGTGAGGTTCTGAAGAAGTACTTGGAGGAGAAGATTTACCCCAAATTAGGAGCAAAGCCGTTCTCAGTGGTGTATGTGCACACAGATGTTCCAAGGAGTGAAAATTTCCCTGGAATCTCATTCCTTCGATCAATATATGATGCTATTCCGATCAACATCAAGGACAATCTCCAGGTTGTTTATTTCTTGCATCCTGGTTTACAGGCCAGACTGTTTCTTGCCACCTTTGGTCGGCTGTTCTTCAACGGCGGGTGAGGTTTTATTTCAATTACTATTAAAATTCAGAATCAAACAAAAAGGACATTGAAGTCAGGCCCCCTCCCCCTCTGCCCATTTTAGCCATTGATAAAAGGTGATAATGACAAGAAGATAATCACGCCAGTAGTGGTGCTTCTTTTTACTTTAATGCTTATCCACATCTGCTTTTGAGTTGAAATTAGTTGTTTTTATTTGAGACATGGGTGTTTGTTTACGCAGGTTTTATTCGAAGCTTAAATACATAAGCAGGCTAGAGTTTGTGGGACCATGTGAGGAGGATGGAGATGGAAATACCAGAGTTTGTGCATGATCTTGTTGAGGAGATGGAGTACCGTCCGATGATGATGGACTATGGATTTGAAAGCGATCACCCTAGAGTTTACACTGCGCCCTTCGTGGATCCAATTTCGACGTACTCTATGAGGTGCATAGTTTAAAGCTTAGAGAGTGTGGAAACTGGAACTGTAGATCATAGATCGAAGATTGTAGATTGAAGTGGTTTGGAAGCGTGGACCTTGCATTTCTAGCTTGTTATAATTGTGTTTGTTACGCTGGCAAATGTCGTTTTGCTTTTTCCATCGAGGAGTATTTAGGAGTTTTGTTCATATTGTAAGAAAGTTTGAAATGGAACCTCCAGACTACAGTGTTTCAGTCATGAGTGAATGAACCATAATCTATTGGATCACTGATGAGAGTAAGCTGAACGCTTGTAGGTTTAATCAGATTAACTTCGGCGCAAGAGCCCAAAAGAATTGGCAAACGGGCTTAAGTAGAGGTCCAAGAGTTTTTCCCACTACGTGGCGTGCTGGTGTTGTAAGTAAACTGATGGACTGATTTTATTTACGCAGAGAAAGATATAAGAGAGGAGAAGGAGCCCAACATGGAAAAATCAAAACTGCAAGGACAAAAGAGTTTAAGGGGAGGGGGGGTGGGGAATGGACAAAAATTGTAATTTGGATTGCACTTTGATCGTTAATCTATTATTAGGCAGGACGACAGTTTAGACGCACAATTTCAAAGCATTAATTACTCTCTGCTTATTCGAACAATATATTCAGCAGAACATCAGTCAGACCATGACCAAAAGCACAATTTCAAAGCATTAAGTATGACGAGAATTCCTTGAGACGCATCCACCGGGAATCATTCCTCCCAGCATTGTCACGGGGCAGGTAAGCCTCCATTTTTAGCAACGCTTTACAATTCCTGATCAGGACGAATGTTGATCAAATTATGGGGCTTGCTTGGCTTTGATACCCCAAAACCAGTATACACATGTCCTTTCCCTTTTCCTCTCTCATGTGACATGCACTGCGTCAAAATCTGTCAATATCCATTGAAAAAAAAAATTGAATCACACTTTGTTTTCTCTATTCTGTTCCAGGCTCAAATATCATCACCATCTTTGGCTTGAACTAATGTTTCCTTCGAACTCAAACCTTTTTTTGTGGATAAACCTTCTTCTACTACGTATAGAAGAAGTCACCGTGGGAGTGAGACTATGTAGGAATAACTCATTAGGATTCATGATCGGGAATACTAAATTTGTCTGCAAACGCAAACTTGATCAGGCTACATATAGTAATTCATATTACTAGCAGTAAGTTCTAACATTAAAATGTTCTCTTTTCTCAATATTAATTACTGAAGGAAATTACTAATTATTAATTACCGATGAGGTGCATGAGAAAGTGTGATAATTGCATGAGAAATGAGAGGTGGTCCGCATGCATCAAAAGTGAAGTAGAGCTTCGCTTTTCTGTGACTGAACTCTTACTTTATTTTCTGACCTTTAATTTAAAGAACAGGACTTTAGATATTTATTACAAAAACCATATGCATTTCTCTGACCAAAAAGTAAAAATAAAAAGATTGCTGCGTGAAGAAACAATAAAAAAAGAAGATTTTGTTTAAAGGGCATGCAGATTTAGCCATGGGTGATGGGGCTTGGGGCGTGGGATTTGAGAGTTCAGTACATTGCTAGCCCCAGAGAAGACTTCAAGCAACTATCAACGAAAAACTAAAGCTATTCAAAAGAAGAAGAGTGAACACCAAATTTCTAATTAAAGGTCAAAGATATATTGGCAGTGAACAGTGATTCTGTTCGCCTGAGCAGCTGCAACAGTATGGTTGGGAATGCTTTATCGTAGCATAAAGTAGAAAAATGAATTTATATTCGCTGAACTTTTTAAGCATTACGTGGTGAAAGTGTGAGACCTAGAACAGATCCACTTGAATTGAACCCCAACAGCATATGTAGCTCACAATCATTAAAAAGGGTGGATTTCCATGCATCGAGCTGTGCGATAAAACTAAAGTCTCCCCCCTCCCCTCACCTGTAGCCGAATCTCTTGCTGGGCCCCCCTTCCTTTCTTTATACAATTTAACAACCAGTCAACTAAATCACCAGCTCAACAGTAGGTCGTCCTTTCCTTGAACCTTAGCCTAATTATATAGAAAATGGAAATTATATGGAGCTTTAATCTTCAAACTGCAGCGTCTGTAATGAAATTCAATGAAATAATTAGAATACACATTTTTGATGCGCCCACTAGTTTGCAAAGTAGAAACCATTGTCTCCACAACTGCACCAGACCATAGCATAAAATTAAGCTTTTCCAAAAAGGAAACAAAAGTAAATATAGGAGGATAAAAGTTGACAGTGGCACAGACCGCAGGGAAGAAAGCGATTGAACTTTTTAACAAAGCTTTTTATTGAGGCATCAAATTAAAGCATAATGGAAAGTTATTTATCATATAGCTGGTTTCAATGCTTTACATATGGTTTTGTATTATGGCGTTTGATTGACATTTCTATGATCCATCATCCTGGATTGCCTGTGATTCTCCCTTTTCCTTTCACCTGTACATTGCATATAAATGGAGCTTGAAATTGTTTATAATTAAAACAGAAAATGGTCAAGAATTCCACATCTTATGCTTCAAATTAAAGTTCAAAAGTCAAGACCTTCCCTTTATTTCTTTACTACTTTTTAATATAACAAGGTTCTCACTTCTTTATTTTCACCAGCTACCTATGTAAGTATGATTTATAGTACTGTTGATTGTTTTCTATATATCCAAATAGATTAACCTCCATTAATGTAAGAGATTACTAACTAATAATAAGTTGCATATTTAGTATATGTACTCTAGCATAGCTTTGAAATGAAATTGACAATGACACACCATTTATATCTCACAAGTTATTTGATAAGTTGAGTTGGCAAAAGTGAAGAACATGGCGTCACTAGAAATGTGGTAGGAGCACCATATAACCTTCCAAAAAACAAAAGAAAAAGCACAACTTAAATTACGACAAACGTACCGGAAACTTATTCAGGTAAAACTTAAAAGAATAAGCTTTATAGCATGCTAAGTACTACTAAATTTCATAGCAACAGAACTGATTTGAAAATTTTCATTGCCCCAATAATTCAACCATGGCTGTGACAGTAGCTCAGTAAGACAACTGGCATGTACCTGAAGAGGCTACTGGGTCGTTGAAGGAACAAAGTAGCTAGATATCAGTTTACAACTTCTCCGAGGGGATCCAGATACAGATACCGATACCTATTTTGAATTTAAACTGTTCTGTAACCTATTAATTGGATATATATATATATATATACATTTATATGGTTGGGTTGGGGGTAGATTTGAAGCAATATATGGTTAACTGTGTCATTGGTAAGTATTTGTGGGAGTTTGTTCTTGTCTTTAAAATACTAACATTCCCCTATCAATTAACCCTGGGAGATAAATCAGGAAAGGTAGAGCACAATGCAAACTTGCACTGTTGGACGTGAAAAAGAAGGAAAAAAAAAAAAGAAAAAGAAAAAATCAAGGAAATCCCAGTTAAAACACAAGGAAGGTGTAAAGGGTTAGCGGACTCGTGGGAGTGATGACTTACAATGAGTACGACGTATCAGTCGACAAAAAAGAAGTTCTTGATTTTGAGATTTCATTTCTTTTATCTATAGCCCAAGAAGTATTTTCTTATCTTTCTGGTTTATATATATAGGAGAATTATTTGAAATATGAATAGTAAAATTTTTTAATTTTATATAAAAAATTAAAAGATTATTAAGTATTTTTTATATTTCTATAAAATAATAAATAAATAAATAAAATATATAATCACTTTTTTATTTTATTTATAAAATTAAAAATTTTATTATCAATATATTTTTTTTTTATATATATTTATATGTATCATATAATTTTAGATATATACATTTTCTAAGTTCAATCAATTGGGAAGCAGCTGCTGCAGAAGAGAAAAAGCAGTCATATTATTATGGTAGAAGATTGACCAATGGTATACCTTTTAATCTTATTTTTATTTTAACATGCTTGATAGCCTGATAGGTCAAAAAGGAAATTGGTTTGAACTCTTAAGCTTCCACGGGGGAGCGGAGAGCGTACCTAAGATTCCAAACTTAGTGGCGTAATTTGTTGGACTCATGAGTTGGAAACTTTATAAGCTGGCGCCTTTTCATTTCCAGTTTCCACTAGATCTGGCTCAACGCTTTGCTTCGCTGGATAACTTGCCTCTCATCAATGTTCTAGAAACGAGTTATTGGCTATAGATGTAATGATTTTTCCTAAAAAAAAAAAATTAATAATGACATCTCTCTATCAGGAATTGAAGTCCATAAATACTTGATGGAGAGAGAGACTTGTGAGCGTTATAGTATGGATGAGTTGCTTGGCTAGCTATCTAGCTAGCAAAGAATTAAAAGTTGCTATTCATTTTCCTCCTTCGATCAAGCCAAATGCACTTATTGCTCACTCATTGGTTTTCTAGGTCTCATTTTCTCATAATGAAAAAGCCAAGAGGCGGTGCAGTTCGATTAGGATCGAATTTCTAATTGTTGGCTGAAGATCTGCCGATGGATTTCAAAGGTTTACCCGGGGTCACTTCCATTATTTCGACCTTTGCTATTAGAGATTTCTTGAATATTTCTCAGCAGCCATATTAATTCTAAATGAGTAAAATCTTTCTTACATATATATATATATATATATATATAACACTTTTTTTAACTAATTTAAGAAATGGCCGAGATTAGAATCATGCGTTACTGGACTTTGAAAATAGATTAATTAAAAAAATGAAATCATAGTCAGTGAAACTCTCACTGACAAACCAAAAAGTTAACAAGAATTCAGTGACTAGGAAAAGAATACCACTAAATTACCAGTAGTTTGTTGTAACATTAACATTGTTTTTTGATCAGATTCGTCGACTTGAGACTTTAGCTTGAATTTCAATTCAAAAGAAACCAACAAGTCATTTGATTAAATGCTGTTCATATATACGATCAGCTTCTCTAAGCACGAATGTGCAAACATTAAAGACCATTTAATTTGTCCAAACCATGAAATTGTTGGGAAGCCATGGCTTATTCGTAGAGATAAATATTATATATAATCCGCAATAAAGTGAATACAACTATAAACACAAGGGACTGGAGATTTTAGTTGCTCTAACTTTTGACATGTGTCACCGTAACTTCAACAGTTCAATTCAATCCCATGAGTCCAAATACGTGGCTGTTCGGCTCCTCCAGGGTCCAGATGGGGAGGGCCCTATCTGCCTTCTAAAAGATGAGACGGTAGGGATCATAAAGTTGTAGCTAGCAAAATCCATGTTTTCCCTCAAAGATAGCTGCTGCTGCTATAATCTGAAATTGATTTTCCTCTAATTTTGTCGCTATTTGGTTTGATAAAAAGTTAAAAACCAAGGAGTCTTTTGAGCAAAGCCCTTTTTTCTTCTATCTCAGAGAGAGAGAGAGAGCTTTGGTGTATCATGAGGATGTGTTTCATTTTCATCAGAATCGAGGGGGTGGAAACTGGAAAGGGCGGGGGACTAGTGGAGGGTGAGGTGAAGAAGGCAACGAAAAGACTGAAAAAGATCGAGAGGTGCATTTTTCACCAGAAACGAGGGAAGAGAACAGATTAACCATATACCTCCATGATGATCCTTTGATCCTTCTAAATATGCCCTCCCTATAGGCTATAAGGGGATGAACCGTCCAATCTGACTATATGTGTATATATATATATATATATATTTATCCGTCTTTTTGAATCTGAAACAGCCTCTTCTTCTCCGCCCTCGTTAATTAACTACTTACACCCATCACTGTCTCCCCCAGTCCCGGCCCCCCCTTCCTCTCCTTGCCTCTCTCTTCTTTGCTGTTTTGCCTCCATTGCATCTTTTATATAGGAGAACATCAGCCCCTACTACAATCTCCTGCTTCTCATATTTCCATTAACTCTTTCTCTTCTCTTCTCTTCTCTTCTCTTCCTCCGTGTGTGCGTTTTGGCTTGTCTTTTAGTGGTGAATACAAGGAACTGTTTTTGCTTTCATGGGGGTTTAGCAAAGGGCTTCTTACAGAGTTTATTGGCATTCTGTCCACCTCCCATCATAGAAAAATGCCCTTTATTTTCCCCCCTGTCTGATCTTTCATGGAGGTGGGCATACTGCCAACTGGGCTCTGTTGGCTTCTCTTTGTAAAACCCTTGTGATTTTTTATGCATTTCTTCCAGCCTTTCCGCTAGCTGATAAGGATTCAGGTAAATAACATGCATATCCTATGGTTATCTTCATTCCAAATTCTACATTTATGCTATTTTCCAGTGGTAAACGATCATGATGTGACAGCTTCTGATCCTTCTTGTCATCTACTAATCTTTACTATTTTATTTTCCAAAATGGATTATAAAAAATACGGTGAAGAAAAATCAGTACTGTCTGTTTGGTACTTTCATTTCTTTTGCTGTTTGTAGGGTTTGATTGTCAGCTTTTATGAACTGACTACTTAGGTTTGAGGGGTTGATGCACAACCTTCTGTTTCTTATCTGTTTATATTCTAGACATCCTTAGAGGTTTTGACAGCTATTTGTTTTTCCCCTTTTTTACATATTCATTTTCTCATTTTTTGTTACATCTGTTCCAAACTCTCACTTGAAGGCTTTCTTCTCTATTTGTTTTGCAGTAGTACTGCTGTATATCTCGTGTTCTAACATTCCATCTATGGTTTAATCCATGATTAGAAACATTGATATCCAAATCCAAGTAAACCCTTCAAATCAAATTGCATAATTATCCTGTAAAAATAGCCCTAGGACAGAAACAAAGAACATTTTGTCAAAGATTTTTGAGACCCAAATGATGACTCCTCTCCTGCATTGAATGTTTTGAATTAATCTTTTTCCTTCTTTGAAAGAACGTTGGCTGATACTGTATTTTATGTACAATAATCATGTTGATTATCAGATAAATCAGATTAAAACCAAAGCAAAAAGATTTCTATGATAATGGCCTCGTGCATAATTGCCTCCAATTTCACAATTGTCTGTCATTTGCATGTTTACTTCATACAACGTACTATATAAAAATTCTGAATTGTTTATATTTTAAAACATCTGCGATTAACTTATGTATATTTGATAGATTTATATATAAATATAAAAATATAAGATTTAAATATATAAAAATTAATATATTTATATTAAATATAGATCGTTATTCATTCTAAATTTAAATATGATAATAAACTAAATAACTGTATTAATTTGGTCATAGACATTGCACTGTTTAACATGTAGGGCAACGGAAAGCCCTATAGTATTGGGTACACTCTCAAACCCTTATAAAAGAAGCCTCATGATCGAAATACAATTGTTAAACGGCATACACAAATAAAAATGATACCACAGGACTTTCCAGTGTGCCTAAATAAACATCTAATCACCCGATTCAGCTGTGGTAACAGGGCATCAATATTTTCACTATTCTTTAATTCTTTTTTTTATTCTTTTCTTTCCTTTCATCTTTGAACTGAGATGGTAAATTATTGAGCTTTCATTATGGTGGTTTAAAGGTATAAAAGAAAAAAAAAAAGGGAGACGATGCCATGCCATAGTTACAAATGGAAATGGAATGTTGACGGTGAAAGTAGTTAAAACCATTTCTTTGAGATAGTTTCATTAAGTTCAAGCAGGGGTGGAGTCATTGGACCATTGACTGCTAACACCCTACAGCCTACCTAGTATTTGCATCTTTAATCCTATGCTTGCTTTGAGTCAATGAGTTCAGAAATTTGGTCTACGGCTGAATAAAAAGGGGTACGAAAAGTTTATGAACGATAATCGAAACCAATGGGGACCTGAATAAAAAAAAATAATAATAATCAGTGGGAACAGATACATGTAGATATAGTTTAGCGTCGGGTCCTGCAAAAAGTTCCGAGTAAAGCTTCTTTTCTTTCCTTTGGTTCCTTCTGGGGCCCCGAAGCAAGGGGCAATGATATCTTCACCAACCGGTGGAATTAATTGTGTATATGTCCCTACGTCACGAAGGAATTAAAGGAATTAAGTGCCTGGTCTGACTTATTTTCAATTTATTTACTCTTTAAAAGTAAAAATTAGGTTAGAAATAAGGGAAAAAAAATAAGAGGAAGCTCTTGAAAAGAGTTTTTTCTTATTTTTTAAAAATATTTTAATTTTTACTAGAGGTTTTTACGAGTTAAGATAGATAGTTCCTTGAAGTTATTTTAGGTTTTTTATCCAAGATTGAATAGGACTTAGTTTCGTCTAAAAGCTCAAATCATTGTATAAAAATTAATAAAAAAATTATTTTTATAATTTTATAATTAACTTTAAATTAAATATATTTTTATTATTAAATAGTAATTTCAGTCAAATCGACTTAAATTTTTAAGACCACCTCCAAGACTCAACTTATGCAAGTTGGGTTACTCATGGATAAATCTAACTTTTACAGAAAATTTAAATAAATAGCTTTTAAAAAGTTAAATTATCCAACACCTTTTATTTATTTTTTAAGTTCTTATTTCTTACAAGAGTTTTATTTCAATTTATAAGTTAAAAAAAAAGTGAAACTAAATATGTTCTAAGAATCCATATTATAATTTATTTGATTTAATAAATTTGAGATTTAAATTTTAATATTTATGGTTTTTATTTTATTCTACCACGACGATATCCTTACACAACAAAAGGAAGAAAAAAACAGTCCGCATAATAAATAAGAAATAGGAATTATTAATAGTTCTAGGTTTAATATTTATTGACTATCTTGTACACAAATATAAATTTGGGATGAAATTTATACTTAGAGAAAAAAAATAAAAGTTTTAATTCAGTTTTTTTGTATGCGCAGGTGGATCGACTGTTTTGACTAAAATGTATCGACTCTACGCGTGGGATTATATGATTGGAAAAAATGCCAGTTAACTACTGTATTTTTTT